>JAFIDM010000004.1:23489994-23557107 GCA_023159025.1 Thereuonema tuberculata | reverse complement strand
GATGTTTGAATAAACCCGAAAGTGAACTTATTATATTATCTGTGATAAAAGATATATTAACGGGAGAACTATATTAATTTAGAACACTTATCGTCAAGATACTATAGGAGATAAATATAATGTATACAGTGGAAAGAACATTAGCGACAAAGTAATATAATTCTTGAACTTTGGTAATTAAAGCATAAGGTGAAAAATGATATTAACCTTGTGTAATATTTATCGGATGCAAAATGGAACGCTCATCAAACCAATGAACACTAATGATTATTTGTTTTGTTTATAGAAGTGAAATTATTAATTTAGAATTCAAATAAATTCTTTATTAATGTTTAAAGTGTGTTTGTTATTCAAATATTTACTCTGCTACCAAGTATACTCAGGGGAATCTAGTATTCTTCATTTAATTATCTCATTATTCAACAAACAAAATCAGTTTTTAACCGGTCACGGGGATTTCAAATTAAATTTTGTCTAAGTGACAACGCTGCATGTAGGTTTTGCGAGATGCAGGAGGATGAGAGTGAGGACCATGTTCTTTGGCGATGCTTGCATCCTCACAGATTGCATCTCAGAAACAACTTTGAAAAAATATTAATTACGAATGGGATTCCTGCTCCTTGCAGGAACCATAATGTATTAAAACTTAAGAAAGAATTTAGTAATTACGCCGAAAACTTACTTACAATGTAGTGTTGTATTTTACCCTTTTGTGTTTTTCTCTTTGTTATATCCTTGTAATGGTATATCCTTTTTTGGTAAATCTTTAAATTTATATGTGCTGGCTTTGTTTCTGGCTTTCCGGATTTCGGAAGCAACGCAGCAGGTGGGCTGCACCCTGCTATCTGTG
The DNA here is from genome assembly GCA_023159025.1 of Thereuonema tuberculata. NCBI lineage: Eukaryota > Metazoa > Arthropoda > Chilopoda > Scutigeromorpha > Scutigeridae > Thereuonema > Thereuonema tuberculata. Next base: position 23,556,257 of record JAFIDM010000004.1, on the reverse strand, counting down.
TCCCAGAGCTCATTTTTGGATCTTATTCGGCTGTATGTCTTTGTGTTCCTGTGATTTTAGGTGATGGTTTTTTTTTCTTCATGTGTATTTGACCAACTCCGTCTTCTCGGGTGTAAGGAGCAATGCAGTGGGTGGTTTGCGAACTTTATCGTCCGCGATGGGTAGGGTCTTTGACGGCCCATCTGCGACGGATGCGGTCCTTCACTAGTCGATAAGATTGGTAGAAACGTTTGTTTCGTCGTGGGTTTTGTATTTAATTTTTCTTTTGCGGTGGTTGCTTTGTTGTATTTTAACTCTTTATTGTTTATTTTGTGTATTTTTATCCTAATGGCTGGTCTTTTTCTAGTTTTAGACTTGATGTTGTATTTTTGTTATTGTTGTTGTGTGAATACTTAAGCCCATTGCTAACAAACTAAAATTCTAAATCTGCAAAGGCGATCTGTTTCAAACGATAGTGCTGAACAAATACACAAATATTAAAACAGAAAACAAAAACAAAAATGGGTAAATAAACTAACTTATTCATTCCTATTTACAACATCGACACACTGTTGGAAGAAGAAAGGCTAATTAAACTGAAAAAGGAACAAGGCCATAATGTAATGGTATTTGTGGGAGAGTCTTAGGGATCTAAAGACAACGAGTCAAGTTCTGGAACTGAACTGACAATTTATTAAATGAAAAAAAAGGATTTTTATAATATTTAGAAAGCTTGATTTGATTGGCTGAGTAATTAAAACTATATATAATGTTTGGATAAAAACGTAACGAACTTAAATTAATTAAGTTAACTGATTCATTAACTGATTTAACGGCTGCAACGGAAAAGATTAAAAAAAAATAAGATTTAAATTAAAAATAAACAGAGCATCAGTAATTAGGAAATACAAAGAAATAAATAACGGTTAAGGATAAAAATGAATACAGATAAATAATTTCCATAAAAATACAGAAAAATAAATGATTTCTAAAAATATTTATATACAAACAGTTACAATTTTCCTCCGGTCAAGATTTTTTGTCCTCAAAAAAAAAAGTATTAATAAAATAATAAAATTCCATTAATAACAAGCAAATTGAGCAAAAAATGTAAAAGGTTAAATATAAATACAGAAATTTAAATGTAAATACTACAAAAGGTTAAATATAAACATAGAAATATAAATACTGATATAATACACTTAAATTCAGAATAATCTTATTTACAGTCAAATTATATTAAAAACAGAGACAAACCGACTGACCAGCCCAGACAACAGACAGAAAAACAAAGAAAAATAAATACCATTAGACTAGTCGGCGGCTGTTACATTTGGGTAACGACGAAGCATCTTATGACTTGTGTGGATTTAGGGCTAGAGCTGCGTCGGATGAAAAGTTCACCGGGTTTCCAAAGATGGATTGTTTTGGCACTGAATAAAATGAAAAGACACTGTAGTTATCTGGTAAGTCTTAAGTTCACTTATAGCACACTTTCCACTAATAACACTTTGGACGCACTTTAAGGTCTGGAACAACATAAGATTCCAGCTCAAATTTCCTTTTCACTTTGGATGGGCAGTTGGGGTTTGAGGGCAGTTGTGGGTTCACTGTTTACGTAGGATTTCGGGCTGGTAGGTGGAACAGGTGCAGATGTTTCGTCTGTAGGGCGTAATACAAGCGATGTAAACTATTTGTGGGTGAGCTCGATTGATTGAGTATCCAGGAGCTGGAACAACATTGTATGTGATGGGTGAAGCTTGGCGTAAAAGATGAATGGACCGTACCAGGAACATAGAAGCTTTTCGGACAGTCCAACAGCTTTCCGGGTGGGGGTATGAACCCATACTTGTTGACCGTCCTTGGAGCTGACTAATCGGTGGCGGGCGTTATTTGATTTTCGGTTAGCTTCTTCTGCTGACTCGATGTTTATTTTGGCTAACTGGCTGGCCTCCTCGAGGGTTGATTTCAGCATGGCAGGATAGTCTATTGTAGTTTCAATGGCGTTTGGAAGTAATGTAACAGGTTGAGGAAAGGCGTCCGTGGAGTAGATGAAATGGACTACATCCAGTATTCTCCTGAACATACGTGTTGTTCGCGAAGATGATGATTGGGAGGATGGCGTCCCAATTTTTATGCTCACCATACGCAGATATGGGTTGTTCAGTCCTCCCGTTAGTCCGTTCGTTTTGGATGTCATGTAATGAATCAATAGTGTGGAACAATCGTAGCGTCTCTTATATTGTAGCGGTAATGAATTTTGGCCCAAGTTCGGATAGCAGAATGCGAGTAACGCCGTGTTTGAGCAAAATTTCTTCCGTTAAAAATTTTGCCACTTCGGTAAAGCCTGGGCAATGGCGTAATTTATAAAATAGTCCACAGCAACTACAATCCATCTATTTCCAACTGATGTTGGAAATCGGCCTAGCAAGTCAATTCCCACACGGTGAAAGGGTTTTTTGGCGAACGGCAGTGGTTGTAGGTTCCCGGCGGGTGGTTGCGTTGAAGTTTTGCGGCGCTGGCAGAGCAAACAACTAATCTCCGAACGGTCTTCAGCTGGGCGGGCCAGAACTATCGTTGTCAAACGGGCGTACGTCTTCGCTATTCCTAGGTGAGCGACTGTTGGGTCAGCATGGCAGCTGACTATTACGTCTCTCCTCAGGTGTAATGGAATCACGAGTAGAAGGGATCTTGAAGTGGGCTAGTAACTTCTTTTATTCAGAACGTCGCGTATAGTTCGAATCCACAGGAATTGAGGTCTATTTCATTAGTAATGGCTGCAGTAGCTAGGATGGCTTCAGTCTGGCTGACGGATAGCGGGATAAGCAGTCTGCATCGAGATGTTTGTTGCCAGATTTGTATACTATGCTGATGTCATGTTCCTGAAGCCGTAGCAACCATCTTGCTAGCCTCCCTAAGCTCCAGCTCCGTTTTCATTGTAAGCAGTTGTTGTAAGTGGGGTTGCTTTACCCTGCAAAAACCATGATTTTTTTTTCAAAATTTCATAATGATTTTAAAAAGTATGCCAAGGGATTATTATTCATTTAGAGGCCCCTTTTTTGTTTTTGTTTTGTTGGTTGTGAGCCTCCATTCCGACGTCTTTTCGGGCGTGGGGAGCAATGCTCCGGGTGGACCGCAAACTTGACCGCTCAAGATTGAATAGGGTCTATGACGGCTTTTCTGTGACGGATGTGGTCCTGTCGTAGTATCCCCTAGCTAACTGTGCGAGTGTATGGATTGTCCGTTGTAATTATTGTAATTGAATTGCCATGGTTGGGTGGGCAATGATTTCGGTTCAATTAACCAGCTCTTATGCGTTGTTTGAGTTGAGTTCTCTTCCTGTTTTTTATTACACTTCTCTCTCTAATTACTTTTTGATTTTTTTTTTAACTTTTTATTACTTTCAATAGGGGGCTGGGGTTTTAATAATGTTTCATTGTTGTTTTTAACTATTTAGATCTTATTAAGTATTTTTTTAAGCGTATTGTGATTTATAATATATATATTTTCTCTGTGTATGTTATTTCTTTTATTGTTATATTACTGGTTATTTTTTTTTGGGGGGGGGAATTGTTTTGCTTCCCTTGTTGACCTGAAACCCTTCATTTAGGGTAAAGAGGTTAATAATTTATCTAAAGCCTCCCTGAGGAATCCTTGAGGTTTGCGAGCCAGCAAAGTGCGTGATGGTCGATGACAACTACGAAACGCCGGCCATAGAGGACGAAGTTTTCGACAGCCCAAATTACTGAGAGGCATTCCTTATGAGTGGTCGCATAGTTCTGCTCGAGTTTGCTGAGTGTCCTGCTGGCGTAGGCGCTCATTCACTCAAGACCGTCTTGTATCTGGATCAATACAGCGCCGATTCCGTGGTTCGATGGGTACGTGTGTAGTTCCGTATATGCGGTCTCATCGAAGTGAGACCACTTATTGGGCTCCGTCGTCAGGTCGAACTTCAGTCGGTCGAAGGCTTATTGTTGTGACTGATCCCAAATAAACTGTGTCGTCTTCTGCATTAATGATGGCAGTGGACGGGCTATCGTGCGAAGTTCGAGATGAATCTGCGGTAGTAGGAACAGACGCCATAGAAGCTCCGTACTTGCTTGACATTGGTGGGTGGAGGCAGGGCCGCGCCAAGGTATGTTGGCGTCGGGGTGCCAGGAAAAAGTTGCCGCCCCTAATAAGCTAAATTTATTTTAGCCTAAATTTAATATTTTTCATAATAAAAGAAATATATATATATATATATATATATATATATATATATATATATATATATATAATTAAATATTTTGCATATATTTCCTTTCCATTAGTATTTCTATACTAAATTATTTGCCGCCCGCCGCCCCCAAGAAGTGCCGCCGGGGTGCCGTGCACCCCTGGCAACCCTGCTTGGCGCGGCCCTGAGTGGAGGGAAGTTCGATACTGCTTCTATCTTGTCCGGATCTGGTCGTATCCCATGGCTGTCAACGACATGTCCGAGGATCTTCACACACTGCGTGGCGAAAGAGCATTTCTTAGGGTTCAGGCGGAGGTTAGCTGCATTGATGCATCCTAAGGTGGTTTCCAATCGGTTAGGGTGTTCATCGAATTCTTTTGCATAGATGATGATGTCGTCAAGGTAGCATAAGCTGATCGACCACTTCAATCCAGCGAGAACTCCGTCAATCATGCGTTCGAAGGTGGCTGGATCATTGCATAGTCAGAACGGTATTACACTGAATTCGTAGAAACCGTCAACGAATGCAGTCTTCTCGAGATTCTTTTCATCTACCTTAATCTGCCAATATTCGGTACTCGGGTCAACGCTGGAGATAAGTATTTAGCGTTTCTCACGGAGTCTAATGCGGCATCAATTCTAGGCATCGGGTATGAAGATCCATCTTTGTAACTGCGCTAAGCCTTCTGTAGTCAACCTCTAACTGCCGTCTTTCTTTCGAGCGAGAACTACGGGAGAACTCTAAGGACTACGCGAGGGTGTATTGATTCCTTGATTCAGCATTTTGGTGACTAACTTGCCTTTCTTTAGCTGATACTCTGTAGGGTTTATGCTTTATCGGTGGGTGGTTTTCAGTATTAATCTGTGTGTAGTGTTTGAATGGAGTTCGATGTTTCTTCAGTAGACCTAACAGTTCTTGAGTTTTGTTGAGGCTCTTTAGGCTGTCGTCAGTTACGGGAGAGGTTGTTGATGGACTCGGGTGGGTGAGTGGCTGTTCGTCCGGCGAAATGGGTGTAATGACCGCAGCTTCAATGGGTGACTGAGGCTGCAATCAGGAAGTTTGATGTAATAGCTTATTCTGGCAGTTGTTCTACGATGATTTGATCATTTATGGTATCCTCGGTGTACGCCATGACTTTTGCAGCTGAGCGGGACGACTGCGTCTCTTCGGCCTTGAGATACAGTTTCGGCGGGGGGGGGGGGTGTCTTGGTTAGGCTTAGCTTCGTCTATTCTTGCCTTTGTTGATTGCAAGAAATCCCATCCTAGGATTATGTCAAAGCCGCATGGGTGAAAGATGTAGAAATATAGTCTCAGGATTTCCGACATCACCGAAACGGAAGCTCCAGTGTCTACAAGTGCAGTTGTTTGGTGTTTATCGACGAGAAGCTTAATTGTACTTTTCTGGAGTTGTGCGGAGACATGAGCGATCAAAATGTTGTCCTTTACACTGATGGTTGTTTTCCGACTGGCTGGCTGCGGCAACGGAACCCCGGGAGCCTGCGTTTTGTTGTACTGGTGATGATTATTGTAGGAAGCTCCTCTGTTACTGTACGGAGTGAGAACACGATTTCCGGATATTGGACTTCTTGAGCGGGAGCGACTGGTGTGGGTATCTCGGCCTGCTTTGTGATAGACCTGGGACTAGTAGATTACCGGGTGGATTGGCGAGGTTCTGCTACAGGTCTGTGGCAGGGGAAGTAGTTCTGCTATCGATTTCTGTAGCTATTTCGTGGCGGGTTCGGCAACGTTTGATGACATGTTCTTCGCGATGGCAGTAGAAGCAGATTGGACTTTCTTGCGAAGTTTTCCACAACTGAGGGTCAGATCCGTCTGGATCTGAGAGGCTATGGGTGCGTTTGAAGGTGGGGTACTTTTGCGGCCTCGGAGCGGTTTACTGCGGCTTGACTGGTGTCGGAGGTTGGTTTTGAGTGGATATGGGAGCGATGAAGGCCTGGATTTGCTGTTATAACGCTGCAATTTAGTTTTGCAGCTCCCGTATTATGTCAGCTGATGGAGATGGCGGAGCGTTTGTAGCAATCCCAATGCAGATCACCTGCGACATTGGGAAGGCGTGGGAATTGCGTTGAGTCCGTGACTAGCTTCTGTTTTATTGTTGCGATCCTACGGGTTCTTTAATGAATTTCTCCGTGGTTTCGATCCTTAGGGCTAGGAGGAGCGTGTATACGTCTTCCGCGACACTTTTCATGAGGTGTTGCAACTTTGTTCCGTCGGAAAGTTTCTCATCCGTTCGGTGGCAAAGATCCAAGACGTCTTCGATGTAATCCAAGCAGCTTTCAACCGAACGCTGGGCCCTTGTTTCCAACTTTTATGGATAAAAACATAACGAACTTAAATTAATTAACTGATTTAACGGATACAACGGGAAAAAATTAAAAATAGACAGAACATCAGTAATTAGGAAATGCAAAGGAATAAATAGCGGTTAACGATTGAAATGAATAAAATACAGATAAATAAATGATTTCTAAAAATATTTGTATATAAACTGTTACCATATTAAGTGGGATATCGTAGGATTAAGTGAGCACAGGCGAAAGGGTAAAGACCTGCCACACCTGAATATCTTAATAACAAGTGATAAGAAGGTGTAAATAACTGTAGAACAGGAATTATAATAAATAAAAGAAATATATCGAAATCAGAAGACGCGAAAATGATTCAGAGAGAATTCGCCAAACTGATATAAAAAAATCAAGAAAAGATATATCGTAAGATTGATATAAGTGAAGATAAACAGTATTTCAATAAATGATAGATGACTTCAATGCGAAAATTTGAAGGAAAGAAAATCAAAATGAGAAATCAATGGGAAACTATGAATAGGTTCAAAGAACAAAAGAGACGAAATGTTGGTGGAATTTGCAGAATCGAAAGATTAGAAAATAAGTAACATCTTCAAAACGAAAGCAAAAAAAGAAATGACCCTGGAGACACCCGAATGGTATAACTAAAAACAAAATAGATTCCATCTTAACTAAACAAACCTAATGTAATCCGTACTAATATTGGCCTAAATCGCATAAGAAATAGTAAAGGTCATATACTTGTCAGAAGCAATACTACGATCAAGAAATATTGAAACTTAAAGTAAAGACTATGAAACTAACTTAACTAATTAACGGAAATGAAATGAACACCTATAACACTTTACCATCACTGAACATTTTAAAAAATGTTAGAAAAATGACGATAAATACAAGAAAACTAAAGAAGACAAGTTGAGAAAATTCTTGGTGAAATAAAGTTAACAATTTAAGTACTTTAAATTAGAAAAAAATGCAAATTTAAACAAAATATTTAATGCTTGGCTGTGATCCAAAAAATAAAAAATAAATAAATAAAACAACTCATTACAAAAGTTCGTTGATTATATAAAGAAGTTCACTATCTTGTTTGAAATAGTTTCTTAGGAAAATAAACAGAGGAAATAAAATCTTTACTTACAGAGCTGACGTCTTACGTATTTCTCTAGCACTAAAGTAAAGATATCAGTAATACAATGGTATCAGTAATACAATGGTATCAGTAACACACTCGATATCTGCATATTGGCATCCTTATAATTTGTCTCCATTGGATTATTATAAAATAAATAATACATCTACTGTAATATAGCGCATAACATCATATGTACAAACATAGTATTGGAAGAATACATATATAAATATGGCATAATTTCTTATTCTGTTCTATCGTCATATACCGGATGGGCATAAAATAATGGTGAGGTGTTCAGAGCCTTCTAGCAAGGAATGTATTGGACGAATCGTAACAACATTCGGTGGACATACAGACTAAAACAATATGCGGTTTCGGTTTATAAAAAAAAAAAAAAAAAAAAAAAAAAAATTAGTACCAAAAGTCGCCAACAGGGGAAAATGTGGCGCTCTTAACGCACTAATTTGCATAACTACGTTACGTGTAGAGCGATCATGATAAAAAGAAACGCTTGGAGAATTCACATCACTCGGCGAGGAACTGCATTTCGATGGCTCTTACCTTACGTGACCGTGCTTTGTTAGTGAACAGTATTATCACCGGGACCTGAATGCCAATGCTGCTCTTCGGGAATTTCGGCGGTTGAAGACGCTACGAAGAGGACCGATGAGCATAATAAATCTACGAAAAATGATTCAACGCTTTGAAACTACTGGAACTCTAGCAGTGCAACCAGGCTGGGGACGCAGAGCTATCAGTCACCAACACGTTGAAAAATTTGCAACTGCTGTTGTGGAACAGGAGATGACGAATGTGCAAAGTACCAGCAGTGCACGGGCAATATCCCGGTAAATGGATGTCCCATACTCAACGGTGCGGAAAATCCTACATCAGATGTTGAAGTTTTACCCCTATAAAATCTGTTCTGTTCAAGAATTGCGCCCTGGCGATGCGACCACCCGCATTGAGTTTGCATTAAGATTCTTAGCGCGCATGGAAGTGGATGAAGCATGGCCGTGGCGGATTTTATGGAGTGACGAAGAGCACTTTTATTTGAACGGTGATATAAACACACACAACTGCCACTACACGTGGGTCTGCAGATGCCTAACCACTTGCCGAAAGTCACAGTGTGGTGCGGCTTTACGTTATCGTTTATCATCGGTCCTTATTTTTACGAGGAAACTCTCCGAAATTGACCAATGACCTGTTCTGTCACGGTATTCCAATATTCTAAAGAACTTTGTGGTTCCACAACTTCAGCAAAGAGGATGTCTCGATTCGACCATCTTCATGCAAGATGGTGCACCACCCCACATCAGATGCCGCTGAGGTCGCCTGATCTCAATCCTTGTGACGTTTGGCTATGGGACTTTCTTAAAAGCATTGGGTATCAAGGACATGTCCCGATATCCGGAGGTTGAAAGAAAAAATTGTCGTACAGGTGCGACAAATCCATTCCGATAAGTTGCGAGCAGCCGTGGAAATTGTAGTGTACGGCATGCAGCTCGTGGAACATCACAATGGTGGTCATATGGAACCTTATTTGTAAGTACCAATAAACGTTGTCTATATTGTTACGAAATTTGATGTGTTCTGTCTCATTTGGTAATTCATTACTCATACCTACAACCTTTGCAGTGCCACATTTTCCCCTGTGGGGACTTTTGGTATTAAATGTGATTTTTTTTGTAGAAATCGAAACCGTATGTTCCACTCTATGTCCACCGAATGTTGTTACGATTCGTCCAATATAATCCTCGCTAGAGGGCTCTGAACACCTCACGTTATTTTATGCCCACCCGGTATGTTAACTTCGAAGCCAAAAAAATAAAACGTACACTCTTATATTGAGATTTCTTTAACCCAAAAAACATAAAGCTAATCGAAAAATCAAACAGAAAATAAAATAAACTAAAAGACTACTAACTAATGGGAAATGTCTCAACCAAAAAAAAATACCAAGAAAGATGGACAAATAATAACCAATAAAGAACAAATTCTTGAATTAATTGCGGACTTCTATAAAGAACTGTTCAAAGGCAATTAACAAATTCATAACCATATAATAGGGAAGATGGTGATGAAACATTTGAAGAAGTAAATAAAGCACCTAAAAAGATGAAAACGAGAAAAGCGGGCCTGAGATGTTCCAAAATCACTGCTGTAGATTTACTAAAAGAAGACAGAGAAATAATAGAAATACAACTTGCAGAATTATATTAAAACGGCTAAGGCAAGAAAGGACACCAACAGATTGGAACAAAGGTCAATTGATCGTGATACATAAGAAAGGAGAAAAGGCTAACACCAACAACTACCAACTAATTAGTCTACTTTCAAACATATACATACTTTTTACAAAAATAATCGATAGTAGATTATCGAGTGTAAAAAATTGTTGAGTGTAAATCAACCCAGAGAACTGGAGGATTTAGACCAAACTATTCAATATAGACCATTTTCACAAAATTAGTTTTTTATAATTTCAGCTGTACTGTATTCCCTTATAAGCCCTCTGTCATAACCTATTGTGGATCTAGCCCTCTGTCATAACCTATTGTGGATCTATTAAGACTAGTGTTCCTAAATAATTCGGGTTAATTTGAATTTGGTTTCTTTATCAATAGGTTACTTTTTTTTTTAAATCTTGGTTGGCCAGAAAATGAAATGAGCATAAAACTATTGTACTAAATGATACTGAAGTTTCATGAGCTTGTTTTTACTTTCTTTCATTGAAATTTCTAATAGGTCTTTGTTTTACAAACCATCTTTGATTTCTGTAACCTATTATTATGGAGAGCTAATAATAACACTGACGTCTCCTTTCTTTATAGTAGATCTATGGAACAGTGAGTAGTGATAACTGAAAGTAAGTTCTGTAGTGATATAACAGAAAGCGCGAATCAATGATATTGGTAACCATCCAACAATGGTCTACAAAAATCGAAACAGATTTAAGTAGTTAAAAAAAGAAATTTCTATCTACTCTACGGTGATCAGTGGCATATTTCAGAAACTGTTTGGTTGGTTAACTGCTATTTAATCTACATTGCAGAATATAAAGCTATTTTGGTTTCTTTGTATAATTTAAAGTAAGTAACATCAAATAATATTGTGAAATGAAGTATGGAAATGTTATAGGAGTGGGTAAAGGAGCCACAACCATCCTGATCTTTAACATGCAAACTAGGCATTAGCCTGAGTAGGGCTGTAAACAGGCCCTGTAGACAATGCCCTGGGCTTTCGCAGTTGTTACGGGAGATCATGTATCTTAGTATCAATTAGGACCTGAATCGATTACTATTTTTATGATAAAACCATTGTGAGTTCATCAATTTTTAGGCTATCATAAATATTTATAAAACATCTTAAATAAAGACTAAATTCAGTACAAAATGTTTATTATAGGGAACCTCTCGAGAAAAATAAAATAATAATAATAAAAAAGAAATGATTGTGAAAAAAAAACTTTATTAGAGAATAATAGCAACTATATTATATTTATATATTTATATCCTTATTGCAACTATAACGAAATTATTTTATCTACTTTTTCTTTAATTTATTATTGTAGAAGAAATAGCGGTATCTGAAAAATTTTGTTCCACACCTATTCATGACATTAATGACAATTCGTAGTTAAAAAAAAACAACAAAAAATCTTCATCCGTTTGCTTCCTAACACATTTGTCTGAAAAACCCCCCAAAACAAAGTAATTTAAAACAAGAAAGATATATATAAAGATACATTTTTAAATTCTGCGAAATTCCTATTTTTGATGTTTACAGAGAACGGAATACGAAATTTGGATACGTTCAGTAATTTTATCTAAAAAAACAACAGATGCAGATTCCGGTTGTAGAATCAACTTTGGATTCACTTTTTTTAAAGGAAACCATTAATTTTCATTTACATAAACACAAACAAAATCAATATAACAAATATAACTAATGTAATTTACTGTCGTTTCCAGTTCTGTATTTTTTTTCGTTCACAAATTTGAATTTGACAAAAGTTATTTATGTCTTGGGCTATTTCCTGCTTAATACTTATCGGTTATACAAATGATGTAATGTAATTTATTACAACCGCTATTAATATGAGAGATGCTGAGGGAAAAAAAAAAAGAATAAGGAAGAACATGTTTCGAAATAATGGTAATTTTTCTAACAATTTGATCAATTGTTAGGTTTCCTTTATAATAGGGGCTTTAACTTTAACGAAAATGCTTATCTAATGTTGTATAGAATGGAGTTGATGGTGTATAGTAAACTTATCTTTCTAATAGATTAATATAACTGAAAATATTTATTCAGTTATATCAGTTCAGTTAAATTTTAATCCGGTATTAAAATTGAAGAGTGTAAAATTTAGGAAAGCCCAAAGATATTAGTGATTTTGAAAAAAACAAAAAACAAAAGAAAATCTGTACAGCTCAAACTATTCAGAAAGCTGTAAAGCCTATTGAAAAGTAAAAAACAAATAAATTCTTCGTACTAATATTGAAAACAACACTTTAATACTCAAAACTCTATATCCGACGATATTTCAAAGGTAATCAGCCTTCTTCCTCAGACCTTTTTACATTAAAAGAAGAAAGAACATTCTCGTCCTTCCCAAAACTAAAATTCACAAACAAGAAAATTTAGAAATTCTAAATTAACAAATAAACACGTGAAGCATTCTTTTAAAAATGTCTGAATCTCTTACCTTTGTCCAATACTGTAAATAACGTAAAAATTGTTGTCTTCAAATTGCAGAAATTTTAGCGATTCTGCAATTTGAAGACAACAATTTGGGCATTATTTGCAGTAATTGGCCAAGGGCCAGAGAGTCAGACATTGTTAACAGAATGCTTCACGTGTTTATTTGTTAATTTAGAATTACTAAATTTTCTTGTTTGCGAATTTTAGTTTTGGGAAGGTGAAAGATGTTCTCTCGTCCCATAATGCATAAAAGCCTTAGGAAGAAAGCTGATTAAGCCTTTGGTAAAACTCCAGTTTACGGTAAGGGGTGTTTTTTTTTTTCTTGTTGCGAAATAGGTCCGTTTCGAAACTAATTTCACAAACCGGAAGCTGAAGTTGACGTCACATGTTTGAACTTTCGGAGAATTCACTAAAATAAATACACGAACGGCGATTCTTGCTAAAAGGGGTCATCCACATTAAACAAGAAAAAAGCGCTGAATATTTACGAAACCTGCGATGGATTGTACAGTAAAAAAAAAAAAAAGATGGCCTAGGCTTATCTTACGTGACTTATTAGGGTTATCGATAAAGTTGTCAAACATCAACATGACCCTTTTTTGAAGGGTAATTGGTAATTGGTGAAGGGTAATTTATCATAATGGGTGTTGTTTAGTTTCCCTTGCTTTGTCTACAGAAGTCAAACTGGAGGTGGGCAAGACATCTGGCCAGAAAGACAAGGGAAAACTGGACGAGCCTGACTACGTTTTGGAAACCCTCCATAGGTCAAAGGAAAAGAGGAAGACCAAAGGGCAGATGGAAGGATGAGATGGAGAAGTTTGTGGGGAAGAGATGAGAAGTGGAGCTGGTGACCGTGAAAGATGGAGATGTATGGGGGAGGCCTTAGTCCAGCAGAGGACTGATAAAGGCTGAATGATTAATGATGAATTGGTGGTTACTTGCTTCAAATTGGTGATAATATGCGGTGGTAAGCAACGGTATCACGGAGAATCACAGACCCTACACGTATCGGACGTCCATGGTTAAGCCCAGGAAAATAAAAGCATATCACACCCATTGTTAGACCTAAATTGTATCCAGCCCATGTCCTTTGAAATATATCCGTTTTACCTCCAGTAATACGATGTCTGGAATGAATATTATGATTGAGATGAAATGCTGTTATCATCAATCCTATAATGTGCTGTTGGATCGTTGTGTCAATTTCAAAACAGAAATAAAATCAAAGAAACCATCAGATATTTTTTTAACGATATAAAAAGTGAAGCCATGTTAAATTCAAAAAAAGATAAGTCACATGATTCGGCAATCACGAGATTAACAACGAGAAAGATCATGACATCATGTATCAATGCGCAATGCAGTTAGCCGGAAGCAGTAATTCGCCCTTCGGCAGTTAATGCCAAGAACGCTTCCTATTGGCGGGTACCGGTAACTGAAGTCTAGCCAAGCCTTTGATGTTGTTACGATTCGTACAATACATTCCTTGCTAGAGGGCTCTGAACACCTTACGTTATTTTATGCCCACCAGGTATGTTAACTTCGAAGCCAAAAAAATAAAACGTACACTCTTATATTGAAGTTTTTTTAACCCAAAAAACATAAAGTTAATAATCGAAAATCAAACAAAGTAAAAGACTACTTACTAATGGGAAATATCTCAACCCAAAAAAATTAAGAACCAAGATGGACAAATAATAACCAATAAAGAACAAATTCTTGAATTAATAGCGGACTTCTATCAGGAACTGTATAAAGGCAATTAACAAATACATAACCATAAAATAGGGGAAGATGTTGATGAAATATTTGATGTAATACCAGAAAACGTAAATAAAGCACACAAAATGATGAAAACGAGAAAAGCAAGCGGGTCTGAGAGTTTCTAAAATGTTTGCTGTAGATTTACTAAAAGAAGACAGAGTAATAATAGAAATAAAACTTGCAGAATTATATTAAAACGGCTAAGGCAAGAAAGGACACCAACAGATTGGAACAAAGGTCAATTGATCGTGATACATAAGAAAGGGGAAAAGGCTAAAATCAACAACTACCAACCAATTAGTCTTTCAAACGTATACATACTTTTTACAAAAATAATCGATAATAGATTATCGAGTGTAAAAATTGTTGAGTGCTAATCAACCCAGAGAACAGGAGGATTTAGACCAAGCTATTCAGTATAGATCATCTTCACAAAATTAATTTCCTATCATTTCAGCTGTACTGTATTCCCTTATAACCCCTCTGTCGTAACCTATTGTGGTTTTATTAAGACTGGTGCTCCTAAATAATTCGGCTTAACAAGGTTAATTTCAATTTGGTTTCTTTATCAATAGGTTATTTTTTTTTAAATCTTGATTGGCCAGAAAAATGAAATGAGCATAAAACTATTGTACTACATGATACTGAAGATTCATGAGCTTATTTTTACTTTCTTTCATTGAAATTTCTAATAGTTCTTTGTACTGCACAGGATTAAAACGGCTCTATTTTTATTGAGAATATCACTACAATCCATCTGTAATTTCTGTGTCCAATTATTGTGGAGAGCTAATAATAACACTGACGTCTCCTTTCTTTACATGAGATCTATGGAACAGTGAGTAGTGATAACTGAAAGTAAGTGCTGTAGTGATATAACAGAAAGCATGAATCAATGATATTGCTATCCATCCAACAATGGTCTACAAAAATTGAGACAGATTTAAGTATTTAAAAAAGTAATTTCTAACTACATTACTGTAATCAGTGGCGTATTTAAGAAATTGTTTTGTTGGTTAACTGTTATTTACCCTACATTGCAGAATAAAAAGCTATTTTGGTGTCCTTCGTATAATTTAAAGTAACTAACATCAAATAATATATTGTGAAATGAAGTATGGAAATTTTATAGAGTAGATAAAGGATCCACAACCATCCTGATGCTTAACATGCAAACTGCGCATTAGCCTGAGTAGGACCCCTGTAAACAATGCCCTGGGCTTTCGCAGTTATTAGCGCAGATCATCCGAGTATCAATTAGGAACTCAATCGATTACTATTATTATAATAAAACCATTGTGAGTTCATCAATTTTCAGGCTGTCGTAAATATTGATAAAACATCTTAAATAAAGACTAAATTCAGTAAAAAAATGTTTATTATAGGAAACCTCTCGAAAACAATAAAATAGCAAAAAAAAAAAAAAAATGATTGTGAAAAAAAAAACTTTACTAGAGAATAATAGTAATTTATATCCTTACTGCAACTATAGCGAAATTATTTCATCTACTTTTTCTTTCATTTATTACTGTAGAGGAAATAGCGGTATCTGAAAAATTTTGTTCCACACTTATTCATGACATTAATGACAATTCATAGTTAAAAAAAAAAAAAAACAAAAACAAAAAAAACCTTTATCATGTGCTTCCTAGCACATTTGCCTGAAAACCTCCCAAAATAAAGTAATTTAAAACAACAAAGATATATCTAAACATATATTTTTTATCTGCGAAATTCCTATTTTTTATTATTATTATTATTGTATGTTTCAAACCTTGGGTTTCCCCAGCAAAAACAATATGGCGGGTCAAGGACCAAAGCACATATTGCCAAGTGTAAAGACGTGTGCAAGAATGATTAGGGATGTGTGGTGGTGTCCATAAATTTCCTAACTATGCGTGTTGTGTTGAGTACCACAGGCTTCTGCAGTTGTGCATAAGTGTTTTTGTAAAGTCCTAGTGTGCTAAGACTGTGGTGCAATGTGTGAGGTACTAGACCAGTAGCGGACAAGACGATGGGTACAACACGTACTCGGTCCTGCCTCCACTGCTTCTGGAGCTGTTGTGCTAGATCGTTGTATTTACTGATCTTGAATGCCTGAATTTTCTGCATGTTCTTGCTGATAGGCACTGCAATATCAATGAGATAGGTTCGTTTTTTGACCTTATCAACAAGTGTGATGTCAGGTCTGTTGTGATGTATGGTTTTGTCTGTGTGAATGGGGCGATCCCAGTACAGCTTATGTGAGGATGACACTAATATGCTTTGTGCTGTGTACTTGTAGTACGGGACTGTGTTCTTAATAAGTGAGTGTTTGTGTGCTAACTGTTGATGAACAATCGATGCTACCTGATTGTGTCGGTGGAGGTAATCTGTTTGGGAGAGAAGGGGGCAGCCTGATATTATGTGGTCGATCGTCTCAAGCGTAGTGTAGCATTTCCTGCATCTGTCGTCATGTATGTTTGCGTCGTGTAGGATGTGTTTCTTGTAGTTGCATGTGGGGATGACTTGGTCCTGAATCGCGATCATGAACCTTTAGGTCTCCCGATACAGCTCGCCACTTGTCCGCCATCTGTTCGACGCTTCCATGGTGACATGAGGCTGGCTGAGTTCATGATGGTTATTATTATTATCGAAAAAGTTTCAAACCATGGGATTCCCCAGCTAAGACAATATGGCGGGTCAAGGACCAAAGCACATATTGCCAAGTGTATTAAAAAAAAAAAAAAAAAAAAATTGGAAGAATAGTTAGGGATGTGTGCTTGTGTCCATAAATTTCCGAACTATGCGTGTTGTGTTGAGTACTACAGCCTTCTGGAGTTGTGCATAAGTGTTTTTATGAAGTGCTAATGTGCTGAGGCTGTGATGCAATGTGTGAGGCTTATTATTATTATTATTATTATTTGTATTATTATTAATTAACACGTTTTTATTAATTCGCATTCTTGTCTGTCTGTTTGTTTGTTTGTTCGGTACAAATTTTGTAATTTATTTTAAACTAACTCCTGATGAGCTACAGACTTGAAACTTTAAACATATCTCAGAACTGGATGATAATTCAATATTAACCCTTTATCTCCCTTGTCCACTTCGAATGGATATTTTTAAAAACAGTTTCCTCATAAATCTTCAGTAGTAATATTCCTTAAGCGTCATTGCATTCATAAAAAATAGTGTTGTTAACATTTTTGCCGGTAGAGGTCATTGATATTGAAACAAAAGGCGACCGTTTCATTGACCACTAGCGCCATTTTCTCCATCGCTTCGACAAAATCGAAGGCTATTATGAATTAAGTATCACAGTGAGGAGATTATCTTTCGAAAATAAACAATATTTTTACTGAAATAAATTAACTCTATGCGTCAGAAAGTGCAGATGTTAACTTTTTAAAGAGAATTTACATTTGTTATTGAATTGTCGACATTCGCGCAAGGTTTATCGTAAAAATGAATATTCCACTATTTACAAATCTGTCATAGGGTTTTTTAGTTTTAATGGTTAAGTAATAATTATTAGAATATTTAATATTTAATAATTTATAACATCAGTTCAAGCTAGTAGGTTTATCGTGAAAATGAATATTCCACTTACTTATGAAAAGGCGAAGAGAGTTCATTTATTTTTTGATGAAAAATTTAATTTTTTTTAACAACTAACTGATATTGTATTTACTTAATCTCATCAAATTGTTTAAAATCGTTTGAAAAATATCATACACGCAAGACTAAAAAGCAAAAAATAATTAATTACAAAAAAAAAAACTTTTTTGAATATACCACGTTTTTGAAACTGACTAAAAAGTATAAAATAATTTTTCCTAGCCCCATATATATATGTATTCCTAACCCCAGAAGATAGTCCTGAAAATTTGTGATTGTACAGTTTTAATAGCTACGAAAATACTTGTAAGATTTAAAACGAAAAACGTGGGGCGCATGCAATAGATAATTGAGATGGTATGGATGGAGTGAATATTATCTTGCAATAGATAATAAATTGAGATGGCAGTGTATATTATCTTGCGACTCGCGTTTTTCGTTTTAAATCTTACAAGTCTTTTCATAGCTATTAAAACTGTACAATCTAAAATTTTCAGGACTATCTGTTTGGGGTTAGGAATAAATATGGGGCTAGGAAAAATTATTTTATACTTTTTAGTCTGTTTTAAAAACGTGGTATATTAAAAAAACTATTTTTTGTAATTAAATATGATGTTTGCAGAGAACGGAATGTGTAATTTAGATACGTTCAGTAATTTTACCTAAAAAACCAACAGATGCAGATTCCGGTTGTGAAATCAACTTTGGATTTACTTTTTTTAAAGGAGACCATTAATTTTCATTTACACAAACACAAACGAAATCAATATAACAAATATAACTAATGTAATTTACTGTCGTTTCCAGTTCTATATTTTTTTTGGTTCACAAATTTGAATTTGACAAAAGTTATCTGTATTCTTTATGTCTTGGGCTATTTCCTGCTTAATACTTATCAGTTACACAAATGATATAGATGTAATTTATTACAACCGCTATTAATGTCAGAAGTTTTGAGAAAAAAAAGAATAAGGAAGAACACGTTTCGAAATAATGGTAATTTTTCCAAAAATTTGATCAATTGTTAGCTTTCTTTTATAATAGTGGTTTTAACTTTAATGAAAATGTTTATATAATATTGTAGAGAATGGACTTTATTAAACAATATGATAAACATATCTTTCTTATAGATTAATATAATTGACAATATTTATTCAGTTATATCAGTTCAGTTAAATTTTAATCCGGGATTAAAATTGAAGAGTGCAAAATTTAGGAAAGTTCAAAGATATTAGTGATTTTGAAAAAAAACTATACTGTTCAAACTATTCAGAAAGCTGTAAACCCTATTGAATAAGGTTTACAAAGTTACGTATTAAAATGACTTCTGTAACGCACTTTCTGTGTGTGTGACGATGGGAAAAATGCTAGAAAAAAAACCCAACAAAAACTTATTATATTTTAGCCTACTAGATTAAATTTTTTTTGTTTTTTTTTCACCAGTCCTATTAGGTATAATTACAAAATTAACCCTGGAATTTCAATTTACACATTCAATTTTTTAACCTACGAAAAGCACAGGCCAGATAACGCACTTCCTCTGTGCTTGAAAAATAACTTTAATTTCCTGTGAAAGTAGTATTATTTTCTGGAATGAAACGTCTGCGATGGGACTCGAACCTGCAACCATCTGTTTCGAAGCCAGACATCTTATCCATTAGGCAAAGCATTAGGCGAACAGTATAACAACAATAAATATTAGCCTACGAGGCTCCTCCTGTAATCTTTTTGTAATATTTTTTCATTTTGCTTTTTTTTTTTCGTTTTGGGGAAAATTCCTGTTTCGATTGGCATCTATTTTCGATAATTATTTACCGCTTAATTTCTGCAAAGGTTTTGGAAATATAATCAACTTATTTAATTGGCTAAGTTCGTCTGTCTGTCTGTCTGTAACTCGATATAATTAAGCTATTAAGAAAGATCCAAGGTTCTCAATGGTACCATTGAATCAAGGGTACTCAAATTGGATGAAATATTAGTTCATTTTGTCATTCCATGTTGTTTCCACGAAATTTTATTCTTGGGAACTGACCTAAGACAACTGAAATTCTAACAAAATATACGTTCAAAACCAAATAATTTTGTTACCACTGCACCCATTTTAATGAAATTTGGCATACTTACTCAGTTTTTTACACTGATTTTGAAACTCAAAATCATTTTTGCTGTTTTTGAAGCTTCGTTCACAAGTTAGCACAGTATTTACAAAGGTGAGTTTTAAATGCCTTTCGGCGTTATGAGTCAAAAATAATAATTATTCCATTCTTACTTTTAGTAAAATTTATTTACAAGGACAAACTTTAGATATGGTATTTATATCAAATCAAATCATCAATCAAATCAAATATATATATATATATATATATTTCGTATATGCTCCAATAAACGCCGAGGCTCTTATTGTCGCCGGTCTCTAATAAGCGCCGGGCTGCAGAGGGGACACGACCAAATAGTAGCCGGTCTCTAATAGTAGCCGGGACTTTGGTATTTGCCTACCGGTTCTAGGTAAGCGTCCGTATCTTTATAGTCGTGCATAATACCTTACGATACATTGTCTTACAAAATGCCGCCGAAACGGTCATTTGACATTGCCTTTAAGATTCACGCGATGGAATACGCGAAAGAAACTTCCGGTGAGACGGCCGCCCGTCATTGCGGATTCGGACGACGAATAGCAGCGAAAGGTACAGAAAGACATTGGCATTTATCTTTAACAGTCTTTATGTAGCATGTGAAATTCAAATAAAGTAGCTGTTTGTAATATTAGTTGGTATTTATGTGTAAAAATATGGCGTTCTGAAGGTTTTTGTTAATAATGGCCGGCCTCTCATAGCAGCCGGTCTCTATTAAGCGCCTGGAGTCGAGGCTAGTTTTGCAAATAAACGTCGGGGGCCTCTATTGGAGCATATACGGTATATAAATTGGCTAAGTTCGTCTGTCTGTTTGTCTGTAACTCGATGTAATTAGGCTATTAAGATAGATCCACGGGTTCTCAATAAACTTTAGATATGGTTGGTATTTATTTACCAGAGCCTGTATTTAATCATGGACAGTTATATATTGCTATTTCTCCAGCATGTCGTGCTTGCGACGTCAAAATCAAAATTCTTGACCGAATAGATCAAGGACATCTGATAGAAGGATATGATGCTGTTTTTACAAAAAATATAGTTTATAATGAGGTATTTACTTTATAGTTGAAAGTTGATAATAAAATGATTTTTCAGATTTTTTTATGCCTGTCTGCTAGTGACTACATATTCCGTCGATTTGGTCAATTTATTTTTGCATAATCAACAGAAGAACGTGATCAGCTGTACATAATTTGTAAATTATATATCGTTTAGAGTTTTGAATGAATAAATAATTAATTCCAATGTGTTGTTTAATTTTCACATTTCCAAAAATGTTGATGTTCTAGAAACAAAAGCCAGTGCAAAGCAGGGCACTTAAACTAGTAATTAAAGAATAGAAACTACAAAATAATTTTGTTATTTATTGACACTAATAATCTATTGATGTTTCTGCTTAAGCTAATCGAAGACAAGTTTTATTGATTCCGGAAAAATAAGAGGAACGTTTATTCAAGAACGTTATAATAGTTCATCCGCTTCCTAACCACGCCTTGAAATCAATCGTAGATGCCATAACATATCTTCGCCTTTTATTTGGCTCCAACTAAACTAATAAACCTTCATCGAATTGAAATTCTTCTCAGTTTCACAGCTCCCAGGAAACGTGAGTGAATGAAATACGCACGTTTTTGCTAATATAATTTTTCAGCAAGCTTTACAGTTTTAAAGTAAAGTATTTTTTTACCTTGAAAAATTAATTCACAATAATATATTTTATTTATTAGGAAAATGTTATTAAATACACATTATAAATTTTTTAAGACCACCATTTTAATTATTTTTTTTTTGTCATTTATGAGCAACTTTATTTTAAAAGCAAATATCCGTTTTTTTTTTCTTCAATAGGAAATTTAGAGATGTATCCCAAGAAGAAAAAGGGAACTATAGCTAACGAAATAGGAGTGATGGTCATTTTCAAAAAGGATACCCCTTCATTTGTACGAGTTGCTTGGCTTATAGCTATTACTGTATGTATAATTATTGCAGTTTATCAGATTACAGATGCAGTTCGTCATTACCTTAGTTATCCAGTACAGATCAGCGTGGAAATGGTCAGACAAGTGTATCTGACTTTGCCTTCCATCACTCTTTGTCCTGGGGAATTCCTGACTCATCTCTATCCTGAGGACAAGAAGCAACCATCATGGCCACCAAAAGGATCACATTGGTTGCGTGAGAAGCAACAATTCCATTTAAGAAAATATGACATCACTGCTGAGATCGGAGTGAGTATATAATAAGTTATTTGAAAATCAGTCAGAATGTTCAGAGAAAGTTATGGATAGCCTTTCAGACATTTAATGCTAGGCTCTTAGGAATTGGGAATAACGCTCGGAACAGGGTAGAACCTTCTGGTAGCTTGGTATATAAGCTATCAGGGAAGAACCTTTTGGTAGCTTTTAGACAGTAATGCTCCAAATACTTCAGTAATTCCTAAAAACCATTGATGAGATGGAGATGAAGATATATATAGCTTTGACGCTATCAAGATATTCATTATAATAATGAGCAGAATCTGGGCAGACTGCGTACGTCATCAGTGAAAAATTCAATATTACTTTTGGAAAGGAAGCTACATTTAAAAGTATTGTTGAACACTGGTTCGAAGAAGATCTATGCCCAAACTACGAAGTAGATCTTACAGACAAGTGCAACGTATCCATTGTTGCCTCTTCTCTTTACTGCATAATTTTAAGTAGGAGAAGGAGGAGGGTGGAGGAATATCTTAGCTCGAGTGCTTTAAGAACGAATTCTTGATACGAAATCCATTATTTTATGATACTTCCAAAATGCCGGATATTCTTCTGCGCTGGGGAAGGAGATCAAAGAAGGCGTTGAGCTCTTATCTCTTACCTCATTAAAAAAAAAGCTGATAAGCTTCGGGTTGACCATCCAATCTCAATTTAGTCCCGTTGGTCGCTTGGAGCCTTTACCTCTCGGGCGTCCCTGAGTCTCCATGGCCTGTTGTGGTACAGTTTAACTTTAACTTAAGCTTAATTATTTTAATATTACTTTTACGTCTATCCATTTTACAGATTGAAAAAAAAATAATTTTTCTTTTTAAGTAATGCTTTATTTACTTTTTTAACATTTTAAAACGGCTTAATTCAAAAAATATGGATTACACCTAAAATTTATTGTTTTTCTCTGAATCTAGTATGCAGATTCTAAATATCCTGTATCCTTCAATGATACTGAAATTTCAACATTCCTTGGTCTTTGTCGCTTGTTGTCTTATGGTAAGTGTTCAGAATTATGTATTTTTTAAATATAGGGTATCTATAATTAAAGTTCACCCATCCCACTCACTCTACAGCAAAAATTACTTATCGGAATGGTACCAAATTTGTAGTACGTCGTAAAGACGCCATGGAAAGGACATTCATTGAAAAAAAAAATAGTTTAAAGGCGTGTATGTGACCAAGACAATGCAGCACAGCGCTGATATGAGTGCAGTCATGTCACAAGATGTTCAATATATTGATCACCATTATCTGCTAACATCTGAAATCGCATGTTCAACTGTTGAAGCAAGGTGTCCCTGGAAATGTTGAGTACATGACGTGATATGTTTCCTTTAAGATATTGCCAAGGTTGCTACCTTGGCACGATAAATCAGATACCCCCCACAGCCAAAACATATGATGAGATCCGATGAGATTGCAGGTCACGCAGTACTGAAGTGCCGGCTGATTACTCGGTCATCAGTGAAATGACGCGGAGCATCTGTTTAATACATTTCATACTGGTTGCAAAGGTTGTCCACCATGTCCCGGAAGAGAGGTTGTTTCATTCCCATAAGAGCTGTTACGATCTTTTGCCGCAGCTCAGCAATGTTGGCCGGAGGTTGTCCTTGAAAAAGCATTTCTTACAGAATTCCCCAAACGTAAGCATCAGATGAGTTAAATCAGGGAATGTGAGGGATATGGAAAGTTTCCTCCAAGGGATGTCATATGATTTCCGAAGGTGTCATGAAGTAGCCGAAGTGAGTCCCTCGCCGTATGACACGTAGCCCCATCCTGTTGAACCACTGGGAATGAGGTGTAAGTGTCGTGCTCGACAGAAACATTGGAGATCCGTGAGAAACGGCGTGATTACCTGTTCTCTATAATGCACCTGATTTACAGTGACCGGATTCTCTATGAAGGACCAATGATGTCGTTTCCAGAGACCGCACACCATATCGTCAATCGTTCACTGTGGAGTAGAGTTTCAATAATGATGTCTGGTCGGTCGAAACCAAGAAATCGGGTTGCTTGTTTATTGATGTAGCCGTTCAGATGAATATGACACTCGTCCGAAAACGAAACTTTAGCCAAAATCCGGGATCGTCATGCACCATTGCTAACATAGTACATGATTCTTGCCGTCAGGTTTGAATGGTTGGCCAGTTTGTATCTTGCAAGGGAACCCACCAGTGGTTTTAAACATACGCCGAATTGATGTTCGACCCATGCCGTTCGTCGGACACTTCGTTGTGGCGACTTCAACACTTGCTCAAAAAGTCGGCCATGATTTTCATTCATTGTTACTGTTACGGGACGCCGATGCAACCTTTCCGCTGTGTGAATACACTTAAGGTTCGACGGAATTTATCGACGAAGGATTGCATAACCTTATGAGGGCTGGATGGTTAAAACGATCCCGAAGTTCCGTAGCAATATGTAGCAAGCTAGATCCATTGCCAAGGCCTGTTCCGATCGAAAATAGTGCTCCACAACAAACACTTTCTCTTCGGTAGTTAATACCTTTTCACAGCAACACTGATTAATCTGACATCCACAACCATTTCTGTTCCAAATATAACAATCGCCTGCGTGTTCATCTCGAAATTTACATCTTTCATGTTGTCAAATTGTTAATTGTCGTTTGTTTTCGGCCATACAGTACAATTGGGGGTGTGGAGAGGCACCATTATGCATGAACACTGTTGAATCAAGACATTGACGTTGTTGGAGTGCTGGAATCACTGAAGTGGTTAGTAATGATACATATCGATTGCCAGTAACGCAACATGGAGTAGGACCTGTGCGCCCACACTCTTCGAAGAAAAACGGTCCAACAATGAATGTTGACGTAAACCAAAATGCAACAGTAATATGTGCTATCTGCACCTTGCACATGAAAATGTGCCTCGTTCATTCAGAGAATGTTCTCTGGTCATTCCAGGTTAACCTCGATCCGCGCTAAAACTAGCGCGAAGGTCTCTCGTTGACGCAGATCAGCAGGCAGCAGTTGTTGAACATGAGAAATTTTGTAACGATAGTAGTGCATAAGTTTGCGAACGATTTTCTGAACCATGAAACAGACTGGACCAAAGAATGTGCAACGAATCGACCACTGACGCTGATCCTGACATTTGACATCCTGTTCTCTTCCACTTGGTGGCTACATCGTCATCCACCTGTGCAGTAACTTTTGTCCTCTTTCGGTTTTCACATTCATCGATCCTGTTTCTATAAATTTGAGGATCATTTTTCTTAACCCATTCGCAGTCATTGGTCCTCATCGAAGACCTTTTAATGACCTAAATCTCCGCAAAGTTTCTGGTGCATAATTCCTGTTTGGCTAAAAGAATTTCAAATATATATTTGTCTGCTGGGTTTAAATGATTGTAATTTATTATGAATTGTCTTTTGGTTCAGTACCATATTATAAAAATGTCGTCAACATATCTGACAAAGAAATTTGTTTTTGTCCCAATTAAATATATTCTTCCTTTCAAAATTGTTCATATACGTGTTACTTAGCACTCCTGAGATGGGACTGCCCAATGGAATCCCTTTATTTGTTTAAAAATTTTTTTATCTGCCTTGAAATAAATGTTATTACATATAATTTTCAGACTTTCCATTATTTTATCAACGTCTATGTCTGTGAAATTGTTATCTTTGGTTATTTTGTCATAAATATTAAATTGAGTTATATTTGTTATAGAAGTAGTTTTGTTATATAGCTTCCAACTACGCCATCCAACCAGTTGGAATGTGCGAGTACATTCTCCAGGATGATATTTGGCACCCCTACGATCGTCACAAGAGAGAGTGAAGGCCTGTATTGCGGCTGGAGGAGGGTACATAGGATACTGACATGGTGTTTTAACACAAACTGTAGCCTCTATACATAGGTGTATGCGCCTGATCATGTACAGTGTATTAACTACGGAATGTGTAATAAAATTTCTGAGACCATGGTGTTCACTTTTCATTTTCACCATTGTGAAATCTTTAAATCTTTATATGTTTCAACACACGTAAGACATTATTCATGTACTCTCTTAAAAAGATCTTCAGTGATTAGACTGAACTAAGCTTCAGAAAGCGTTTCTTATCCACACGATCCTATAATGGACAGTTTCCTAAACAAAGATGAAACATCGAGGCCCTGATGTACATCCTTCGAACGATGAATAAATCGTAATGGAAGAGTTACAATAACCAATAACTACACTTTTCTATCACTATTATAATATTTTAGATTGCTTACTATTGAATTTAGACATTTTTTTCTTTTTTTTTTCATTTTTTCTAGATCAACCTATTCGTTATAAAGGTGCTACCACTTTCAGCATATTTTTGAAAAAGCAATCGGAAATGAGTTTATTCTCAGCATCCTCATTTGCAACCTTTCTACCTTCACTTGGAAATACTTATGAAAACAGCCTTCTGGTAAGATTTTGTATCTCTACAAATAAACTATTCAGATATTAATTTAAGTGCTTTACGCAGAGGAAAGTTGTTAAAAAATAAATGAAGCATAACGTTAATTTTAATATCAATTTAAATGATAAACTATCTATTTTATTAGTTAAGTGTTTTATTATATGGTTTTATCATTATATTGGAAAAAGCTTGCTACAGCTGACTGTTTGATTTCTATAATTTTTACGCGAAAGTTTAGAAATTTGGTAGTCATTTTTTAAGAAGATTGACAATGGCTGCATTTTTGTATATATGCTTAAAAATAAGAATGAGATTTTTAAGTTTTCTGTACTTTAGAAACAATTTGTTTCAAAAGAAATGCAACTTCTTCCTGCAAAATGCTTTCTTCGGCCAGTATGTAATATTTTGCACTTTATCTGTAACACAAAGTGCTTGACATGCATTTTATTTTACAACTTCAACAGCTACAATTACTTGCATTGTATTTACTTGCATAGAATTACTTGCATAGTCGGAATGATATCCATTCTATTTGTTAACATAATTCTGTTGCTTGTGACTGAACAGTTCTAATTCATCGTATAGTTTTTTTCTTTCGGTGGATGTGTATTTGTGTATGACATCTTAGAACGTAGCAATGAGATACAAATGAGATTGTATTTCATTGCTTCTAATGAATAATCTTAGCTATTACATATTTATTGAATCTGATTTAGGCCAATGTTTAATAGACTTCGGAGATTTGTAACATTATCTGAAGCTAACATTGAATCTATCATTGAATCTTTTACAATACCTCTTGCTGCTACAATCTGATCTTGGATGATCATCATTAAATCTTGATTTATGGAAAAAAAAGGTTCGTATGAGTCGTACGTAAAATCTTTTGTACTTCCGGTAAAGGTCATAATGGTTTCTATAGAACTTACATCCTAAAGCTTTATCAATTTGTTTTTATCAATTCATCATTGCTACTATAAATGAAAATGGTTATAGAATTATTCATTTCTTTCGGTTTTGTAAGAGAGACCCGTATTTACAGATGGGACATCATATAGTAAGTTTGATCTTATGGATAAACGAATTCATTACAATAAATTAAAACAAATGGACAGCAAACCTTTCCCAGTTGGTGAAAAATCACATCATCAACAATGCTTGCCCATTTCCCCGCTCCCGTTTACACCCTTTAGAACTCGATTCGAAAATGTCCAATTAATTCGACACAAAATACTCATGACAACTTCGTATTTCTATCTCAAGCAGTATGGGAGATACAGAAATCCTTCAAGATTTGTGAAATTCTCTTCCACCGTTTACACCTATTAGCATCCGAATAGCGGAAATTCGTCGAATACGTATCGTTTCGATTTTGAACAAAGAACATTCGTAATAAATTTCGTGTTCAATAAGAAGAGGATGCAGAAGAGAATTACGCACCAAAATATTTTGTCACCAGGTTACTACGTGGCGCTATTTCAAGGATTTCACCCCTTTTCAATCTGCTATGGGTGGTCGACTGACACGAGTCATCTGCGGCAACAGATGGACAATAACATGACAGATTGCAGCTGAGTACAATGCAGATGCATTAAGACGCATTCGAATGCACATCACGATAACCTTGTCTCTGATTGATTTTAACAGCAGGAGACTAGCAAGGGTGTCTTTGCTATCAAGAAAAGCTGGAAAGCGAGCATGCTGTGGGCTCAAGAACATCGCAATTGGACACTTGATGAGTGGAAAAGGTCAAAGTACTGGAAAAATAGGGTTATAAAGAACGAACATCGAAATATTTTTCTCAGAGAAATTCGGTGTACAAAAAAAGTAAAATAAGGCGTGGAATGTTTAAAAAATTGTCACTCAAAATCAACTTAGCTTTCAAAAAAATAAACGATGGCATTTTTAAATTGATGAAACAATTGTGAATTTATTTTGTATGAGTTACTTATTTATCTTTTGATTGGAACGGTTGGGTAAGAAACCTGATAACATCAAAATAAGGAGAAATAATTCTGACATCTTTTGAATATTTAAAAAATATTCATTTCTTCTTTTGAATCTATTATTCTCTGAGATTATCGAGAAATGTAATACAAACTTACGCTGAATCTATATAAAAACCTTGCAGATAAAAGCCACACATTAATAGGAAAGCCACATATTGCGTAGCAGTGAAGCTGAACTGGAGGCGGAGCTTCCAGTACTTTATGAATGGCCCTGTATATATATATATATATATATATATATATATATATATATATATATATTTTATGCTATTTATAAATAGACTTTGGCAATCCTAGTAATGCTATATTTCTTTAAGTAAATCTCCATGTATTTTCAAATATTATTTATTTATTTATTTTCAAATATTTTAAAACATATTCTTTTCAGTCAGTAGATATTAATTTCTTTATTATTATTATTTATTTAGTATTTATTGGAAGATACTACCGTCTTTCCTCTATCTCATATATTCATGTACACAAAAGGTCCTCTGAAAAAAGGAAAAAAGTATCGATTTCAGCTGACTGTCTCAGAGGTGAGAATCTTGGAAGAAACATTTAAAAATCCCATATATTAAATATGTTACTATTATTTTTAACTTCAATCTCATGTTCAAAAATAAAAGTCTAAATCAAAACGAAATGATAGTTATTGCTGGTTTTCCTGACATTTGCATTGAAGCCATAATTGTTACTAAATTTTATTGAATGTGATACTTGTCTTTTTAGAAAATAACTTTGCTTTTTGACATTAAAGAAAATATTTTTTTTCTTTGACTTTCTGTTCTTTAGTTTAAAAGTAAAAGTTTTCCTAATAAACCATGTGAAAACCATATTACCATTTATACACGCTGTTTGGATACATTTGTAAATGAAGAAATGAAGAAAATAGCAAAATGCAAGTAAGTATTCTTTGCTAAGATTTCGGTAATTCGGTATTACAGTAGACTCTCGATGTGTCGAACTTCGATGTCTCGAAAACCTTGATATGGCGAAAAAATTAATATAATAAAATTAATAATAAAATTAATAATAATATTAATAATAAATTAATAATAAAATTAATAATAAAAATTAATAATAAATTAAAATTATTTTTCCCCTTGATATTACATATTCATCTAATGTTAATTTTAATTCTTATGTCGAAGTTTTTTCACTCAAAATCTTGTTATGTCGAATATTTTTCGAAGTAAAAAAATGAATTTTTCAGGAAAAATCGCCTTCATTATCTCTTTGAGGGGTCAAGGACGATTCCCATAAATCCATCTGGTTGATAACTCTATTTGGGGAAAGGAGGTTGCGAGTGTGCGCTACTATGTCTCGCCAGTCATTTGTTACATTGTTGCTTAGGCGTGTTGTTCTAAATTGTTCAGAATTTACTGCACATGGTTAAGTTAGTCGACGAAGAACGTTAGGGAAGTTATAAAACGTGTCAGTGAATCGCCAGTTGTCTCAAAAATGGAAAGTTCCAAAGCTAAAGATGATGTCCACATACTACGACGATTCATGGAATGCTCGGATAACGTGAAAACGATGACTTTGCCGCTATTTTTCAAATAGAAAAATTGGTTGAATAACAATTTCAAAAGAGATGTCGCCAGACCACGATACTACACTTTTTTAAGAAATTCTAGCAATGTAAGTTCATTGTATTTTACTAATTCTTTTCAATATAATGTAATTATTTGCGACTACTTTTAAAAATTAAAATTATCATTGCTATATTTTGACTTATTGTCAACTATCATTACATATTTAGAGTTATAGTCAACTAACATTATATATTTATACTTATTCTCATCTATCAAGACTCTAATTTTTAGAATATTATTCCGTATCTTGTGTTTTTATCTGAATTTTTAAGTTTTGGTTATGACCTTGTTATCTCGAAAACTCGCTATCTCGAATTTTTTTAGAGTCTCTTCAACTTCGACATATCGAGAGTCTACTGTATTACCGAAATCTTTAACAATACGATGGTTATTAAAGGCTTTATTATTATAGTATATGTGTGACTGTTGAGAAATTTAGTAAGGGAATTTATAATGGATTTTTTTTTCAAACTTGCAATTACTTTCTTATAAAATATTCCATTTACGTATAAAGTAATTCGAGTCAATGAATTTGGCTTCTTTGTCAAACTATCTTCTTCAGTAGTTGCAACATCATCATTTTATGATGAGAGAACGCTTAACGTGTGTGTATTTATTAGTGGAATAGAAGAAGCCCACACACACATAACAACAACTAAATACCATAAGCACCTACCGGTTTCTTATGTTACGAATATATTTTTTAGTGTCCCAGTAGTTTTTGTGATATTTATTTATTCTTATGAATTTAGACTTCTTCTATTCCATCATCATTTGACCTACAGTCGAACTATGAAATATATTATTTAGGTTTTTAATTCGTAAAGCAAAACTACATACTTTTATTACTTTTATTTACTATTAAAACACAACATTTAATAAAAAAAAACCTAATAAAAAATATTTCACACATTTAAAAAGTAATAAAAAACATATCACCATTTCCGATACTTTTTATTTTTTATTCGATTTTTGATAAATATTCATTCCACAAGTTAAAGTTGAATTTATAACATTTAGTAACTTTACAATTAAAAATTTTCTATTCCTCTGGCTGCTGAATAGAATACTAAGAATAGAAGAAACTATAACAGATGGAATTTAGGAAATGTAATACTAAATACACTACCACATGAAGATGACCAAGTGCTAATTGTTAAATCAGAAAGATGACTGTAGATTGCTGCCAATAATTCAAATAAAATAACAGAAAAATAGAAGATAAATATCTCCAGCACCAAAAGATATGACTATATACGGAAACAACATCCAAAGAAAAAATAGAATATTATTTCCGCACTCATATTGAGTGACAAAATAATAGAACAGGTTTCAGATTGCAAATACTTAGGAAACACAATATTCTATTACAAATATTTATGCCCAATGAGAATCAAATTTCCAAACACATATTAGCATGAAATTTTGAACAGTAAATGTTCAAAGATAACAGCATTTATTTTTGGTAATAAAAATCTCAAAGGCAACTATCAAGTATAGAAAATTACAAGGATCAACAATATCTTCAGAGTTAGGAATAAGCTTTTTGAGACCTAATTCGACAATGCTCAGATAAGACAAGAAAGTGTAACGTGTATATACCTACAAGTACCTTTTTAAATATTCATGCATACAAATAATTTAACACGTACATGAACACAAACACAAACATGATGGTAGACAAACTTACAAGTATACAAGTATATATAGTCACGTGGAAGTTAATAAAGTGTATTTTGATTCCGCCCGGCCCAAAAAGAATCAGAAGAGAAATGTAAACCAGATAACGAGATACGATAAAACATGATTAAAATAAATGAGTAAAAGAGAAAACATGCAAAACCTTGATTCAATATGCAAGTTTAATAAAAAGGAATAACTTACAAGAGTAATAAAGAGTAAGTTAAATAAGAATAAAAAAATACGATATAATGTGGAAATCCAACACAATAAGATAATTACAAATTATAACTAGCTCAAGAGAGATGCACTGTAAGATGATCGGCTTAGTCCTAAATAAGAAATAAAACACGATTAAATACAAAAAGCACTGTCATTAGAATTGTAGATGACGAAATGTGATCGAGAGTCTAGACAAAGCAGTTATCCACTAGTTGGGGTCTCACCGATCTGATCAGAAGGAAAAATGAAGAGCAAGTTACTTGCAGTATTTGCCCTAGTCTTTAAGTCACTGGGTGCCTGAAGATAGAACCGGAGTTTTACTCATCTGGCCAGATTGGATGACTTCTTGACGCACAAACACAGCACACTGAATTTACATAAATTCCAAAGTTTGTTGAAAGTTTGTTGAAAATAAGGTTGCGTATTAGGGTAAAATAACTTTGCCATGGTAACTGGACATAAACAAATAGAAACCAGAGAAAAATAGGCTGAAAATAATCAAATAAAAAAAAAAAATTCCAAGTTAAACTAATAAATAAGGAAGAGAATAAATGAGTTAAAAATAGAGGTAAATAAAAACAATAAAAAAAAATGGCACTATAAAATGTCCGCGACAATACATAAATGTATACATACTCTCGCATGTTTCTGTATTTTAATATAATTTCTGTAATTTCCAAGTTAGTTTCGGTTAATTCGGTGAAATGGTTACAATTACAACTCGGTGCGACTTGCAGAAATCAGTACCCCTCGTTTAGACGTTGGATGTGCGTTCGGAGTATACCAGTCCATGCAGTTCCAACACGGTGCCTAAGTTCATCTATTGTAGCCCCGGGTGGTCTGTGATGTACAAGTAGTAGACTAGTCGCGTTCAATACGGGACAGCTCCGGTGAACGCGCGGGCCACGGAAGAAGTTGAACATAGTAATCATCCAGCAATTGTTGACGTTACGTGCCATGTCTGGTCGCGCATTGTTCTGTTCGTAAGTGGCCCTAGGCAGGTCCTGAAGATAAGGGACAATAACAAGCTCCAACACCTCAGAGATGTAACAGTGGTTATTCAATGTACCAGGAATGCATACTAGGCTTAAGCGGACTGGAATCTAATAGCATCGCATATCATAATGCAAGGTGCACGAAATGGTATGGCAACGCATAATGCAGGACTCACTCAGCCTTTTGCCGAGGTGCCACCAGACACGGATGCAACCATCATGCTGCTGCAGATAGAAGTAGGATTCGTCGGAAAAACCCATGTCATGCCATTCGTCACTCCATGCTCGACGTTCTAGGCACCATTATAGCCGCGGACAGACAAAGGTCTACGAAGCAATGGGCGCTTGCAAAAATTCTCTGCACACGACGTCGAACCGCAAGTGCGGGGACTGGTTGCTGTGTAACACATCTTATTTCTTGAGATAGGGTTTGTGATGTGGCTGTACGATCCGTAATAGCGGCACCGCAAGATGTCTGTTCTCTCGTTTGGTGGTGTGGTGGGGCTGTTGGGATTCTTCACGTTGGTGATTTCATTCTTCCTCGACCCACCGATTCATATTTGCATCACTATCGCCGCGTTTTCACTAATTTCTTGGAATTAATTTCGAGCACTAATTTTTTGGAATGATAATCCGTAATCTCGATTTGCTACAATTCTTTGGCTATCAAAGTCATAAACCTGCTGATAAGGCTGCCGCATTCTTCGACGAGGCATACTGAAGCCATCTGTGCACAGGGACAGCGAGCAAACACAATTCCAGTTGTGCACAGCGGCCCTTGTGATCTTCTTTTATACTGGCACACATTATTTGCAAATATGTTGCGCTGCTAATCATTTACATATGCTTCCATGATCATGCAAATTAAGGGTCGATCGGTCCTTTCTTGTGTTGTGCTTTTAATCAGAAGAAGTTGTTGTAGTTAATCAATAAAAAGTTGGATTGTTCCATTATGGTCAGGAGAAGAAAATTCAATGACTAACAAGAGAGTTAAAAAAAATTAATGATACGATTATTGTACTGAAGGAATTATTATGAAATAATATATTTTTATCATTATGATGCTTCCTGCTGTGATTGTATTGTATGCATTGCATTGTATTTTTTAGAATAGAGTAAGCTTTAACTATTGTTTGTTCTTGATTTTGAGATAGTACTTTTGAAATCATGTGAATGGCAAATATCAATAGATTTATTGATGTTGTTAGTATTAAATGCTTTGGTGTATGCTCCTTAACACGTGTGGATAGTGATCCTTTGATCTGTCTTAAGCAGCTTGAATTATAGTTTTGACAAGGAATTTGTTAAACGATATTGTTTGGATCAGGTTTTGGTTGTTTATGTTTTGTCCGAAGTTTGTTGTTAGCTGAGTATGCTAATTTAAAATTACGAGGCTTAAAGATTCTATTCAAATAACATGTTTTGTAGGTACGTAAGGAAAAGAATAATACATTAGAACTCCAATTATCCGATCTAATTGCGATTAGCATGATCCGGATACCCAGAAATCCGGATGATTGGGTCAGAAGTGAAAATCACTTAACAACGTGTTATTGTGAAACTGTATGTCTTAAAAGAACTAGTTACTAATTCTTAAACACGAAAATTTTTTTTATTCAAGCAATAAAGCAAAAATTTTTTTTTATTTTTTTTATTTTTTTCCCCTGAAAATCAATCCGGATATTTGGCGTTCGGATAAATGGAGTTCTGCTGTATTTATTTGTGATGCCTTTGGTATTATTCGGATCTGTAATTGTGATGGGTTAAAAAATGGACTTATTTAAACATGTTAATCTGTTATGAGAAAGTGATAATACAAAGAGGTGATTTGTTTAATATGATTTAATTCTTCTTGAACAGTTTGGCGATTGTTACAAAAGAGCAATGCTCTTCTGATCATGTTGTCAACTAAATTCCTTTGTTAGGGATGAGATGAGTTACAATGAATGAGTCTGTTTGAGGTAATATTTTTTGTAGAGGATAAGTTCCCGTATCCCCTATTATGTTATTATTATATTAAAGGGTATGGGAACTTATGTACACCCTACGTATTTAGATAACGATGCATCTCTTTATATAGTAAATGACCTCTATATCACTTGAATATATCTGTATGGGAAGTTTTGACTCTTGGTAGGGTGCATCCAATATGTATACCAATCACTTTTTTTTCCAAGAAATCGCTTCCCGTAGTTTCTTTAATTCAAATATTAAAAAGTTTTTAATTTTTTAAAGATTTGTCATTAAAGATCAAAAGCAGTTCCTTAGTAATAATATTTGTAATAGCATTAATAACATAATAGAAGGTACGGGAACTTCCAGGTCAACCTTTATGTACTGGGGTAGTAACTTATATAAGATATTTATTTATGGAAATTGAACACTACAAATAATGCTATTTCTTATCTTGATGTACTGATGTAACCATAAACAACCTGACGACTTTGACGCCAGTAGTTGAAAGCCGATCAGGATAAGCACAGCAACTTCGGGAAATTGTGGCAATTCAAAATGTAAGTAAGTCCGAAGCTCCATAAAATCGAATAGCGAAAATCTAAATTTATCTTAGAATGAAGAAACAAGAATCCGGCTAAAGATCAGGCTCAGTAGATATAATTTGTGTGATTTATTGTGCAATCTTTTTTATTTTTTAAGAGTAGTTTACGAGTATGTGCCTTATATTTCTTTTTTTGTTTATTATTTTAGATTACCTTTCGTATTGGATGAAAATCTGAATCTTATCCATTGCACTGATTATAACAATCTAATGCAAGAGTATAAAAATCTGACGAAAGTCTATGACTTAGTGTGGGATTTGAAAAACATTAACTGTTTGGAAATCTGTGATGATGTTCAGTATCACACGGCACAATTGCTAGATGTTAATCTGACCGAAGACGAAGACGAAGATCTCGAATTCCATCTCGATCTGAGTGAAAACATCAAGGAAGTCATTACAAAAGATTTTGGTTATACAATCCCACAGATGCTGAGTGATATTGGTGGAAGTCTTGGTCTGTTTCTTGGATGTTCTATTGTAACTTTCTTAGAAATCCTGCAAATGATTGGGCATCGATTAAAATGTGGAAATAGCAATAAGTTAGCTGATGCCCAGTATCCAAAAAGGATTCAACCACTGAAGTCAAACATCCATCCAGGGCCTCATTTCCACAGAGATCAAATGAATCGTGGGCGGCAATTTTGGGGGAGACAAAGTTTCTGAAAAACAAAAATAACTTTACCGATTTTACTGTAGCAAATTAAAAAAAAATCATCTTTAGATTCAAATAATACTTCAAGAATGTCATGTGACTTTCTGGAAAACTGGAGGCAAAGGGCGACTGATCACAGGCAGAAAACAAATTTTTTTTCTCAAAAAATAAAAAAGAAAATTTGTTTGATTATTTCACAAGAGTACACCTAATTTTTGATTTATTTTGTTGAAACATCGAAGAGGCAAACTTATGTGAATATTTGTCGAATGCTTATCCTTGTGATAGAAAAGCGGTTTCAGGAATTATTCTTCAAGATATTATTGATCTTTGAATCTCTTTGTTGATATCTTCACTATCAATCATGGAAATTTTTATGTAAGTACTATACATACTATTGAATCGTGTAGCTGTTGAAATCAAGCATCAATTCTATTTTTATGAAAGGAAGCTCTTCGAAATGCCTGAAATAGGAAAAATGACGTCATATATTCTTCCGCCTTCAAAACAATCATCATTGTATTGGTTTATTTTCTCGGCGGAGACATATTTTAATTAATGTCAATAGGCTAGTATACAAAAATAATGTTTCTGATAATTTTTAAGTAAAAATTCAAGTTTTAATGCTGAAGATAGTTCTGACTTTCATTTAAAAATAAAATGTATTGAATATTATTTTTCCAGACAAAAAACAAACCCCAAAACTTCAATGGTTAGGTATAGACCTATTGTCTTGTTCAAGGAGCATGTCTAAATTTTTTTTTTTTATTTTTAATTTTTAGACAGTGAGAG
The DNA here is from genome assembly GCA_023159025.1 of Thereuonema tuberculata. NCBI lineage: Eukaryota > Metazoa > Arthropoda > Chilopoda > Scutigeromorpha > Scutigeridae > Thereuonema > Thereuonema tuberculata. Next base: position 23,519,223 of record JAFIDM010000004.1, on the reverse strand, counting down.
AATGATATATATATATTTTGAAAAGGCTCTTTGAATCATCGGACATATTATTAGGCCGCGAAGATTATAATAATCCAACATAAAATTAAAATTAGAATTAGATAATATGGTATTTTCTTTACGAATTGTTTAACGTTGTTTTTTGTTTTTTCCCCTCGGTCAGATTTTGAATTTGGTCTGAATGAGTTTAAAATCTTAAAGATTTAAAAAAGAGCAAATTAAAATCTTAAGTCAGGTGATAAAGAAAAAGATACTTCAGTTAAAAGCTTCCGAGCTCACTTGAAAGACCTCAAGAACGATCTCTTTCAATCGACGTTTCCTGAAGTGAGCTTAAATAAACTTTCCCAATTGAAAGACGCTGCTATCATTTCTACTTTAAAAAGTAAATTCTGATTTGTTTTTAATGCAGACAAGAATTGTATTTTAGTATAATTATTGTTTACAGTCAAACAAAAAGTTACTGAAAGTAACTGTTAATTTATGGCTTTAAACTGTTATTATGGCTTTACTATTATTATTATTATTTTTACCCGCGTTGGCCACGACGGACCCCGCGCTAGCCCAACCTGACGACCGCTGGACGAGGCTACGAAGTCGGGGAAGGATGACGAAAATTCACCTCTCGCCGAGAAAAAGCCTGAGATAGTAAATCCCAGGGAAGAACGGACGAAACATAGAAGAAAGGAACAGCCACGCCACTACCGAGATTCGAACCCAGGTGCGGACACACTGACCACACGGCAGACCGCTGTCGAGTCGCTCGGCCAAGCCGGCACATCTATTATGACTTTATATTTAGTTGAAAAGGTAATAATAATAAAAAAAATGGTGGCTGCTGTTTCTCTTTGAACACCTTTGCTTCAAACTACGTCACCAGATCGGAAACGTGTGATTGGCCAAAGAGTTTCAAAACAGACTTGAATGCTGTATACGAGCACCCTTCAAAATAAAAAGCTTTCGATTTTAAGTTTCCTCTGATAGGATGACAATTCGCCTTTAGCTCAATACCTTAGCTGTGTGCAATTAAGATTAGGTTGTTAAATTTCTTTATAAAATGGGAAAAAAATTACCAGCTGTCAGTTCGCTCAGACAAACTATCATTAACATCGAAGTTGGATTTACTTTTTTTGATGTCAGAAGACAAAGCAGTTACAAAGAGTAAACGAAAAAACAAACAAACAGGCAATACTAATAGGTCCTCACTTCAGCTCGTCTACTACCCTTAAACAATAAATAGATAAAAAAGGGATAATTTATATCACAATAGGCCGTGTATGTCCTAAGGTGCACGGAGTAGTTGAGGTTGGTCATCCCGACGCCCGCCCGCGTTTAACCCCAGAGTGATTTAAACTTAAAATGCATGGTTAAAATAAAAATACTGAACTTATGCTTTAAGTTCAATATTTTAGTATATTTTCTGAGCTAAAACAACTTGTTACAGACTTCACTTCACCTAGCTCTTGTTTGCATAATTTTTTAATAAGGGGTTTTGCTATTGTCAACTTATTACCAAAATTTTTGAATGATAGGTTTTGGTAAGAGTGTCGATTAACAGGACAAAATAAAAACAAGGGCTTATTTAGATGAGATGTCCGTGATCAGCTCCCAGAAATTCCGAAATGTAGGGTCTGAAGTTGTTTAAAGCCTCGTTCTCTCCAGTTAAAAACCTCCCATTTTTAGTTTGGGTTCCTCCTCCCTGCTAAATAAAATTTCATGTATTACTATGATATATTTTGCGGTGTATTATCGAGCAAAGAATAAATACAAATCAAGATGCTAAAAATGTAATGAAACAAACAAAAATAAAATAAATGGATTTTACCCAACACTGATTCTGAAAAGTTTAGTTGATTTTTCTTAAAACTTGCAAATGAACTTAATCAAGCAATTGAATATGGATTTAAAGGAATTTAAAATATCATAGCAGCTTATCATTAACGAGTATTGCAGAAAGAAAAATATATCAAGTAAGAAACTATAATTTTTCAAAGCACGATTTACTTCTGCAAGTTTATCACTGAAGGACAGTAACGAAGAAGCAACGGTTTAAAAATCTATTAGTCATTAGTCTGTGCACTTTAATCTATTAATCTGGTACTTTTAATCTATTAATCTGCGTACTTCTAATCTAGTAATCTGAGTACTCGTAATCTGTTAGTCTGTGTACTCCTTATCTATTAATCTGCGCATTTCTAATCTATTAATCAGTGTACTTCTCACCTATTAATCTGTGTACTTCTCATCTATTAATCTGTGTATTTTAATCTATTAATCTGTGTACTCTTAATCTATTAATCTGTGTACTTCTCATCTATTAATCTTTGTACTTCTAATCTATTAATCTGGTACTTCTAATCTATTAATCTGTGTACTTCTGTAAATGAAAATTAATTGTAAAATGTTGTGAATTAAAAGTAATTTCTTTTACAATATAATTTTATTTCTTTTCTTTTATCTACACGAACAGTCCCAATATTTCATTTACATTTCGTTTCGCTTTCCTTGGATTTGTGAACTAGGCTTATTTCATTTTTTCCGGAACGTAGTTCCATGCGAATGTGGGAGGACTGCCCTCATAATAATGAGCGAATTGTTCAGTGAATTATCCTAGTAAATTTATTCTTGAAAAGTCAAAAATCCAAGCTGGCAGAAAAAAAAAAATGGCCAGGAAAGCGATGGATAAAAGAAAGAAAAATAGCCATTTTGAGTGAAACAGTTCACTCGATATCACTGCAGCCATAGGGGTAATTTTCCTCTTAAGAAAAATCAAGTGCTGAAGTTTAAGATATGTAAAAATGTTAAAGTGACATTGTATAATTCAAAGCATAGACACTTCAGTTTTGTTAGTTTCGGGTGTTTGTAGATTAATTCCCCATTGGGATTGGCACGAGGTTGCGGAAGAAAAACTGCTTATCTTTTAGCTTTTACCGTTATTAGGATGTGAGTTTCGTTGTATCAAAATACTTGAAGCCATACACAGATTCAAGAAAAGATTTTTTATAACTAAAATACAAGGATCCCATATCTGATAATAAGAAATATAAAAAGTAATAATGAATTAAGTTTCTAATGATAAAAATAAAGTCAGAGTTAAAATTAAATGTAACTGAAATCAAACAAAAATAATTTTAATGACATCATGTAGATGATGTGAACTTAAAACGTATCTAAAAGAAAGAAAGTTAATTAAGAAAAGAAAATTGCTCTAAAACGTCTTATGTATAAATACGAACATCAAACAAAATATAAGTCATAAAGAATATAATAAGTAAAAAAATAACTAAGCAATCAAATGCTGTAAACATCTTGAAAAGCTTTGGAAATTAAAGATAAATAATAAAAAAAAATTGACAAAACAAACACAAAATAATTGTAATTGTAAGAAAAACAAAACAAAATTCAACCATACGGAGAAATAAAGGCTCACAAATTTAAATATTTTAAATATTGCTACGTTAGAAGTTATTTCATTATATATATGTGTATTATTGGTATTTGTGAAACATTTTATATTGCATTTAATGATGCTTTATTTTATTATATATATATACAGTTTTATTGACAAATATTAACACTTAAAAAAAAATTAAATAAGATAAGAGCGGCCCATGAAGCGTTTTGGTGCGGCCCGCGACGCGTATTGGAAGATTTTTTTTTGGTTGTTAAATTAAGATTTTCCTTTTTTTTTTTTTTGCTTGCTAAATTAAGAATTTCCTTTTTTTTTGGTTTTAAAATAAGATTTTCCTTTTTGGCCGAAGTGCGGCCCGCAGTAATCCCCACATAACATATTTGGCCCTCTTAAAACAAAAGGTTTTAAGACCACTGTTTTAGAGTAATCGAATCACGTGATTGGACATTAAGTTGCGATTCTCGTGAGAACCAGGAAATTGTGTGAAATACACGGTGGTAGGAAGCGGCTATAGTCATGTGATCATATTTGAAGCATTTCATTGGTTAAACAAAACCGAAACTATATTTTTTTGGCGCGAAAGTTTGAGTTTGAGTAGAGAGTCGAAAAGAGAACGGGCAACGGAGCAGAGGTGAACCCCTCTCTCCGGGTTCGCCCCGCTGGGACGAAACCCCGGACATTTAATTAAGTGAGCGGCGGAGCAGGAGAGTCGTTAATTGTTTCGTAAAATTGCCAGACTAGGAAGGTTCTCAAGAAAGAAAAGAAATTATGATAAACTGTTATTTATCTTTCTAACATATAGTTATAATGCAGACATCGTCGTTAAAGTAAGGGTTAGTGCATAGGTAAACCCGTGTGCCAGTGGAAAGACAGTTTTGGGTAAAGAAATCCTAAGGTTCACACAGGGGGAAGCCATTGTGAAATAGAGTGGAGATTATTATTTTGAAAACCAATATATATATATTCATATGTGTGTCTATAACGACTGGGATAATAACTATGTGTTTTGTAAATTTGTTGTATCAATACACAATACACACATAGGTGAAAAGCTCGTGTGAAAACCATCATGATAAAACATTTTTCATAACATTAAGGAAATTAACGTAAATTTGTAAGAACATTTGAAATTTAGGAGAAAACCATAAGAAAGACAATAAAAAGGAGAAAACGATCAGAAGAGTGTTTAAAACTTTAATCATATTGTGTGTTGTGTTTAATATTAACTTAAAGGAAAATTTTAACAATTCTAAATTTGTATACATAAAACTTTGTATACATGCTCATATTTTCAATTTTGGGGGATTGTTTTTATGTAGTTGTATTGTTTTTTTTTTCAGGAAATCAGGGCAGGGTTTATTTGGAAGAAAGGTGTATCTGCGACGGGGTAATTTGGTTTATTCTAAAACCTGAAGGGGTTTTGGGCTTGGAATTATCTAAACATTGTTTGTGAGAATAAACTAGTCAATACTTTTATCATCCTAATCTTGTTTCATGTCATTTATATCTAATTACCTTAAGATTATCTTTAATCAATTTTATTGGGTGAATAAGAGTACTTGTTGAAATTATCTATATTAAATTCTTCATCTCACCAGGGTAGTCCCTGTTGGAAGGTAATTTAAGATTTGCCAGGTATTACGGGCGAATTTCCATTTGTGTTTTAAACCCTACTTTTCTTTGGGGTAAAGATCAGGTGTTTTGGCGGGAAAAATATTTCTCGAGCACAGCACAACCCCCCTCTTTTCAAACCCCACTGGAATTTGATGTAGGTCTATTCGTTAATTTATTATTTTTTTTATCATTTATTTTTGGAATTGTCACAGGATTACTATCCGCGTGACAAAGGTGATAGTTACAGAGCGTGGTTGTTTGCTTGACACACTGTATTAAACTAATGCGTGTCAAATTGGTAGCAGTGCGCCGTTGTTTTACGACACATGGCAAATCAACAACCCGTGTCAAATTGGTAGGCAGACCACCGTGATTCTTAAGACGCATAGGAGTAAACCAAACTAAAAACCACACGTGTCACAGCAGTGGAAAAAATATTTTTGGATTAGAAGGATTAGGAGATGCTATCTTTTTCTTTCTTGGGAAAACCATAATGATACATAGTGGTTATGGAAATGCAATCATTGTAATAGAATGGATTGGTTAAAATTATAAAAGACTCTTTGCACTTACGTAAAAGATGTTGGGCTTCATGTGCAAGGATAAGAGGATGAGCCGTATCTATTGTGTGGCCAGTGTCCCTGACTTGCAAAGCGGTGAGATAATTAAACACCATGGAACGAATAACAGCAGCGTGCAGCCCTGCACGGGTTTTAATGGGCTGCCGGGTCTTACCGACGCGACTTACAGACAGTTAGAACCCAAACATTGCAATGCATAAATTACATCTCTGGGGTTTTGGGGAGGAACAAAGTCAATCGTATTAATAGCAGAGGAAAGAGTAATCAATATAGGAGAAGTCAAAGTGATATTATAGGGTCGTAACAATTTGGAGAATGAAGGGAATAAAGATTGGTTGTAGGGAATAGAAACGTAAATCTTATCAGATTTTTTGGTGGTAGTCAATGCATTGTATATGTTGTGTATGGCTCGGGGAATATAAGTATCAAGAAAATCAAGGATAATTGTTGGAGTAGAGAATCCTTAAATATTGTGAATTTCATTTTCAAAAATGTAAGAATTACTGGACAGACGGAACGCCCTACTCACCTCCATGTTGACAATGTTGATTTTAAACGAAAAGGGACACGATGAAAAGATATTAAGTGTGATGTCAGAAGATATGAGCTTACGATATACCTTAGTAGTGAATTGAGAATGAATTCTAGTAATTAAAGTGTCCAGAAATGGGAGGGAATTATTAATCTCATGTTCTATTTTGAAGTTGATGTTGGGATGAATATCTCCCATAATGTCTATTAATCCAAGTTGAATGGAGGAATCAGTATAAAAAAATGCAAATCGTCAACATATCGGTAATGCAAGGGAATGTGTAGTTGACAGTGATCAAAAAGTTTTAAAAAGCGGTATTTTCAATAAAGATCATGCAGAACTCAAGTTAGGTTATCCACATAGACCCATAGTAAACTGCACTTCTTCCGCTATTTCACTGCTATCTACCCTTATCTACAATAAACTTGTTCAATTATAAACTACTTCCAGTTTCGCAGTCAGTAATAGCATTGAGGTCATTAATAAGATTAAAAATTTATCTTATGTAGATTCGTAATCATTTTTTTCTTTGGATGTAGATGCTTTATTTACTTCCATCACATTTGAACTCATTATAAAAACCTTTCACTATTTTCAATCTGCATACTTCAATTACTTTACCAATCCAATCTGAAATGATAGATTATTGCCGCTGATCCAAGCTTTATTTCAATTACAATTTTTTAAGTTCAATGATAATTTTTACAAGCAATCCATTGGCTTATTCATGGACCTTTCGGCCTCAGCAATTTTGGCTGAGTTCTGTATGATCTTCATTGAGGATACCGCTTTTCAAATTTTCGATCACTGTCAACTACACATTTCCTTGTATTGCCGATATGTTGACGATATATATTCCTCCATTCAACTTGGATTAATAGACATTATGGGAGATATTCATCCCAACATCAACTTAGAGCCACGTATGCACCTGATGGCGACAATGATCTTTCAATTGCAATTTCATTATCGTCCACATCAGGATATTTGTTTTTTGCAACCCCAGCGAAGATCGAATCTTTTTGCTAGTTCTTAAATAAAAATTAGAAATATTTCAGATTTTTGAAATTTTAGTAAAATTTTTACATTTTATTGACTTTTACATTCGAGCACATTTTTTGTTCTCATAATAGAATCTTATTGAAATGAAACAAAGTAGCGATAGCAATTAGTAAACCAATAACAATGCTTCGCAACGGCTTCTGATACGTGAATGAAGAAAATTATTCAAAAGTTAATACAAAACGCCAACTTATAAATAAGCGGAGTGAAAAGTCGGTTGCATGCAAATTAAAGTATATTTTAACGAAGACATTTTAACATCTTCGACTAAATTAGAGCAACTTGTATAAGAATTAATCTCAAGCTCGTCTCACCTTCAAGAAGCACCACCAGATATTAAATGTGTCTCGACGCAGTCTATTCTAACGTAAAGGTGAATGACTGGAAAAATCGTCATTCTTAGCTCAAACCTTATTAATAGACTGAATTCAAAACTTTTGAATAATTTTCTTCATTCACGTATAAGAACCGTTGTGATGCATTGTGATTGGTTTACGAATCGATATCATTACCTTGGAGCCCGACCAGCCAGAGACAAAGACTCCACGCCTCTGAACTACTCTTGGCAATACATTTTCAACGACACCCTAATCAAGTTTCTATCCCTCGTGGTTGCTGAGTTGATTCTTGTTCACAGACAGACAAACCGGGGATATAAGGCTTCACGGTATCAGAAACCTAAAAAACTATACATCAACAGGTGAAATTTTATTAAATTTAATTATAAATTTCTGTTACCGTTACGAAGTGCTTTAGAAATATTCATTTTGAACCCAATATTAATATTCTTATATGAAAAATAGAAATATTACAGATTTTTGATTTTAGTGAAATATTTACATTACACTAGTTCAAAACTTATTGAGGAAGCGGGGATGGGGCAATTCCATGAACACAGAAAAATATTTTGGCAATGCACTGTATTTTATATTGCAAAATTCTATAAATTCACTTAAATAAATAAAAAAAAATAATAATAACTAAATAAAATTTTTAAATTGTCCACAGATTGCAAGCACGAACATTGAAAATAAATAAATAAAATACTCACAACAACGACATTTCAAACTCTCATCTTGTGTTAGGGTTTATTTTCAAGTTTAGTGTAAAGAAAACTCCTTCAAGCCTGGCCTTGTATGATGGAATGGTTTAACGGAAGTGACCTGTATTTCCCCGTGTTGGTTGTTGAACGAACTACAATGCGGAAATAGTTGTCATGAGTTGGAGACTTAGCATGAATTTGAATAAGTAGAGTACGAATTAACTGGCCGAATTAAATAACTTAAATTCCATATTCTAATATATTGCTGGTGGAAAGTTCTTGATTATAGCTCTTATGAATTTTGATCATTCCGGTTTCATAAAATTTCCGGAGATATTCGTCCTTTCTTTTTGCATATTGTGTGTCCAATTCATGTTGAAGCAAAAGGCAGTGGCTCGCTGTATGATATGCCTTATTCTGTGTTTTAATCGCGTAACAGTATTCTTTAAGCCTCTTATCTAGCTTACGTTTGGTCTGCCCAATATAGAGGCACGTGTTATTTCTGTGTGCTTTACAATATACCCCACAAACCACCTCTTGTTCATGTAAAGCCTGGTTATTGCATTTACCGGCCTTCTTTTCTTTATTGAGAAAACTACCGATAGTATTGCTTGGTTTACATGCAAGTCCTATCCTGGATCTTTTTAAAACAGGTTTTAGCTTTCTGAATAAGGTATCCTCATATGGTACGGATGCGTAACGAAACACTTGTTTTTCATGGATGTTGTTGTCCGGATTGGCATACTGCATTCTGTGGAAAAAACATTTTATGTAACCACACAACACCTTGTTGGGGAATCCATTGCTATGAAAGATATCTTTAATCTTTTTGATCTCTTGATATAAGAGTTTGGGAGTAGAACAAATTTCTTTGGCTCTGCCTAGAGCCATTAATACCGAATTTCTTAATTACTAAGTACCGAACTGTTGTAATGTATTGTTATTAAGGCGTCGGTAAGCTTTCTGTACACCGCTGTTTGAAAACCTGGGTGTGTTTATGAACTTTCCACCAGCAATATATTAGAATATGGAATTTAAGTTATTTAATTCGGCCAGTTAATTCGTACTCTACTTATTCAAATTCATGCTAAGTCTCCAACTCATGACAACTCACGACATTGTAGTTCGTTCAACAACCAACAGGGGGAAATACAGGTCACTTCCGTTAAACTAGGTCGTTCCATCACACAAGGCCAGGCTTGAAGGAGTTTTCTTTAGACTAACCTTGAAAATAAACCCTTTTCAAGTTTCTAGTTAATGAGGGGTCCCTGTCTCCACCATGTATGCTCAATACCTTCCGTCGTACGCCTTTTGAGTCTTGCACTGGCTGATTAGCTCTGGCTGAGGAGAGCCCGACAAGCTCGAAACGGCCGTCCCAGATCAGCTCGACTCAAAAAGGCATTCTTGTTTGAATTAATTGCTTTTCTTCTACCCATTAGAGGGTTTGTTGAATTTTTCCTTATTTTTTTTTCTTTTCTTTTCTTTGTGGTCAAATACCTTTTATGGTAGGCTGAGTGCTATCTAAGGATTTGAATTCCACATTTGATTCTTGTTTTTTTATTTTCTTACTTTTAGTTATTGAGGGGTCACTGTCTCCACCATGTATTCTCAATACCTCCCCTCGTACGCCTTTTAAAATCTTGCACTGAATGATTTGCTCTGGCTGACGAGAGCCCAACAAGCTCGAAACGGCCGTCCCAGAGTATCAGCTCGACTAAAAAAGGCATTCTTTGCTGTAAAATGACTTTGCTTTTTAATTTCAGTAAAATATATAAATAGGCCTAATTTAAATGGGCTTAGTAAAAAAAAAAAAAAAGCAAGCAGCATATTTAATGAATTACACTGAATTGCACTTACTGCCACAGGATAAAGATATCATAAAAACAAAATATAGTCTAGTTAAATTGTCAATTTACAGATACTGCAATGTAAGGTTCCATTTAATGAATTTTAACCACTTCTATGAAATCTGTGTTATTTGTTGTTGATAACGATGCTTTCAGAGATGCGTGTATTGATAACTATTGGGTTCTGTGGGTTCAATTTATATCAAAATCAACAGGGGAAATTACGACATGCAATATTTAACAGTATTACCACTTTGAGGTTAAAAAGATAATAATTTTCAAGTGATTGTTACGCCGTTATTACGGTTTAACGGCAGCACTTACACCTACTTAATCTTTATTTTATACTTTTATTCATTTTGTAATTATTCAGAAATAATAGTAATAATTGCTTGTTAAAATATGTTATAAAATTTAATAGAAGAAGTTTGATGTAAAGATTTGTATAATGTATTGTGTGTGATATTCTAATAATAAAATTTAGTTGTTGAAAGCTTATATCAGTTGTTGAAGGCTTATTTTATTTGCTTGTGTGATCGAATAATCAATTTGTCGATTTTTTCGCCGAACTTTCTAAATTATTCAGGTGTGTTATTAAGCTGAATTTTTTTCAAAAATACATAATTAACGAGGCATTTGTACAACAGCCGATGATTAGAAGGCAAGCAGTGAAGAAGAATTTTGTGGACAGATCGAAAGGTAACACTGTGGTATTGGTATTAGGTTGTCAGTGCATTTCAGCTAATTGGAATAAATAAATTACAACGAGGAATACGTAAAAATATTTTGAAGGCGTAATGAAGAATGGAACTACAAAAATGCAGATAAACATTTTCTTGATAAAATTTCTTCTTTTATCGTACTAGTTTTATGATGATCCGATTCAACAACTGTTCTATTACATATTTAGAATTCACCGTTTATTCTCGTCAGTGGTGGTAAGTTTTTTCTTAATGTTTCATTATCAGATTAAAATTATCACAGTGATTAGTAAGATAAAAATGAGTACTGAAATTCTCGAGAATTCTCTAGTGTCTGGTAAGCGTTATTTGAGGAAAAAAAATTAAATAGAGACTACATGAAAAAAGGAAATTGTAATGACGCGATACCATGAAATTTGAAAAGATACACTTAAGTAAAGAAAAATTCTACTGAGGACAGAGATACAGTACGTTTGACAGCAGCTTCATTGAATAATTCTCGTCAATATTTCTGAATACTTATTTAGTTAATAAAATTAATATAATTGGAATCGACGATAATGTATTTCTTCCAATATCAGTCTACTGTATTCTTCTATTTATTTTTGTCAACATGATTTCTATTTTCAAAATGATACACTCTGGTTGGAATCCTAGATCTCCATTTTCAATTGAACAGTTATTTAATGTTTCAATTAAACAATTTGCGTTTGCTTATTCATTCTGGATTTTTAAATGCAGGTACCTGTCAGAAGCAAAGTTTCACTATCTCCGAAACAGGAAAGAAATAAAATAATAAAGAGCAATGTAAAGTATTACGATCCAGAAATATTGAAAATATTGAAACTAACTTAACCAGGGACATAACTAACATAAATACAAACGATAACGAAACAAACACCTATAACACTTTCTTATCACTGAACATTTTGAAAAATGTTACAGAAATCACGAAAAATACAAAATAACTAAAGAAGACAAGTTGAGCAAATTATTGGTAAAATAAAGTTCAACAATTTAAGTATTTTAAATTAGGAAAAAATGCAAATTTAAACAAAATATTTAATAAATACAAAAAATAAAAACTTATTTAACTATATACAAAGACAAGACCTGACTCACTCACTCATTGACTGACTGATCAACTCCCAGCCCAAACCGTTGGACCAAGAAAGCTGAAATTTTGCACAGAGTTTAGCTTTACGTTGTAGATAAGGAAAAATGCCTGATTTTGCGAAATTCCCTCGGGTTTATTGTCGCTTGAAAGTTTGTCGTAAATATAATTAGTAGAGACTTCACATTTGGCATGTAAATAGATAATTATAATCTCAAAAACCCTTTTTCAGGATTTTTTGAAATTCCCACGGGTTCGGGAATAACCAGGGTTTATTTTCGCTTGAAAGTTTTCTTATTTCTGAAATTATTTCCCTAACAATAATTAGTGGAGCCTTCACATTTGGCATGTAAATAGATAATTGTAATCTCTAAAACCCTTTTTCCGGATTTTTCGAAATTCCCAAGAGTTCAGGAATTACGAGGGTTTACTTTCGCTTGAAAGTTTTCTTGTTTCCGAAATTATTTCCATAACAATAATTAGTGGAGACTTTAAATTTGGCATGTAAGTAGGTAAGAATAATCACTAAAACCTTTTTTTCATGATTTTGCGAAATTCCTAAGGGATTGGATAATTGAGTTGTTGTTGTGTTTTGTTGTTTTTGTTCCAACCCGGGAAGTTCCAAGTGATCTCGCAATTGCAATTTCTTTATCATCCACATTAGGACATTAGTTTTTTGTAACCCGAGAGAAGAAAGGATCGTTTGGTAGTATATTATAAGAACGTTATTTTGTCTGGCATTCTGTCATAAGATTTTCAGTTTTTCAATTTTGTGACCAAACTATAAGAGAAAGATTAGTCATGCAAATGAATTTTTACGACAAACAAAATGCTACAAAAATCTTTCGAAGAAAGGTTTTGATTTCCAAGATGTCGCCTTTTAAAGGGTCAAATTTTGACTTTCTCTCAATTTAAACGAAAAGTATAAACGTATAAAAGGAAGAGAACATTATATTGAGAAAATGTTGGTATTTGAAAGTGCTGTCGAATGATACATCACTCATTCACAAACGTTTCTGCGTTTGCAAGATACTTGCAAAAATGTGATTTTTCGCTTTAAATTTTTGGTGTGTGGCGCGAACCCTCAATACATCTGCATTATCTGGACAAGCCACAACGGGCTGGGAGTGGTATATTCTCCGCGATCTCAACATTAATTTGCTAAATAAATGAAGTTTGTTTTTTGAATGCTATATATGCAAGGGATCTGGAGCGAAGCGACGGAACCCGCCTAGTAAATAAATAAAAAAAACTCATATTACAAAAGTAATATGATTACTTTTATTGATTACATAAAAAAGTTCACTGTCTTGCTTGAAATATTTCCTTAGGAAAATAAACAGTCTTTACTCACAGAGTTGACTTCGTACATATTTCTCTAGCGCTAAAGTAAAGATATCAGTAATACAATGGTGTCCACACTCGATATCTTTGGCATTCTCATAATTTGCCTCCATTATAAAATAAATAATACATCTACTATAATATATCGATTACATCATAAGTACAGTCATTCCTTATTCTGTTCTACCGTCATATTTGTTAACTTTGAAGCCAAAAAAATAATCAAGCGTCACATAACAAACAATAAAACGTGCACACTTATATTGAAGTTTCTTTAACGCAAAAAAGATTAAGTTAATAATCGAAAATCATAAAAGCCTGAAAACAAAACAAACTAAAAGATTACTAATTAAGAAGAAGTAAATAAAGTACTCCACTAGAAAACTAGAAAGCTAAATGAAAACTAGAAAAGCAAGCGGGTCTGAGATTTTCTAAAATGATTGTAGATTTAAATAATAGAAATAAAACTTGCAGAATTATTTTTAAAACGGCCAAAGCAAGAAAGGACACCAACAATTGGAACAAAAGTCAATTGATCGTGAAACATAAGAAAGGGGAAAAGGCTAACATCAACAACTACCAACTAATTAGTCTACTTTCAAACATACACATACTTTTTATAAAAATAATCGATAATAAAATATCGAGTGTAAAAATTATAATCAACCCAGAGAACACGAGGATTTAGACCAAACTATCCAACACTTGACCATCTTCACAAAATTAATTTGTTATAATTTGAGCTTTACTGTATTCCCTTATAACCCCTCTGTCATAACCCAATGTGGTTCTATTAAGACTGGTTCTTCAAAATAATTCCGCTTAAGAAGATTAATTTCAATTTGGTTTCTTTATCAATAGGTTTTTTTTTTTTAAATCTTGAAAGCCCAGAAAAATGAAATGAGCATAAAACTATTGTACTACATAATACTGAAGATTCATGAGCTTATTTTTACTTTCTTTCATTGAAATTTCTAATAGTTCTTTGTTTTGCAAAGGATTAAAATGGGATCTATTTTTATTGAGAAAATCACTACAATCCATTTGTGATTTCTGTGTCAAATTATTGTGGAGAGCTAATAATAACATTGACTTCTCCTTCCTTTACATGAGATCTATGGAACAGTGAGTAGTGATAAATGAAAGTAAGTGCTGTAGTGATATAACAGAAAGCGTAAATCAATGATATTGCTATCCATCCAACAGTGGTCTATAAAAATTAAGACAGATTTAAATACTTAAAAAAATAAATTTCTAACTACATTACTGTAATCAGTGACGTAATTAAGAAATTGTTTTGTTGGTTAACTGTTATTTAACCTACATTGCAGAATATAAAGCTATTTTGGTTTCTTTGTATAATTTAAAGTAAGTAACATTAAATAATATATTGTGAAATGAAGTATCGAAATTTTATAGGAGTGGGTAAAGGAGCCACAACCATCCTGATCTTTAACATGCAAACTAGGCATATGCCTGAACAGGACCCTGTAAACAATGCCTTGGGCTTTCGCAGTTGTTAGGGGAGATCAGGTATCCGAGTATCAATTAGGACCTCAATCAATTACTATTTTTATAATAAAACCATTGTGAGTTCATCAATTTTTCAGGCTGTCGTAAATATTGATAAAACATCTTAAATAAAGACTAAACTCAGTAAATAATGTTTATTACAGGAAACTTCTCGAGGAAAATAAAATAAAGAGAAAAAATGATTGTGAAAGAAAAAAAAACTTTACTAGAGAATAACAGCAATTTATATCCTTACTGCAACTATAACGAAATTATCTGATCTAATTTTTTTTTCATTTATTATTGAAGAGGGAATAGCGGTATCTTAAAAACATGTTTCATAGTTATTCATGACATTAATGACAATTCGTAGTTAAAAAAAAAAAAAACCAAAACATAAAAACCTCATTGTTTGCTTCCTAATAACATTAGCTTGAGAAAACCCAAATAGCAAAGCAATTTATAACAAGAAAGATATATCTAAAGATAATATTTTTTAAGAATCAGGATTCATTAATTTATCTAAGTGCATGAACAGAGATAAATCTTTAAGATGAATGCTATATCATATGGTCTTTTTGAAAGGTTATAAATAATAATAAAAGTATTACATCTGAATTGAGATTAGATTGTTAAAGTAACTGCTCTTTGTTCTTCATGAAATTTTCATTGTAGCAATTCATCTTCTCGATTGTTATTATTAATATTAGTTATATATGAAGTGTCTTCATTGTAACGTTGTAATTCATGATTGTTATACTTTATTTCTCTTTAATAAAGAAGGAATTTTATATTTCTCTTAGGTATTTTCCTGATGAAAACTCTCGCTAAGAGAGTTGAAATATTAAGTGTTATTGAAGAATTATTTAAGAAGATGGTGTTTCTGGTTTCTTTAGTTTCTACTTAAATTTGTTGGAAGACAAGTTTTATTCATTCCGGAAAAATAACAGGAACATTTATTCAAGAACATTATCACAGTTCTTCCGCTTCCTAACCACCCCTTAACTTGAAATGAATCACAGATGCCATAAAACACATCTTCACCTTTTTTTGGGGCTCCAACTAAACTTATAAACCTTCATCGAATTGAAATTCTTCTCCCTTTCGTAGACAGTAAGTGAAAAACTAAAATTTAAATTTACTTTATCGTATTTACAGCTTAATTATCCACCCCAATTAATTTAAGTGAATTCAAGTTTTGGATTTAAGGTTTTCTATCACTAATTTCCTCCTCGTAAATTCAGGTAAGCTCTAACGTCAAGTCTTTTATCCTTATTATATCTGTAACTCTCAACCCTTAAATAAGGAGCAGATCTGTAATCGTCATTCCAGTTTGTCGTCACAATTTGATCGGCGTCTACTCTGCCATAATACGTTTTAGCCAATTTCTCTTAAAAATGTTGATTTATCTTGATTTTGTCTTGTTTGCTGAAAACATGAATAAAAAGAGTATAGAAGAATAAAATTAACTTATATTATTAACTTACTGTATGTTAATTTCATTCTAATATTCTATACTTTTCTAAATTTTCAAAATTGCAAATGAATAATTGAAATCTTTGCGAAACTCAAAGGATTGGCTTTAAGTTGTGCCCGTTCGATACATGTATATTTATATATACAATATATTGGGTCAGGGAAAATGTACGTGGCGTTTTTCCCGATAGATGTCGTCAATTGCAAATAATGCCGGAAACTAAGATTGCAGCGATACCACTAAACGCTCGTTGGAAAGGTGACACTTTGAACGTTACTTTGAGTGCATAAACATCGAAATTGCTGCAGTGTTTGGAAAGTTGTTTGCGTTTGAAAATGGAGAAGAAAAATGAAAATTTCGCTATATTTTGCAATTTTATTATGACAAAGGGAAGAACGCTGCGCAGGCTTGTGAAAAAAATTGTGCTGTATACGGTGAAGGTACTGAATCAAAATCTGCTACGCGGAAATGGTTCGCTCGCTTTCGTTCTGGTAATTTTGATTTGAAAGATGTGGCACGGCCTGGTCGTCCACTCACTGAAAAAGCTGATGAAATTCATGAAAAAGTCAGCAAGATAAGCATTTCAGCAGTGTCGATATTGGTATGGAGCTAGGCATTGACCACAAAACGGTTTTGAACAATTTGCACAAAGCTGGCTACAAAAAGAAGCTACATTCTGTTTTCCTCATGAGTTGAGCGAGAAAAACATGAAAGACCGAATTAACATCTGCGATGCGCTGCTGAAATGCAATGAAATTGAGCCATTTTTGAAACGTATCATAACCTTTGATGAAAAATGGATCACCTACAACAATTGGAAAGCGAAAAAGATCGTGGCCATGGGATGGTGAGCTGTCCCAAGCGTTCGCGAAAAAGGTGATGCTGTGTGTGTGGCGGGATTGGAAGGGAATCGTCCACCATGAGATACTTCCAGTTGGTTAGACGACTGATTCTCAACTCTACTGTGCAAAACAGGAGAGATTATGCCAGGCAATTGAAAGAAAAGGGTCTGAATTGAATAACAGGAAAGATGTTGTCTTCCATCATGACAATGCCCGACCGCACACTTCTTTGATGACCCATCAAAAATTGCGAGAGCTTGGTTGGAAAGTTTTGATACGTTCACCGTATAGTCCAGACATAGCACCCAGTGACTATCACTTGTTCCGATCTCTGCAGAACTCTCTCAATGAAAAAAAACTGTTTTCAAAAGAAGCCTGTGAAAACCATTTGATTCAGTTTTTCAAATGGGAAACCACAGACGTTCTTCACCGATGGCATCATGTCTCCACCAAAAAATGGCGAAACATTGTCGATAATAATAAAGCATATTTGGGTTAAATAAATTCATTTTCACTCTATAAGAAAACTAGTTGAATTTTACTAAAAAAACGTCACGAACTTTTTCCCTGAGCCAATATGTAAGTAATGCTTTTGAGTGATAATCTCTTTTTTTTGTTTTCAATTATTGTTCAGGTTTCTGTATCTGAATTACCTTTCAATTTCATTAATATTTTCGTCCCTGATTTTTTTCCCCATGAATTAAGGGTTAAAAATGGTGAAACTTCTGTGAGTAGAAAGCGAGTGAATGAATTACGCACGTTTTTGCTGATATAATTTTATAGCAAGCTACTTTTATTAGAGTAAAGCATTTTTTTTTCGATAGATAATTAATTCACAATAATATACTTTATTTAATAGGAAAATGTTATTAAATACATACTATAAATTTTTTAGGACTACCATTTTAATTAAAAGTTTTTTTTTTGTCATTTAAGAGCTACTTTATTTTAAAAGCAAATATCCGTTTTTATTCTTCAATAGGAAATTTAGAGATGTATCCCAAGAAGAAAAAGGGAACCGCAGCTAGCGAAATAGGAGTGATGGTCATTTTCAAAAAGGAGACCCCTTCATTTGTACGAGTTGCTTGGCTTATAGCTATTACTATATGTATAATTATTGCAGTCTATCAGATTACAGATGCAGTTCGTCATTACCTTAGTTATCCAGTACAGATCAGCGTGGACATGGTCAGACAAGTGTATCTGACTTTGCCTTCCATCACTCTTTGTCCTGGGGAATTCCTGACTCATCTCTATCCTGATGACAAGAATCAAACAACATGGCCACCAAAAGGATCTAATTGGTTGGATGAGAAGCAACAATTCGATTTAGGAGAATATGACATCACTGCTGAGATCGGAGTGAGTATGTAATAAGTTATTTTAAAATCATTCAGAATAAGTGTTTACACCACACTTCCTAATTTCCTCTCTTTTAGAAGTTTTAATATTAAACATCAACATAATCAACACAAATAAATAAATGTAATAAAAAAATAATACATTTATTGAAAAACACAAATTTTCGAAGAGAAAATCGTCTCTTCTTCTTCAAGCCTACATGAATAAGTAACTAAAAAAGAATTTTAACAATAAACTAAGGAAGATTACGTGAAAACTACATAACATATATTGTTGAAACAATCGACTTTACAACAAATTATAATAATCTGATAGTAACGCAAAGATTCAACAATCAAAAACATCAAATTTAACCTTGTTATTACAACGAAAGCAATTTTTATCAATCATTGCTTTAGCCATTGCTACTATACGTTCATGCACTTGTACTCCATCATTCCTGTTTAAATTTCTACTTTTTGTGTTTCTAATGTATATACTTTCTATTATTTTTCTTGTTTTATGGTCTTTTTCTACACATAAAATTTTAATTTCATTAATTTTTTGAACACATTGTTATGCCATCTCCGATTAGCCTATTAATTTATTATTTATGCAGTTCAGAATGTTCAGAGAAAGTTAAAGATAGCCGTTCAGACATTTAATGCTAGGCTCTTGAGAATTGGGAAATAAAGCTCGGAACAGGATAGAACCTTCTGATAGCTTGGTATGTAATTTTTAGACAGTAATGCTCCAAATACTTCAGTAATTCCTGAAACCCATTGATTAGATGAAGATGAAGATGAAGATAGCTGTGACGCTATCAAGATATTCACTATAATACTGAATAGAAACTAGGCAGATTACGTTCGACCTCAGTGAAAAATTCAATATAGCTTTTGGAAAAGGAGCTACATTTAAAAGCTCAATTTGAACACTGCTTCGAGGATGATCCATGCCCAAACAACGAAGAGCCTATAGACAAGTGCAACGTCTCCGTTGTTGCCATTTCTCTTCGCTGCTTAATTTTAAGTAGGAGAAGGGCAGTGTGGAGGCATCTCTCAGCTCGAGTGCTTGAAGAACGAATTTTTGAAACAAAATTCATTATTTTATGATACTGTCAAAATGCCGGAAATTCTTCTGCGCTGGGGGAATGTGTGTCTACACAGGGGAAGGAGATCAAAGAAGGCGTTTAGCTCTTATCACAGGGGAAGGAGATCAAAGAAGGCGTTTAGCTCTTATCTCTTACCTCAATCAGAAAAAGCTTAGATGTTAGGTTCTTCAGCATCCTCCATACTTTCTGCATTTGGTCTCAGATTACATTTTTACAGGCGTTTGGAGCATTGCTTTGTCTACAAGATCTTCAATAATCACATCTCTGTGAATAAATTTTCGAAGAATTCATCAGAGCTCTCGATTTCTTTAAAAATGGCTAAGCTTCCTGCTTTTAACAAAGTAAGTGATTCTATGTTAATTGATGGCCTTGAGTTTGCAGAGTAAAGTTCGATTTTTGCATTTTCCCATTTCTTACCTAATCTATAAAAATACAAAACTATTAAATTATTCCTAAACAAACCCAAAGACTTTCATTTCAGTTTTCGGCTGTTTTAATTTCTAACTAAATGCTTAAATATTGTGGGTCAGGTAGTTAAATGGGTTCGGCGCTGGAGAAACCCGTGTTCAATTCTGGTGATGGTTATTTCTCCTCCAGACGGACCCTAGGGTTCACTCATCCCTCTGCTTAATGTATCGGGTTTCTTTTTCGGCGGTTAAATGCTGAAAAGCTTCGGGTTGACCATCCAATCTCAAGTTAGTCCCGTTGGTCGCTTGGAGCTTTTATCTCTCGTGCAACCCTGGGTCTCCATGACCTATTGTGGTACAGTTTAAATTTAACTTATGCTTAATTATTGTATTAATATTTTTACATCTATCCATTTTACAGATTGAAAAAAAAAGTAATTTTTCTTTTTAAGTAATGCTTTATTTACTTTGTTAACATTTTAAAAGCGCTTAATTCCTAAAATTATTGTTTTTCTCTGAATCTAGTATGCAGATTCTACATACCCAGTCTCCATCAATGATACTGAAATTTCAACATTCCTTGGTCTTTGTCGCTTGTTGTCTTATGGTAAGTATTCAGAATTATGTATTTTTAAATACAGAGTGTCAATCATTAAAGTTCACCTATCCCACTCACTCTACAGCAAAAATTATTTATCGGAATGGTACCAAATTTGCAGTACGTTGTAATGACGCCATGGTAAGGACATTCATTGAAAAAAAAATAGTTTCAAAAGTCATCACCAGGGTCCTCTTGTGTGCGTGTATACTGATCATGACAATGCAGTACAGCACTGATATGAGTAAGTCATGTCACAACCTGTTCAATATATTGATCACCATTATCATCTGAAATCGCAGAATCGCATGCTCAACTGTTGAAGCAAGGTTTCCCTGGAAATGTTCAGCACGTGACGTGATATGCTTCCTTTATGTGAAAGTTGCCATCTTATCACGATAATTGAGATCTTTATGTTACCCCCAAAGCCAATAATCGCTTGGGATGAGATCCGGTGAGCGTGTGAGCCACGCAGTACTGAAGTGCCAGCTGATGACGCGGTCATCAGTGTAATGATTGAGGAGCATCTGTTTAATACAGTATGGCCCAAAACAAACGACCGTCAACGGTTTTGAACAGAAAACGCTGCAACCGAAAGAATAATCAACGGTGATTGTTGACAAATACATGTTCAATGTGATCTCCTTGGCGCTCTAAGCAGTACTCGTAGCGGTTGCGTAGGTTTCCACCATGTCCCAGAAGAGAGGTTGTTTCGTTCCCCTAAGAGTTGTCAAAATCTTTTGCCGCAGCTTAGCTATGTTTGCCGGAGGTTGTCGTTGAAAAAGCATTTCTTTCAGCATTCTCCAAACATAAGCATCTGATTGAATTCAATCGGGGGAATGTGAGGGATATGGAATGTTTCCTCCAGGGGATGTCACGTGATTTCCGAAGGTGTCGTGAAGTGAGTCCCTTGCCTTATGACAAGTACATCTATCCTGTTGAACCACTGGGTGTAAGTGTCGTGCTCGGCAGAAACGCTGAGGTCCGTGAGAAACGGAGTGATTACCTGTTTGCTATAATGCATTTGATTTACAGTCACCAGATTCTGTTGGTCATTCTCAATGAAATACGAACCAATGATGTTTCCAGAGACCGCACACCATATCGTCAACCATTCAGTGTGGGGTGTTTCAATAATGATGTCTGGTCGAGCGAAACCAAGAAATCGAGTTGTCTGTTTATTGATGTAGCCATTCAGATGAACTTGACACTTGTCCGAAAACCAAACATTAGCCAAAAATCAAGAATCGTCATACACCACTGCTAACACAGTACACGACTCCTACAAATTTATCGACAGGATTCAATGGTTGGCCAGTCTGTAACTTGTAACGGAATCCACCAATGGCTTTAAACATACGTTTAACTGATGTTCGACCCATGTCCAGTTTAACTGCCGTTCGTCTACTTTCGGAGATAATTCAACCGGAAGTGAATGCTTACAAATCCTATCCGTATAGAAATGTAGAAAGACGAAAAGGCTATGTATGTAACAAGCGAGGCCATATAGCTAAAAACTGTAGATTGAAAGGTAAAATACAGTCTAACAAGTAAGAAAATAAAAGAAGAATATGGTGAAAGGAACGATTCACGTAAAATGAAACCTTACTCAGGAGTTGTGACAGTATCAACTGAACCCAAGTGTATGCTAGCAACCATAAGTGACAATACATGGTTACTTGACAGTGCTACGACAAATCATATATGTTGTAAATTAAGTGATTTTCAAGAATATACTGAAGTAAATGAACCTATAGATATCCGTGGAGTGTTATTTCGTCCTATTCAAGCTATTGGGAAAGGTACTGTAAAATTTCAATGCTACATTCATCAACATAGGAAAGTTCTTTTGCTGTTGCATAATGCTTATCATGTTCCAGATGTGGATGTAAATCTCATATCATCCACCCAGCTTGCACTAAAAGGATTTACTCAGCTAATGAAAGACAGAGAATATATAGTGACAGATAAGGCGAGAAATAAAGTTCTTAAAGGATATTTAAATAACAAATTGCATGCAAATGTTAGTGTAGTGCAACCTGAACATAATAGTTTTGTGAAAACTGAAACCAACAGAGATACTCTATGGCATGATAGACTAGGACACATTTCCTATCAAAAATTAAATTACATTGTTAAGGAAAAACCATTACGTGGAATTGACATTAGCTCTGTAGATGTAAACTCAATTTGTGAACCATGCAAGCTAGGAAAAATAACTGACTCACCTGATAGAAAGTTAAACTATATCAGGACACCTGATACGATGGAACTGATTCCCACGGATGTGTGTGGGTCAATGAATATTAATAACCCTTATAGAGTACAATATGTATTAACGTTTATTGATGATTTTTCCAGAAGAGGCTTTATTTATTTACTGAAATCAAAAGGTGAAGTTACTCAGAAGACCAAAGACTACATAGAATTCATTCCGAGACAGATGAATATGAAAATAAAACGATTGATGTTGGATCAAGGTCGTGAATATATAAATGAAGATCTACAATTATTTTTGAAGAAAAGGGGCATTCAACATTGCCTATCTACATCTTACACTGCCCAAAACAATGGAAAAGCGGAACGCTACAACCGGACTCTTTTGGATACCTAACGGACTTTGCTAATTGCTTCGAAACTTCCACTTAGCTACTGGGTTTTCGCCGTAGAATGCGCAAACTATCTACTCAATCGTACTCCGTGCAAAACTATACTGAATAAAATTCCCTTGAAATTGTGGAATAACAACCGATACGATCCGAACGTCAAGCATCTCAGGAAATTTGGAACTGTAGTTTATATAAGAATCCCGAAAATTCATCGAACATCTAAATTTCAAGAGAGAGCAATCCGTGGAATTCTAGTAGGATATTCACCCAAGGTATGAGGCTACAAAGTATGGATACCCGATAAACGAAAAGTTGAAGAAACAAGCAACGCTTATGTAAATGAAAATTTACTAGGAACTGAGTTCATTAAATCAAAGGAATTACCAATAGAGGAATACACTAACGCCTTTTCATTGAGAAATTCGCATGATGGCGAATCAAGCGAATCAAGTGATTCAGATGAATTAGAAAACGAACCTGAAGAAAACATACAATCTGAAGAAGACTCTGATTGTGAAGCTGAAAGTGAAGAATAAAGTATGAAGTTGAGATCCGGAACCATCACCAGATCGAAATCAACTAGCGTAAAAGCCTTCCATGTTCAAGTGACTAAACCTAAAAATTATAAAGAAGCATTATTGAGCCACGACAGTGAAAACTGGAAATAGGCCGTTAATGATAAACTAAAGTGCATCAATCAACATGGTACTTGGAAGAAGGTTAAGATTCCCAAATTAGCGACACCATTGTCAACGAAGTGGATATTTTATGTGAAATATCACGAAAATGGAGAAATAGATCGCTTTAAGGCTCGCTTGGTGGTAAATGGATTTACGCAACGAAGGTATTTGGATTACGATCAAACTTATGCTCCAACTACAAGTATGACCAATCTACAATTATTGTTAGCCGTTGCTACTGATCAGTGTTGGCACATCGAGCAATGTGACATATATGCAGCTTATTTGTATGGGAACCTTGAAGAGGAAATTTATCTTGCTATGCCAGAAAGAGTAGTGTACGATAAGGATAACTATGATGGTGTTCGACTTATAAAAGCTCTATATGGGCTAAAACAAACAGGTCGGCAATCGTATAAAGAATTAAAGGATAAACTAAACCAAATTGGATTTCAACCTATAAAATCTGACCCTTGTATTTATGTGAACACGAGTAACTCATCGAAAACTATATTGATCGTATACATTGATGATATTTTGGTTCTAGGAAAGAACAAAGCAGATATTGACAATATGTTCAGCGAATTAGAGTCTGTACATGAAATTAAAAGAACGGGGATAATACACGAATTCTTAGAATGAACATTGAATACAATCATCAAGAAGGAAAATTAGAAATAAGCCAGTACAAGTTTGTATCAGATCTGCTTCATTCGAGTAGCATGCAGGATGCAAAGGAATATCTACACCTATAGAAGAAAAAAGAAGAATATCAACTACAGTAAACAAGATTTTAAATCATCAGGAACAATCAAATTACCGAATCATCATCGGAAGTCTAAATTATTTGTGTAGTACCAGCAGGCCCGATATAAATTATTCAGTAAATCAACTTTCCAGAAATTTAGCTAACCCCACACAGCAAGACAAGCTACAACTGAAACGTATATTAAGATATTTACAAGACTCAAAACATCTCAAATTAATTTATTCAAGATCTGAAGATCAGTTGAAGACATATCGAGGGTCTCAAGCCAAAAGGTTCTATGTGCGTTTTGCCCTTTTCTTGCCCGTAGAACTTTCCGGCACCGAGAAAGCTCAAAGAAGTAAAAGAAGTGAAAATAGAACCTTTTGGAAAAATCAGCTGATAGGCTAGAACTAGTTTTTCAAACAAAATCTTCTGGCACACGACAGATGTCGCCAAAATAAACCGTTCAGCATACAGAACTAAAGTTTATCAAAGGTGCGCATAGAACCTTTTGGCTTGAGACCTCGATATTGTGATGCCTCATGGGCAGATTTAATTGACAGAAAATCAACATCTGGTTGTGTCATGATCCTATGCAATGGAGCAGTACATTGATTGTCTCGTAAGCAACAGGTGATAGCATGTTCAACGCAGGAAGCAGAATATATTGCGTTGGCACTTAGTGTAAATGAGTATAGATCTATTCGTAATGTACTGGTTGAAATTCAAGAAAGTAAATATGTAGTCAATCCCAGTCTCATCTATTGTGATAACCAAGCTGCCATTAAGTTAGCATCAAACAGTGTTAATAAGAACAGAAGCCGACATATTGATATTAAATATCATATAATTAAAGAAGCTGTTGAAAAAGAATTGTTATTACAATATATTGAATCCCTACAAACTATTTCTGACGGATTGACCAAGCCGCTTGGAGTATCAAAATTAAAAAATTTCATTAAACTGTTAGGGATGAGATAGAAAGGTTGAAATCAAGTGCTTAGATCACTGTTTTATTAATTTAAAAAATAAAGATACTAAAAGTAATATTATACAAACAGAAATATCAGATCATTATATAATAATGTTAGAAATATTTAATCAAAAATTAAGTAAAAGTAATCAAAATCTTAAAAAATTCAGAAGACACAATAATATAATAAATGAGGAATTATTTATTGAAAAATCAGAAAACTTACTTAATAATATAAGAAATAAGCAAATAATTGACCCAAATAAAATAATAAATAAATTTGTAAAAATTATAAATAAATCTAAAAAACAAATAAGTAATAAAGAAAAATATAGAGAAAACCATGAATATCATTATCAAACTAAAAATAATAAAAAACAAAATTATAAACATGAATGGATAACAGATGAAATATATAGTCATATTAAGGAAAAAGATAAGTTATATAAAAAACATAAAAACAATAAAACAAATAAAGAATATAGAGAAATTTATAGAAAAAAGAGTAATTGGTTAAAAAACCTAATACAAAAAACAAAGCAAAGATTCTATCAAAATAAATTTCTAAACACTTACAATAATAATAAAAAGACTTGGAATATAATAAATAATATTATAAAAAATAATGAACATAAAACTATTGATAAAAACAAAATTTGTAAATTAATAGAAAAAAATAATTATAAGCAAACTGATGAATTATTTGGTAAAACATTTAGTAAAGTTGTTAGTACATGTAATTGTAACACTAGAAGTAATAATACGGATATTGAAACTTCAATAAATTCAATAGTGTTTAATATACCTAGTATTGAAAATATAATGAATATAATTACATTAATGAAAAATAAAAATACTGTTGGTATTGATAATATTGCTGTAAAAGATATAAAAAAGTATATGGATATATTTGCAGCAATATTGCATGAACTTATAAAAGCCATGTTTGAATATGGAACTTACCCAAGTATTTGGAAAACTGCGAAAATAACTCCAGTATATAAAAAAGGAAAAATTGATGATATAAAAAATTATAGGCCAATTTCTGTTCTTTCCAATATGTCAAAAATTATAGAAACATGCTTAACTAATTCAATATATAACTTTCTGTATAAATATAAATTACTAAAAAAAGAACAATTTGCATATCAAAAAAATTTAAGTACTGATAAACTCTTTCAAGATTTCCAAAAAATCATAAATTGTGCATTAAATAACGGTTATTATATATATATTATTTTTATAGATTTTGAGAAAGCATTTGATAGTATTAATCATAAGATATTGATAGAAAAATTATTTCATATTGGAATAAGAGGCAATATGATAGAAATATTAAAAAACTATTTAAAAAAATAGAAAAATAAGAATTAATTTAAATTCAAAATTAGGTAAAACATATAAATTAAAAACAGGAATTCCTCAAGGTTCAAACTTAGGACCACTTTTATTTATTTTATACTTAAATACATTATATAGTACAATATCAACATCAAAAATTTTTGCTTATGCTGATGACATCATATTGATAAATATAAATGAAAATTATGAAACTGCAGAATACAATATACAAAAAGACTTTAATAAATTAATTATTTGGACACACAATAATAAAATGAAAATAAATAGTGAAAAAACAAAACTAATGATATTGAAAACAAAAAATAAATTTTTACATACAAATCCAGTAATAAAATATCATGATTATAATTGTTTATTCGATGATGACATAAACTTCCAAAGTTGTAATTGTGAAAATATTGAAATTATTAAAACAATTAGATATCTAGGTTTATATATTAATGATCAATTCTCTTGGAAAACACATTATTTATATATATTAAATAAACTTAATTCATTAATATATATGTTTCAACATATAAAGGGTATCTTTTCTATAAGATACAAGATGTTAATATATAAATCATTTATAGATTCATTAATAAATTATGGATTATGTTGTTGGGTACATTTAGGTAATACAGACACTAATAACATAAATAGAATATTAAATAAAATAATGAATTACATAATACAAGATTATTGTATATTAACAAAGAATGAAAAAATACAGATAAGAATAAAATATAAAATTTTGATGCCAAAAGAAAAAATATTATATTCTTTAATAATAAATAACTTTTATAAAATTAGAAATCAAATTAGAAATTATAACTTAGAAAATATTACTAGAAATACATTAATAAAGATTTTATATTATGAAAATCCTAAGAACAACTTTGGATTAAGAAATAAAAATAGAATTCTATTAAAGATTTTTATGCAAATTACAAATGAATTAAAACAAAATAAATTTAATAAAATAAGTATATTAAAAAGGCAAATACTGAAAAAAATAATATTTGGTGAAATTATCTGGAATATTTAGGTATTTTTGATTACATATACTATATTTATATTTTGTGTGTTTTTGGTCTTGTGTATTGATATTTTGTTTATATATTTTTTAGTTGAATAATTTTGGCATGAGAGATTGTTATTTAAAGTTTTATTTTCACAATTAGATTTAGAAATTTTTAATGTTATACAGTATAAACATTATGTTATACAGTAATGTTATACAGTAATGTTATACAGTATAAACATTGAAAGAAAGAAATTGTAATTAGAATAATAAGTAAAAAATAATTTGGGAACCTTAAATTTGATTGTAATGAATGATATTTATAATAATTTTCTTTTTGTATTTGATTTTCTTTTTATATTTCTGTGATATATTGATTTTTATATAATTATATAATTGAATCTAATTTAAGTATAATTCGTATAATTGTGTAATTATATAATTTTTATATGATTAATACTTTTTAAATTACAAATATAAATTATTTATACTTTCAGCACCTGCATCACAGGATTTCATTTTGAAAACCTAGCAGGACTGTAATTTTAAATTTAGAAATAAATAAAAAAAAAAATAAAAAAAAAAAAAATATTTTGATTGAATAATTAAAATTTGATGATATTCTTTTGTTTTCACAATTGATATTCATTAGAGTTAGCATAGCTTTGTAAAAAAAACAATTGCTTCGTTGATATTTCATGCCTTTAAACTGTGTAATGATATTCCCCTTCTTTGTTCGTTATTTTATTCTAATCATGGTATTCTGGTTCGATAAAGAGAACAGGTACGCTTCTTGAAAATTTGCGACTTTCAGTTGAAGATTTTTTTTATAACTAAAAATGAATAATATTAAAAGAAGCCAATACAAAAATAACTTCATCACGAACTTAGATGAAATGATTATGAGAATATATACTGCATAGTGAATCTCAATGCTGGCTATTTTCCATTGTATACAATACTAGTCTTGTATATGTAACGTAACACAGCGCTTTATTTAGTTAACAAATTACTATGGAGATCGGAGATTTTACGACTTCCCACCCATTTATGCCGTGTCCCACCCATATAATTTCAAACCTTCCCCAGCTGTTACAAAATCCCGTTATTATTAAAAGTAGTAAGTATCCGTATCGTATATTTATCACCTATCACTCACAAATAGAGCAGTACGTTACAGCCGTAAAAATTGCAAACTTAGAGAGACAACTTGTACAATGTTAACTATTGCAACTCCGATAAGCAAATGACTTCATCGGCCAGGAAAGAAGTGCCATCGTCCGGTGTAAAGTGCGGAAACCAAAATGGTAGGGGAAT
>JAFIDM010000004.1:23450661-23471994 GCA_023159025.1 Thereuonema tuberculata | reverse complement strand
CAGAATCAAGGTTCAATCTGGGGAGGAAGTAGAAAAACTTCTCTTTCAGACGGACTTCACGCAGCTCTAAAAAAGCGAACTCAAGAATTAAAAGAAAGCAAGCTTTGTGCCGACCATCCATTCTGAACTGGTTCCGATTAGTCATAGAAACGTTGGAGCCTATACTTTCGGCTCAGTCAAGAAGCAACCGAGGTTCTACCTATTATCAGAAAACATAAGAAGGCGTCATATGAAGCTTTGTATTTTTTGACAACTGAAATTTTTGTTGTCCAAATAAAATATATTTAGAATATTAGAATATATTTTTAGAATATATAAGGTGTTCATTTTATCTAAAGACATTGAAATATCCCGATAGCCACAAATCGGATCAAAAAACTTTATTATTAAAATTTGTTCGTCTCGGAGGGGGACATCCAATGATACCAAACTCGACCCCCCCCCCCCCCCAACCCCTTAGAAGTGAGGGGTTGGGAAGAAAAATGAAGATAGGAACCCTCATTTTTTCTTGCAAATTCGGATTCTTTTTATGATGTACTGTACGTCGGGGTTGCTCGCAGATGACGCTGTAATCGACAAAAATCAAAATGTGTAAAACATCGTTGAAAATTGGGGATATCTCAAGAACTAAAAAATCATATGAAATCAGAGAAATAAAAATGTAGACGTATGTGATATTTATCAAAATGCTATTCAATGACACGTGAATTAACACCCCACCCCTTCGCTGCGAGAGTAGGAGAGGCAGTTACTTCTTAACCAATAATGGGAAATCCCATTCTCAACGTTGTATTCCTCCGACAAAACGAAAAGGGGACTGCTCTATCATAAAAGGCAGTGCAGTGCGATCAGAGCTCACTTATTTTTCAGAATTAGAACTGAAATTCTACTTTCTGCAGTAGAACAGAATTGCAAGTGGACAATGAATCGTGCAGCCGTAGAAGAAAAAATTGAAATGATTCTGATTTATGGTGAATGCAAAAGAAATGTTGACGATGCTGTTGCCTTGTATGGTGAGCAGTTTCCAGATAATGTTCGCTCTCGTTCTTTTTTTTACAAAATTGTGAATTTTATCTTTGATGGCAGCGTACAAACCAAGAAAAGGAAACGAAGAAAAACTGTTACAGGAGAAGCTAATGAAACAGCTGTACTAGCAGCTGTTCACCAAAACCCACAGATAGGCACCCGGCAATTACAATGCGATTCCGGAATGTCCTTAGGTAGTATTGTCAAGATATTGCATCGTTATAGGTATCATCCATATCACATTTCACTTCATGGCGAAGACTTTCATAATCGAGTATTATTTTGTGAATGGGCTCTTCAACAACTGCAAAGTAATCCCAATTTCTTTGCTAATATACTATTTTCAGCTGAGGCTACATTCACAAGCCATGGTAGCATTAATCGGCATAACATGCATTACTGGAGTGTAGAAAATACCCACTGGTTAGAACAAGTTGAAATCAACGTCCTAGGTCAGTTAACGCTTGGTGTGGAATCATAGGGAACAAATTCATTGGTCCTTATTTTATTAAAGGTATTTGAATGGCATGAGATATCGAAATTTTTTGGAACAGGAACTACCAATACTACTTGAGGATGTTGCCTTGGACGTTCGACAAAGTATGTGGTATCAGCATGACGATTAGCAAGTGCATTACTCACATCATGCACGGGAAGTATTAGACCGTGATTACAATGGTCGGTGGATTGGCAGAGGTACTCCTATTAATTGGCCTGCTAGATCGCCTGATTTGACATCGCCGGATTTCTTTCTATGGGGCTATCTAAAAGATAAGGTTTATCAACAAGTGCCAACAGACCGTGAAAGCATGCTAGAACGCATGAGAAACGCATGTGCTGAAATTCCCGCAGATATGCTTCTGTCCTGTGTACAGTCATTTGAAGACAGGATCAATAAGTGTATTGAAGTTGAAGGTCGTATTTTTGAACACTTACTATAATTGGACAAAACACTCTGATATGTGAGACAAGAGAAAGAAGAGACAGAACGAAATATATTACAAGTTATGAAATAATTGCCTCTCCCACTCTCGCCGGGTGGGAGGGGGGTTAATTCACATGTCATTAGATAGTATTTTGATAAATATCACATGCGTCTACATTTTTATTTCTCTGATTTCATATGATTTTTTATTTCTTGATTTTAATTTCCAACGATGTTTTACCCATTTTGATTTTTGCCCATTACAGCGCCATCTGCGAGCAGCCCCGACGTACAGTACATCAAATCAATGTGAAATTTTCTGAAGAATCCGGATTTGCAATAAAAAATGGGAGTTCCTATTTATTGTTTTCTTCCCAACCCCTCACCACATAGGGGATGGGGGATCGAGTTTGGTATCATTGGATGTCCCCCTCCGAGACGAACTAATTTTCATTATAAAGTTTTTTGATCCGATTGTAGTTTTCGGATTATTTCAATATCTTCAGATAAAATGAGCACTCTGTATGTTCAGAATATATTTAGAATATATTTAATTACACAAAATGAAAAAAAATCACCCCTAAGGAAGTGATTGGGAAGCACCGTATTTGCGTGTGATACTTGTAGAGGACAGTAAATGCGATGATCAATAGCGCAGCATTGTGGAAGAATTAGAAAGCGAGGCTGTGGACAGTCAAGCCCCTATCAGCAGTTACTGACCTGCCGCAAGAGTGGTCTTCATTTTCCAGCATGTACGGTGCGCCGAAGTTGGGATGAACATTGGAAATATGCTAAGACGGTGTAGGCGAGCAATGTTTCTGCAGTTAAGAGAGTTTGAGCGAAGTTGTGTTGTGGGCTAGAGGGAGGTCAGATGGTCAGGTGGAGAATCGATCAACACGTTCTACGTGAAATCTCCGCTGTGCGTCAGTGTTGGCGTCGGTGGTCCGAGGAAGATGTAGATGCTCGTCAGTCTGGTTCCGGACGTTAGCGGCACACGGATGCACGCCAGAACTGCCATCATACGAGCTGTCATCGCGGATCTCATGGCGACCGCAGCACAGATTAGGACTAGTGTCGCACCCGGGTGTCAGCTAGCACCATCTGCAACAGTTTGCTGGAAGATAGGCTACGATCATGGGTGCTGCTCGCAAGACTTCTCCTCACGCCTTGTCAGTGTGCAGGCCGTCTCCAATGGTACGTGGGGGGATGAATGGCACAGTGTTGTGTTTAGTGATGGGTTCTGCCTCGATAGTGATGGTTGTTTACGCATGTAGCGTCGAGCAGATAAGCGGTGCCAGCCACAGTGCATACGACAGCGACACACAGGTCCAACGCCTGGCATCATTGTGTGAGGAGCTATAGCCTACAATGATCGTTCATTTCTTGTTGTCCCACAGAGAACACTGAGCAGTGCAGCGTACATCCAGTCCGTCACCTAACCAGTTCTGTTGCCATTCCTACAACACCAGAGAGATGTGCAACTGCTTGTGCAACCCAACAAGCTCGAGCAACCGCTTTGTCAACTCCCCTGGCCAGCACGATCACTAGATCTATGCTCTATTGAGCATCTGTGAGACTTGATCGGACGGCGCGGCGTCTTGTCCGGTCTACAAAACTGGCGATAAACCTTCCAACTGCGCCTTCCAATCAGGTGAAATGTGCGTAGATCTCATTCCCCAGGATGACATTCGGCATCTCGACGATCGACTACATCGAATGAAGACCTGTATTGCTGCTGGAGGAGGGTACATAGGGTACTGACAGAGTTTTTTTAACACAAACTGTAGCCTCTGTACTTAGGTTTATTATCCTATGCGCATGATCATATACAGCGACCTATGGAATGTGTGAATAAAATTTCTGTGACCATGGCTTCAGAGTGTTCAGTTTTCATTTTCACCAGTGTGAAATCTTTAAATCTTTATATGTTTCAACACACGTAAGATATTATTCATATACTCTCTTAAAAAGATTTTCAAAGATTAGAATGAACTATGCTTCAGAAAGCGTTTCTTATGCACACATATAATGGACAGATTCCTAAACAAAGCCCCGACATACATCCGTCGAACGATGAATAAATCATAATGGAAGGGTTAAATAACAAATAATTACACTTTTCTATCACTATAATAATATTTTAGGTTGCTTGCTGTAGTTATTTTAGATATTTTTCTCTTTTTTTTCCATTTTTCTAGATCAACCTATTCGTTATAAAGGTGCTACCACTTTCAGCATATTTTTGAAAAAGCACAGTGTAGTCCCAGAATCCCAATCTGCAACCTTTCTACCTTCACTTGGGAATACTTATGAAAACAGCATTCTGGTAAGATTTTGTTTCTCTACAAATAAAACTATTCGGATATTAATTTAAGTGTACAGGATGGAGACAGTGACCCCTCAAAAACTAAAAGCAAGAAAATTAAAAACAAGAACAAAATATGGAATCCAAATCCTTGTGCTGTACTGAGGCTGTCACAAAAGGAATTTGACCACAAACAGAGAAAAAAAAATCTATAAATAAATGAATAATAAACCCTCTGATGGGTAAAACAAAAGCAATTAATTCAAACAAAATGCCTTTTTGAGTCGAGCTGATACTCAGGGACGACCTTTTCGAGCTTGTTAGGCTCTCATCAACCAGAGCTAATCATCCAGTGCAAGACTCAAAAGGCGTACGAGGGGAGGTTTTATGAATACAGGATGGAGACAGTGACCCTCAAAAACTAAAAGCAAGAAAATAAAAAACAAGAACAAAATGTGGAATCCAACTCCTTGGGCAGCACTCAGGCTGCTACAGAAGGAATTTGACCACAAAAAGAGAGAAAAAAAAGGCCTGCATAAATAAATAAATAACAGAGTATTAGCTCGACTCAAAAAGACATCTTGATTGAATTAATTGCTTTTGTTTTACCCATCAGAGGGTTTATTATTTATTTATTTATATATATTTTTTTCTCTTTATGTGGTCAAATTCCTTTTGTGGCAGCCTGAGTGCTGCGCAAGGATTTGGATTCCACATTTTGTTCTTGGTTTTTTATTTTCTTGCTTTTAGTTTGTGAGGGATCACTGTCTTCATCCTGTATTCATAATACCTCCACTCGTACGCCTTTTGAGTCTTGCACTGGCTGATTAGCTGTGGCTGATGAGAGCCTAACAGGCTCGAAACGGCCGTCCCATACTATCAGCTCGACTCAAAAAGGCATTTTGTTTGAATTAATTTAAGCGCTTTAGGCAAAGGAAAATTTTTAGTAAATAAATGAAGCATATCGTTTATTTTAATATCAATTTATATGATACGCCATCTGTTTTATTAGTGAATTGTATTATTACATGGTTTTATTATTATATTTGAAAAAGCTTGCTATAGCAGACTGTTTGATTTCTATAATTTTTAGGCGTAAGTTCAGAAATTTGGTAGTCATTTTTTAAGAAGATTGACAATGGCTGCTTTTTTGTATATATGCTTAAAAATAAGGATGAAATTTATAAGCTTTCTGTACTACAGAAACAATTTATTTCAAAAGAAATGAAACTTCTTCCTGCAAAATGCTTTATTCGGCCAGTATATAATAATTTGCACTTTGTCTGTAAATGCTTGACATATAAACAAACTCTTCTCAAAACATTATACGTAAATAATTTCTTTAATAATTAAATGAAAGGACGAAACACACCAATATATATATAAAATAATATATTGACATCAATACACTACATTTATATTGATATATTTTTATATGTATAATGGGGTGTTTTGTCCTTTCATTTAATGTTTATACTCCACACCACAAAGAGATGGATTGTAATTTCTTTAATAACTTCTTCAAAAACTCCAACCTTACAATGACTGACGATATTTCGTAGGCCTCAACGGCCCACTTTATCAGTGAGGCATGGGCTGGTGAGGCCAACGAAATATCGTCAGTCCTTGTAAGGTTGGAGTTTTTGCTTGAGATACATTTTGTTACAACTTCAAACAGCTAGAATTATTTGCATTGTATTGTATGTACAGTCGGAATGATATCTAGTCTATTTGTTTACTTAATTCTGTTGCTTGTGACTGAACAGTTCTAATTCACCGTACAGTTTTTTTTCTTTCGGTGGATATTTATTTGTGTATGACATCTTAGAACGTAGCAATGAGATACGAATGAGATTGTATTTCTTTACTTTTTAGCTATGAGACATTTATTGAATCTGATTTAGGTCAATATTTAATATCTCCGGAAGCTAATATTGAATCTATCATTGAATCTTTTACAATACCGCTTGCTGCTACAATCTGATCTTGGATGATCATCATTAAATCTTGATTTCTCGAAAAAAAGGTTCGTATGAGTCATATGTAAAAACTTCTGTACTTCTGGTAAAGATTATAATGGATTCTATCGGGAAGAGCTTTTTGCTTCTGTTACTGAAGTAGGCCAATGTTGAAGACGGAATCAACATAAAAATGTATACAGTATTGAAAGGGGTGCAGAGTGGTTTTTTTTTTTTTTATTAAGACGGCTTATAATGCAATAGTTGAAGGAAGTTTCAACTTAAATAAAATTTTATTTACAAGAGTTCAAAGTTCTTATCTTGGAGTTCTTCAGGATGCTGGGCTTTCCAATCGTCTTCTTTCAAACAATGTAAATTAAACACTATTGTTGAATAAAGTTTTCTTCTCTAATAATCGACTTGATTATTAAGACAGTTTTTTTTTTGTTCCTTAATTGCACTAATAACTAGTTCACCTATTTTAACTAGGGATTTAATATTTCACTAATAATTTAACTACAATTTCACTAATCTTGATAATTGTTATCAAACATTTTTTTTTCTCATTATAAACTTGTGATACGAAAATGTGTTGTCTTCTCAATGCATTGACTCTTACATTTTCTTTCTTCCATCGATTGATTGACTGACCCTTCTGCCACTTCTAATTCTTCTTTGAATTTTCGTTTCTTCAGTTCGAAGTTCTTATTTCTATGTTCTGACTTCTGAACGTCTTTGCTTCTGAATTTTACGTTTTGACTTCTCAGTTCGGACTTCTTAACGTTCTGTCTGGAGAGCGTTCTTATTTTACTTTTGACACTCTCTCTTCTGAACACGCTCTTATGCTCTCTACTGTTCTATTGGAACATTCCTCTACTGTTCACTGAACTGATTTCTGTTCACTTGACTACTCTTCACTACTGACTGGAATCGAGGCTGCCTTTGAGTATTTATCGCATCTCTCGATTACGTCATTCATATTTACATATTCAAATTACATTCAAACTAAATTTTCAATTTTCGTTTGAAGCTACAATAAAATATTTAATTATTTAATTTTAATTTATACCTGAAATTAAATATGAGCTTCAACTTTATATCTATACTTTTTTTGCAAAGGTCGATGTATAGTGCAGACTGGATAAGATTTGCATTTTTACAGCAATACCTTAAAGTAAAGATGCTGATTGTGGAGCTATTGGTCAGGAGACTTTGAGGAAATCATATCTTTAATTGAAATAAATTAGAAAAGTATGAAATAGAAAAGGCAGAACTAATAATAATTAATAAAAAGTATTTCAATTGGTAATACAAAATGTTGATTAAGTGACATGGAGAAATACAATACAAATTCATATTGAAGAAGAAAAACAAGCTTATCTTTAATGCGATAGACAAGACGATGTTGGTCTTCTAGCTCTTTCGAATGCTATTGATGAAAACATTTCTTATACTGAAATTCAATATCAAACGTTTCGATTTACCTTATTAAAGTTGAGAAAGTGCTAGGTCTGTCAAATTTGGATAAACCAAAGATATAGCACTAATAAGGCAAATACAGAATTTCTCATGAAACTTAGAAGTGATTGTTGTACATGACTCGAAAAATAAAAATTTTCGCATTTAATTTTATTTTGTTACTTAGTTTCCCAAAAATTATCTCCCTTCCACAGTTGCTGATATCAGCCATTTCAGTTGGAAATTTCGCTAAATTTCATTTTAGATTTTTACTTCGCCAATGGAACTGTAACGCTATTACCGTGGTTTGGAAGCGCACACGTGACGAAGGGGTTAAGGATGTTTTGCACAATGAAATTGTTTATTCCCAAGAAGCAGCTGGGCCCGGATACCTCAGAGGGATAACTTTAATTAAGGGAAGGATTATATAAGAAAGGGAAAGGGAATACCTCCAATCTGCTCGAGCCAAGGGAATGACGTCAGAGGGGTAATGTCTAGGTGGGACTCGCTTTAGCCTGGAGCAGGGGATTTCCCTCAACACTCGCCGGAGCAATAATCAATTAATAAAGGAAAAGGAAACAGTGATAAATTTATGAAAAAAGATAAAATAGGTAAGGCTGACTGATTTAGAAGATAAAAAATATGTTTATTAAAGGATAGCGCATATGCATATTTACAAGTGAGAGGTTATAGTTGGGATAGATAATAAGAGAGATAAAATACATAAGAACACCTTACCACGGAGCTATCAAACTAAGCTGATGATACATAAGATTAAATATGAGGTTTACACACTTGGATAACCGAAACTAAGCGAAAGTTACTTAATGTAACCACGGTCATATGCATTATCACAGTTCACATGAGTTCTCATAGTTCATTATGGTTCTCGAAGGCGAAGATGAGGGTTAGAGTCCCGAAGTTCTGTCTCTACTCTTGTAGCCGGCTGCAAGGCGGAGAGAAGACAAAGAAGGATACAAAAGAAAGCAATAAAACAAAGATAAAGGAAAGGCAAGATGGGCGCCAGGTGGAGAAAGCATCTGGAAGACAACTGGGTCAATTCATATGAAATCAACCAATAAAAATATAAGTTGTTGCTGGCATATTTTATTTAATTTTTGATAGTACATTTTCTGTTTAAATATACATTTAGGAGTATAAAACAATTTTTTTAAAAAAATTATTATTATTACTTTGGCTTTAATTGGCCATTTTGTATGTGAGGGTCGGCCGTTTTTGGCGTTTTCAGAGGTTAGGAATAAGTTAAATAACTTTTTTGTTTATTAACATATCAACTGGAAATAAAAACCATCGTATTCTAAATGAAACCATCTACAAATCATGTTCTGACCAAAAATGTGTTAAAATGTAAGAAAATAACCTGAAATTTAACTAAAAAATGTGTTTTCGATTAGAATCAATTGAAGATTTAGGGATTTTTTTTTCCAAGTAGGGATTAAAACACAACTTTAATGTTTTTTTCTCCTTAAAAATATAATAGAGAACAAGACTTAACAAAATTTGATACCTTTTAAATGCCATCTTTAGGTTTTACAGGCCTTCAAACATCGCAATTTGTCCAAAATTGCCGATTTTCAAACAGGCATATCTCAAATAGGGGCGAATCAAAGAATCTGAAATTTTCAAAAAATACTCTTCTAGTATCTGGTAATAACCACATGAAATTTCATCATTGGGTTTTAATCAGAAGTATTTTCTTTAATTAAAGGAAAAAAGCAAAAATACACAGTACGACGCACATTGACGCAGACTCCTAAAGTGTTAAAACACTTAAAAAATAATGGAAGGTGTTTTACGTGTGTTCAAGTTAACATGGAATGACTGGGTTCTGGCCACCACACACAGTTTTAATAAAATAAATAAATAAGAATACAATAAATGCGAGCGCTTTCGAAGTGATCTACACTTCGTTCTCAAGCGGAGAAATGAATAACATATTCGAAAATAAGAAATGAGATCCCAACGGACGTTTGAGTTGGGCTGAACCATTTGGGGTTTAGGGGTGTAGGCATTGGGCCCTGTCGCCGGGGGCTAGGAAAGGAAGTGGTGAAGAACATCGTAGAGAGGGAGAGAGCGAATCCCAGTTATGAAAACAAGAAGGGGAAATTTGGAATGAAGGTAGTTTAGTTTCAAAAAAATTTAACACCAGATGGCGCTGATGAAGTGAGTAAATCAGAACTCACAGAAACAGCTTTCTGAAATTTGTATTGGGTTTTTAAATTTCAGATAGCTGTCCGGCAAATTATATATATATATATATATATATATATATATATATATATATAATATCTAATACACACAACTTGAAGTCTGTCTCTTCAAGTTACGTAATGCAATAATTTCAATTAATTATTGCAATTTAGAATTCAGAATGTGTAGAATATAAGAATAAAAATTAACTTACAATACTAAACATATAAAATTTGCCGGACAGCTATCTGAAATTTAAAAAAACCCAAAACAAATTTCAGAAAGCTGTTTCTATGAGGTCTGATTAACACCAGATGCCGCTGATGAAGTGAGTAAATCAGACCTCGCAGAAACAGCTTTCTGAAATTTGTATTGGGTTTTTAAATTTCAGATAGCTATCCGGCAAATTTTATATATATATATAAGAGCCGGACAGTGAATTGTGATTTGAAAATTCCAACATCAAAAAAACCAATCACTGCTTTCGGAATGCCAATCAAAAAACAAATCAGCTTCAAGTTTTGTGTTTTGGATTTATATATATTTGAGGAAGTTTTGAGTTTGATTTGATAACTGTCATCTATTAATTTTCTATGTTTAAAAGGTTTTAAGGAATTTATTTTTCTATGTATGTATAAATTAATTTTTTTTTTTTTATGTATGTATGTGAAGTAAATAATTATTCTTTGTATGTATGTATGTTGAAGGAATAATTTTTCTATGTATGTATGTATTTGAAAGGAATAATTTTTTCTCAGTATGTATTTCTTTAAACAGATATATAAAAAAACAAAAAAGTATATAAAAAAAGTATATAATTTCAAAGAAAATAAAAAAGAATATAAAAAATTTAAAAAAACTTAAAAAAAGAATATATATAATAAAAGGAGCAATTTTCTTTAAATAATGCGCTGTAATTACTTCTAAATTTTAGTTTAGTTTCAAAAATTTAACACCAGATGCCGCTGATGAAGTGAGAAAATTAGAACTCACAGATACAGCTTTCTAAAATTTGTATTGGGTTTTTTAAATTTCAGATAGCTGTCCGGCTTACACACATATATATATAAATATATAAATATATAAAATATATATAAATCCAATAGACAAAACTTGAATCGCCATCTTTTCAAGTTTCGTGATGCAAATATTTCATTCAATGATTTGCAATTTAAAATTCAGAATGTAAAGAATATAAGAATAAAATTAACTTACATTACTAAACATATAAAATTTGCCGGACAGCTTTCTGAAATTTAAAAACCAAATTAATTTCAAAAAGCTGTTTCTGTGTAAGTATTAAGATTCGAATATACATACACGTCATCAGCGGCATATGCATATACATATACACACATATATATACACATATATATACACACACACATACATACACGCATATATATATGTATAAAAAAAAAAACCAACGTGGCAAATGCATTGGCAAGCAGTATAGAATTAAAGTTAATGAGAAGGAGCAAGGAACTTCCGGGGTTGGAACTATTTGTGGAATCCGTATTGGGGAATGGTGAAAACTGTTAGGTTGTCGTTGTAACACAGCCTGTCAGTGATGATACTAATTATCTAACCTTCATTCATTGTCGCGATAACAATCACTCTCTGGACCTCCGCAATCCCACCATCATTTGTCGGGAAAAAAACCATTTTAAGCGCAAATGCAAAGAAAGCTTCTTTATCATCACTGACAGGCTGTATTACAACGACAACCTATCAGTTTTCACCATTCCCCAATACGGATTCCACAAATAGTTCCAACCCCGGAAGTTCCTTGCTCCTTCTCATTAACTTTAATTCTGTACTGCTTGCCAATGCATTTGCCAGCTTGGTTTTTTTTTTTATTATATATATATATGCGTGTATGTATGTGTGTGTATATATATATGTGTATATATATGTGTGCATATGTGTATGTATATATGTATATACATATTCTACCTTCATTCCAAATTTCCCCTTCTTGTTTTCATAACTGGGATTCGCTCTCTCCCTCTCTACGATGTTCTTCACCACTCCCTTTCATAGCCCCCGGCGATAGGGCCGAATGCCTACACCCCTAAATCCCAAATGGTTCCGCCCAACTCAAATGTCCGTTGGGATCTCATTTCTTATTTTCGAATATGCTATTCATTTCTCCGCTTGAGAACGAAGTGTAGATCACTTCGAAAGCGCTCGCATTTATTGTATTCTTATTTATATATTTTATTAAAACTGTGTGTGGTGGCCAAAACCCAGTCACTCCACTTAAAAAATACACCTCATAAACTAAATAAATAACAAAATATACATTTTTGTTTACTAAAGGAGCATTTTTTTTTATTTATCTTCAGTCAAATGTTTTTGAAAGCAGTGCACAGTCACGGTACTATGGTCCAAACAGTCACTTATAACAGAAAGGCTTCTGTGGCTCATTTCACCATCATGCAGCTCATAAAAGTTGCAAGATAACTTGAGGGTTATTCCAATACTAGCTCTGGATTTCAATTACAGTTGACACATTTTGTACATATAGGCCTAGAATAGGTTAGTTTATTAGGTCTGTTTTCCCAATGATGAAATTTCATGTGGTTATTACCAGATACTAGAAGAGTATTTTTTGAAAATTTCAGATTTTTTGATTCAGCCCCTATTTGAGACATGCCTGTTTGAAAATCGGCAATTTTGGACAAATTGCGATATTTAAGGCCTGTAAAACCTAAAGGTGACATTTAAAAGATATCAATTTTTTTTAAGATGATGTTTAGGGAAAATGAAGAAATGAGAAAATATTGCTAACGATTCAATATGAATTGTAAAAATAATTAAATTCTACAACGAATAATATTATAGTTCGGAAATCAACGTCTAAGCCAATACAGCTGTCTTAACTCTGTAATACTAACACAACTTAAACGGTAAACTTTTCATTACTTCTTAAGTACAACAGAGTAATTAATGACGTGTAATGAAAACTAGATGCGTATTATGAAATGGCTAACTATATTAAATAGAATGATAAAACAACCATTAAATATTCATTTCACATTAAATGAACAATAGCTTATTCTGCATATCTTTATTTTTACAAGTTCACAATCGTAACGCTTCTTATTAAAAGATATAGTCAATGTCACTTGATCACTTATCCTATACTTAAATAAATTATTAAGCATCAATGTTCAGGATTCAATATTTACAATTGAATAGGATAAACAGTTATTCTCCATTTAATCCGACAGCCGACGAATCTTAACACTTTAAAGTTCAGGAAACATTAGAATTGACACTTACATTGACTTTCACTTATCTAAAATTGAACGAATTAATTCAGTTTAATTATCTTCTCAGTTCCTATTTTATCCAAATATTTGAATCGCTAGTTATCTCTCGATTGCGTTCTTGGCACTATAATAAAGGAATATGTTAAGGAAAGTTCTACTTACAAATCTTGAAGCACTTCTCCAAACATATCGCTCTGGAACTTCTTATATCGATTAATCCCTTATCCTTTATTTACCGAGTCGATTTCCGTTTCCTTCAATGTATCCTTTTTTCCTTTAAGACCACATTGGAACTTTGTTCTATCCGCCATCTTATGTGCGTTGAACATTCTCGATTTCGCTCCCTGCAAATAGATACTAAAACCACAGTCACTATTTTGCATTCAATGAACGATCGAAACGGAACACAAATATATTTCAGATAAACCTAGCAGTGTTTCCTTATAATGACTTCTCGATAGGATCTTTATGTCATCGTAGTCCAATCTATTCGCGCTGTTGATTCAAGGAACATCGTGATGCAGACTTCCTATCCAAGGAACATCGTGATGCAGACTTCCTATCCAAGGAACATCGTGATCCAGATCGCAAACAGACACTCAAAAATGTTCTTCTCAACACCATGTGTGGTTGCTTCTTTCGTGCAACCATCAGACGGACAAAGAAGATCTCTCGCTTCTATCGCATAGCATATCCGCTCCAACAATGAACAGCGCGTTCCCAGCCATGCAAAAATAGCTTATCTTCGATGGCACGGCAAATTTCCTTATTAGGAAAATCAAATTGTCTCTATAAAATTTGTAGGGTTTGATTTTTAACACTATAAAATCTATATGTATAATATAATGAAAATAGAGGATAGGAAAGAGAGAAATTATGTGACAACCACCAGGGCGTTACAGAACAGATCCTCAAGCTTTATCAATTTGTTTTCATCAATTCATCATTGCTCCTATAAATGAAAATGGGTTATAGAATTATTCGTTTCTTTCAGTTTTTTAAGAGATACACGCATTTACAGAAGGGACATCATGTAGTAACTTTGATTACATAGACAAACGAGTTGACAACAGTAAATTAAAAACAAATGGAAAGCAAACCTTTCCCAGTTGATGAAAAAAAATAACATCATCAGTACAAATTAATTTTATATTCATATTGTGTAACTCGAAAACCCAGTAGAAGTATCCTTCAACAATGTTTGCTCATCTCCTCACCCCCTCCCTTTACACCCTTAGGGCTCGATATCAAAAATTCGATCAATTGTTATCTTTTCAGTTTTGACAAAGAACATTCAGTCAAATTTCGTGTTTCCACCACAAGCGGTTTTGGAGATATGCTTCAAGAAAGTTTTCCTTCCCCCCTCCGTTTATTTTTCGATTTTGACAAAGAACAATTATTTCAAATTTCTTGTTTCAATTACATCACATTTATGAAATTAATATCGAAAATATGACATCCCACTCCTTTCTGCCTTTCCCCACACCCCTATCATTTCAAACCTTCCCGAGTTCGTAAACAATCACGTGATCATTACAAATCTATATCTACCGAGAAAACCCCTTAGTCCTATCCTTTAACAATGTTTGCCCTCCCGTTTACACCCCTTAGAACTCGATATCGAAAATGCATAGATTCGACAGAAATTACTCATGACAACTTCGTATTTCTATCTCAAGCAGTCTTGAAGATACACAAATCCTTCAAGATTTGTGAAATTCTGTTCCCCCGTTTACACCTATTAGGATCCGTATATCGGAAATTCGTCTAATACGTATCGTTTCGATTTTGACAAAGAACATTCTTAATAAACTTCGTTTTCACTAAGAACAGGATGCAAAAGAGAATTACACAAAAAGATTGTAGTTCTACTTTTAGCCATCAGGTTACTATGTGGCGCTATTTCAGAGATTTCACCTCTTTCCAATCTGTTAGGGGTTGTCGACTAACACGAGTCGTCTGCGGCAACAGATGGACAATAACATGACAGATTGCAGCTGAGTACAACGCAGATGCAAACAAGACGCATATTGAAATTGTAGAAATAATAGTGCAAAGAATTATTATTTAATAAGTATTTATTGATTTGAGCTTCTAATGTGATTATAAAAATAATTAATGAAAAACTAAAGGAATAGAAATATGTGTTGAAGAAAAAGGACGAATCGATTAACTGTAAACCGTTTTTTTAATGAAGTACTAAGTTACGACGGTAGAGGGAATATAAAATGATGACGTCACGATTTGTTTTGGTGACTTGTTGAACAATACAGAAAAATTGCGTTCGGAATCCAAGAAGTGATGGCGGCTCACGACTGTTACGAGGATCGGCAAAATAAGTAAAGATCCTTTTACGATAATGGATGAGATTAACCAGGCTCCAAATGGAAGGTTCATTAGGAAATATTAAAGAAGAAGAAACTGTAAGTTACAACTTTATATTTGATTTTGGAGCGGGATTCTACAGATGAAGAAAGATTCCAATACAAAGATAGGACAATATGATTCGAATGAAGAATAAAGCTTTTAAAGGGCATCGAATTTTTGAGTAAAT
Source organism: Thereuonema tuberculata (assembly GCA_023159025.1). Classification (NCBI taxonomy): domain Eukaryota; kingdom Metazoa; phylum Arthropoda; class Chilopoda; order Scutigeromorpha; family Scutigeridae; genus Thereuonema; species Thereuonema tuberculata. Next base: position 23,456,279 of record JAFIDM010000004.1, on the reverse strand, counting down.
TAATTCAGAAGATATTAAAATAGATGCAGTTAAAGAACATTAATTAAAGACAGATATTAGAATCTACATTAAATGAAAGATGAATTATTTTTACGTTCAAGATATTTTTCCCGTAGGGTTAACAAGTGGCAAGATGCCAAACAGAGTTTACTTATATATAATAAGTGTGAATTACTGAACTAAATATTGAAGGTCTAATTATTAGTGAACATTAATGACAATTTTATAAATAATTATCTGTAGCAAGATATAAGAAGTAATTCTGAATTTTTGTCAACCCAAGTAAAGGATTTATCAAATGGAAGAAATGGGAGATAGACTTTAAAGAACAGATAATTTTGTGTTTTGATTTTAAGAAGATCAGTGATAATTATTCTATTTAAAGTGTGATACATGAATTCACTTAAATGCGTTTTGATAATTATAGTATAAGGTGAGAAACCCTTATAGAATCTATGTGTGTAACAGACCAGAGACTATGAATAGTTAAGAAAGTGAATTTCTCGTTTCAAGTTGAAATGAACTATTTTATTTAAAGAATCTTAATTCTTATAGACTGTTAACCATTCACTGAGTAAAATTATTTTCTGCTATGTTAATAAATATTTATACACCGTATTCCAAGGTTTAAATAGATTCATTATTTAACCACCATTCAGTATTTAAATTATGAAAATCAAACAATTTTTATACAGTGGTTATGGGTCCAGCACGCTTTCACTGCGCAAAATAAGTGTAGTGGTTAATGAGACCAGAAACGAGAGTTGTTGCTATAAGAAATATAGACTGAATTAAGATTATTATATCTCAGAGAAAATAGATTAAAAGTTTTTTTTTTGACCTTACGAAATAAACTGTGTAATCAAAATGGCAAGCCAATATATTGGAAGATATATCGATACCATATTTAATGGACATAATTATGCAACATGGCATATTGGTATGAAAAACACGCTCATGCGTGATGGGCTGTGGAGAGCAGCTAACATGACAAAGTCTGATATTGAGGATATTGAAGACAAGTCAGAGAGACGCAAACTTAAAGATAGAGCTGAGAAAGCCTATGGGATTATAGTATCGCTTGTAAATGACCGCACCAAACTATTAATAAAGGAAGAGAATGATCCGAATGCACTAATTAAAGAATTAGATACAAAATATAATAAAATAGAGGGCCTGAAGATTACACGTTTGAAAAGAAAACTGTATATAATGTCAGAGTTCTATGACTGTGAAACCTTAGAGGAGGATATTATGAAATTGAAAGTGTCAATGAAAGAACTTAATCAAATAGGAGATAATATCCCGGATGATGAACTTTGCTGGATGGTACTATCAGGGTTGCCAGCAGAATTAAATTCAACTGCACAATCGTTATTGCTTACTGAAGGGACTCCTGAGTTCAAATTTGATTTAATCATCGACAAAATATTTCATGAACTTGATAGAAGGAAGCGTGAACGTCAATCTAGAAAGAATAATGTGGAAATAGATACTTATCCAACAAGTGTTTCACAAGCTCCTCAACAGAAGGAACATAAACAGAAATGTTACAGATGTAACAAACCGGGGCATATTGCTCGTAATTGCAGATTTAAAGAGAGGAACTTTTCTAAGGAAAGAAAAAGTAGAAATGTAAATGATGATTCCTATAGAAGACAAGATAGGAGAAAATCCACAAATACTAACTATAGTAAATACAGTGGAGTGTCATACATGAATGATAATAAATGCTTACTAGCAAATAGAGGAAATGACACGTGGCTTTTTGATAGTGGAACTACTGACCACATCTGTTGCAAGAGAGAACTATTTAGTGAATACAATAAACTTTTCACCCCTATTGATATACATGGAGCCTCGACTAAACCAATACAAGCAATTTGAACGGGTAAAGTCGTACTAATCTGCAAAGTTCAAGGTATAAAACTAATGAACGAACTTTACACAATGTTTACTATGTACCTGATATGGGTTTAAATTTGATTTCATCGACTCAGTTAGCCCAGAAAGGATTCACACAAGTTATGCAAGGTGATAGCTATACTGTTTCAGATTCAAAAGGATCATGGGTCGTAAAAGGGACTCTTTGTGTCCCTTTATTTCATGCAAGTGTAAGGGTTAGAAATATACATCAAAACTCATTTGTAATGACAAAAGCGGATAGAACACCTTGTGGCATGAACGACTTGGGCATCTATCGTACAAGAAACTAAAACTAATTATGGATAGGAAATTGCTTCGTGGGATTGATACTGCACCAATTGATTTGAAATCGACATGTGATTCCTGCAAATTGGGAAAACTAACAGATAAAAGTCATTACAAGCTGAGCCGTGTAAGAACATCTGAAATTATGTCAATTTTCCACACGGATGTGTGTGGGCCGATAAATGTTCCCAACAATTATCATGCTAAGTATATACTCACATTTATCGATGACTTTTCTCGAAGATCGTTTGTATACCTTCTAAAATCGAAAGATGAAGTGCCCCAAGTAATTAAAGCGTTTGTAAGATTCGTAGAAAATCAAATGAACAAGACGGTGAAAAGTTTTCTTTCTGATCAAGGTAAAGAGTTCGTCAACAATGACCTAGATACATTTTTGAAGAATAAAGGTATAAGACACCAGTTTTCTTCAATATACTCACCTCAAAGCAACGGAGTAGCAGAAAGATACAATCGTTCTTTATTAGACTGCGCCAGAACTCTACTTATTTCATCCAAGTTACCAGTGAGCTATTGGATTTATCCGTTGAAGCGGCTAACTATCTACTCAATCGTCAACCGCATCAAACGATTGGTGAACAAATTCCGTTAAAGGTGTGGAATGGGAATAAATATAACCCCAGTGCAAAACACATTCGTAAGTTTGGAAGTGTTGGGTATATAAAGACTCCTAGAGTACACAGAGCCCACAAATTCCAGGAAAGAGCGTATAAAGGCATTTTGATCGGGTACTCACCTAAGGTGAAAGGGTACAAAATATGGGTACCGGAAAAACATAGGGTTGAAGAAACCAGCAATGTCTATATCAATGAAAGTTTAGAAGGAGCTGAGCTTTTAAAAATTAAAGAAACGAACCCTGAAGAATATAATGGCCTGCAGCTTGAACAGAAGAGAGAAGAAGAAGATGATGACGAAAGTAATGACGAGTCAGAAAAAGAAGATAAGAAGTGTATAGATATTACAACTGATGATAGTACTAAGGAAGAAGAAGATGAGGGACATATGAAACTACGTTCCGGTAAAGTGCTACAACCGAAGCAAGTAATGGTAAATGCTTACCATGTTCAGGTAAAAGAACCGACTAGTTACGAAGAAGCCATCACATGCGAAGATAGTAAACATTGGGAAAAAGCAATAGAAGAGGAATTGCAAAATATAAACTCTCATCATACTTGGAAGAAAACACGTATACCAAGCTATGCAACTCCACTATCCACGAAGTGGATTTTTAAAGTAAAATATCATCAGGATGGTAGTATAAACAGATATAAAGCAAGACTCGTGGTTAACGGGTTCACCCAAAAGAAACATCTGGATTATGAAAAGACTTACGCTCCCACTCCCAGCATGACAAGTATCAGATTATTGTTAGCCATCGCCACTGATCATGGTTGGTACGTGGAACAATGCGACGTGACCGCCGCATATTTATATGGAAAATTAAACGAGGAGATCTATTTATTAATTCCCAAAGGAGTGTCATGTGATAGATCAAAATACGATGGAGTGATACTAGATAAAGCACTGTACGGCTTGAAACAAGATGGTCGACAGTGGTATCTGTAGCTAAGAAGTAAACTTAGACAGATTGGTTTCCACAACATTGAATCTGACCCTTGTATATATGTCAAGAATGATGCAATAGCCAAAATAGTAATTGTTGTATAAATTGATGACTTTCTCGTGTTGAGCCCGAGCAAAGAAGCCATTGAAATTACTTTGCAAGAACTTGAAACAAAATTTAAAATTAAAAGATTAGGTCAAATAAAAGAATTCTTAGGTATGAACATTATACATGATCAACAAAACAACACAATGGAGATATCGCAAGAGAGATACATAAAGGAATTATTAGAAGGCGTTAAAATAGAAAAATGCAAAGGCATTAGTACTCCATTGGATGTCAATGTGAAAATAGTTACAGACGATAACAAGACCTTAAAGCCTAAGGATCACACTCAATACAGAAGCTTAGTAGGAAGTTTAAATTATTTATGCAATTCCAGCTGTCCAGATATACATTACGCCGTAAATGTACTAGCACGGAAAAATGGAAGTCCGACTGAAAAAGATTTTACACAATTGAAGAGAGTGTTAAGATATCTGCAAGAGACAAAGTCGTTAACACTAATGTATAGTAGATCAAATAAGCAATTGTTATGTTACAGCGATGCAACCTGGGCAGACGACGAAGGAAGATAGGAAGTCAACTACTGGTTGTGTCATCATGCTGAGCAATGGACCCGTGCATTGGGTGACACGGAAACAACGCATCGTAGGAATCAGAATATATTTCTCTGGCTACATGTGTGTCTGAATTCAGATCCGTGAAGAATGTATTGCAAGAAATAAAAGAAGATAATTACATCATAACTCCAAGTACCATATTCTGCGATAACTAAGCAGCGATTAAATTATGAAGGTGTGTAACAGACCAGAGACTATGAATAGTTAAGAAAGTGAATTTCTCGTTTCAAGTTGAAATGAACTATTTTATTTAAAGAATCTTAATTCTTATACACTGTTAACCATTCACTTAGTAAAATTATTTTCTGCTATGTTAATAAATATTTATACACCGTATTCCAAGGTTTAACTGACTTATTATTTAATTATGAAAAAAAACAATTTCTTTTCCATTTCAGGAATGCACAACACGATGACCTTGTCCCTGATTGATTTTAATAGCAGGAGGCCTTTGTTATCAAGAAAAGCAGAAAAGCGAGCATGCTGTGGGCTCAAGAGCATCGCAATTGAATACTTGATGAGTAGAAAAGGTCGCTTGGTCGGACGAGTCTCGGTTCCTTCTCCATAATGCTGATGGCAGAATGAGAAAATGACACAGGTTGCACGAATCTGTGTCTTTCCATGTGACAATCGTACAAGCGAATAATGCTCTGGGAAATATTCTCCTGGGACACACTTGGTCCCGTAATAGTACTGGAAACATCTCTTAATGCTACGAGCTTATCAGGTGCATCCGTTTTTGGCTACAGTGTTCCACGATGCAGATGGCCACTTTCAACAGCACCTTGTCACTGTGCTCGATTGGTTCAGTGAATATGATTTCCACTTGCTTCATTGGCCGGCTCAGTCACCTGATCTCAACCCCATTGAACATTTGTGGAAAGATCCATTGGAAGCCTAGAAACAACACCCACTCACCCAATATGAACCAACTGAGGGCTGCTCTTGTGTCAGCATCGGTCAATCCTTCTGCGGAACAGTTCCAATATCTTGTAGAATCTACGCCCAGAAGAATTACGGCTGAGATCAAAACTACAGGAGGGCCAACTCTTTATTAGTATGGTATCTCTAATAACAACCACTCAGTATACAACGAAATTTATTGTATATATATATATATATATATATATATATATATATAT
>JAFIDM010000004.1:23430301-23446257 GCA_023159025.1 Thereuonema tuberculata | reverse complement strand
TAATTGGACAAAACACTCCGATATGTGAGACAAGAAAAAGAAGAAACACAACGGAATACATTACAAGTTATGAAATAATTGCCTCTCCCACTCTCGCAGTGGGGGGTGGGGGGTTAATTCACTTCTCATTCGATAGCATTTTGATAAATATCACATACGTCTACATTTTCATTTCTCTGATTTCATACGATTTTTTATTTCTTGAGTTATTCCCAATTTTCAACGATGTTTTACCCATTTTGATTTTTGTCGAATACAGCGCCATGTGCGAGCAACCCCGACGTACAGTACATCAATTCAATGTGAAATTTTTTGGAGAATCTGAATTTTAAATAAAAAATGGGGGTTCCTATTTACGTTTTTCTTCCCAACCCCTCACCTCAGAGAGGGTAAGGGGGGTGGGGGTGGAGTTTGGTATCATTGGATGTCCCCCTCCGAGACGAAGAAATTTTAATTATAAAGTTTTTTGATCCGATTTGCAGTTTTCGGAATATTTCAATGTCTTCAGATAAAATGAACACCCTGTATATGTGACTGTTGAGAAATTTATTGAGAGAATATATAATGGATTTTTTTTTCGAACTTCCTCTTTACTTTCTTGTAAACTATTCCATTTGCTATTCTATTAGTGGAATGGAAGAAGCCCACACACATAATAACAACTAAATATCATAAGCACCTACCGGTTTCTTAAGTTACGAATGTCTTTTTTGGTGTCCCAGTAGTTTTTGTAATATTTATTTGTTCTTATGAATTTAGACTTTTTCTTCGGAGGGTTGCTTACAATCTATGATAAAGATTTGGATTCGGGTCTATTTCCCAGAAATTCCCTATCTCCACCAACGATCATGCTCTATTTGATGGCCATGAGATACTGCTATCGCTCTGCAGCGCAGTTTCCATTGCAGGAGACTACTGCGAAGAACGGGAAGACTTATACGTTGCCACTCCTGCTGACAACATTTCCAGAGTCCATCCAATGAACGAGGACGTCGTCTTCCCAAGGCTCGTTTTAATAGTTCAAATGCGCAAAAATCCATGGGCGATGCATCTGGAGACTTCACTGGTATCTCAATAAACGTTATAGCCTGGATTCCGGTTTGCTGTTCCATTCGTGTCAGAAAATTCTAGGTCGATTTGGACGTAAGGCTGGACGCCTTGTCTTGGTGGAGACGGACCTTGGAAACGTCGTTTCCGTAAAGAGCAGGTAGTTCCTGTGTATAAATTGGTGTCAGTACGTGATCCTGATAATACGCAGAATTCACCTTTACATTTTGAGCCACCCTCCGTATCTGTAGCTTGCCTTGATAGGAATAACCCGCAACGAACATGAATCCCTTCGAAAAAGTTTCACGACATCCTCTGTACGAATTTGGAAACGATTTGGTTCCCACTGGGCGATAGAAAATCGCCCTTGGTTTATTGCAGTCGGACAGATAAACATATGCTTCGTCTAATGTGGCCACATACTTCCATTAATCCCCAGCGAGATGTCGTTCATACAGTTTTCTGCAATTTGTCTTACGTTCTGAAATGTGCTTTGGTAAAAGCTTGTGAACCTTGCTTTTATGTCACATTTGAAGTCCCAAATCTTTATGGATAATCTTGTTTACGGTACGAAGAGATGTTCCTATCTTCGCACCAATGGTCCTTTGGGTCGCTGGATTGTTCCCCATCACCATTTTCTTGACTTTCTAAATGATAGTCTTTGTGCGACTTATAGGTGTCCTTGGATTTGCTTGCTTTTCAGTCCCGGAAATCTGTCCTGTACGGGCCAAACCAACACCAGCCAACACATTATGAACTCCTTTCTTCGAAATGGTGAAACCTCTTTTTCTATATGCCGTAATTATTGCGGAATAACTAAATTTCGCGTCGGATAGGGCTGTAACGTACCTGTAACGTACGAGTAAAATATATTTTTAATCCGAATTTTCGGAAGATCATTTTCTTTCTTCCTTTTTCAAGTTTGTTGGTTATAGCAATACATTTTCAGGTGATATCATTCACTTACACATCTTACACGTAGTTATTAACAAGCATTTTTCATGTGTTTCTTTTAATCAGACTTTCCAATAACTTCCTTGTTTTGCCATCTTTTTCTAACAAATTAATTTTTACTTCATCATAATTTATTTATTTAATTTCGATCTAATCTGTGGACGTAATTGTCAATAATATTCTTTTTTATCACAAAACTATGCCCAGGTTTGAAATTTACGGTATGTTCTATTCTTTATTCTTTCTATTAATTTATTAAGATTTATTTCTGATAGTACTTTTTTTAAACAGAAGAATAAAATGTTTAAACAGATTAAAGGTTTTCCAATGGTTTCACCATTATCGGGAAGTTTAGGTAATGCATTTATGAACTTTTTTGAAGATGAAGTGATAAAAGAATCGAAATTTAAATATGAGTATTAAGATATGTGGATGACATATTGATTATCTGGTTTGGAACAACAAGACAATTTCAAATTTTTTTAAAATTCCATTAATAGAAAGAATCTAGATATAAAATTTAAAATGGAAAAAGAGGAAAAAGGAAAGTTAAATTTTCTGGATGTGTGTTTGATTAAAAAGAGCAATAATAATTTGTACTGTAAACATTACAAAAAAGAATTTCAGAGTGATCATACCCTAAATTTCAAATCTGGGCATAGTTTTGTGATAAAAAAGAATATTATTGACAATTACATCCACAGATTAGATCGAAATTCATGTTGTGATTCAGATTTTAAGAAGGGAATAGAAAATATGAAGAGGATTTTGAAGAAAAATGATCATGAGAATAGATTTATAAATAAATCAATAAGTGATTATGATAAATTGAAGATTAAAGAATTGGATAAGAGCAAAAATAAAGAAACAATAATAATCCTATATTTAAATAATAATAGTTGGGTTTTAAAGAAAATTTGTAAGAAATTTGAGATATAGATAGCATTTGAATATAACAACAAATTAAAGAATAAAGTGCCATAAAGTAAATGTGAATGAAAATAAAGCTAATATGGGATTAATTTATGAATTGGAATGCCAAAATTGTGGTAAAATTTATATTGGATAAAGCAAAATGAGAAAGGGCCCTTGAGCATATATACTGCATTAAAAATAAATTGAGAGAGAAATCAGACGTAGCGGAACATTGTTGTAAAAAAGAACATTGGATTAAGGATGAAGTAAAAATTGTAATGTTAGAAAAAGATGGCAAAACAAGGAAGTTATTGGAAAGTCTGATTATATAAAACACAAGAAATAAATATTTTAATAGAAGTAAAGGATTAGAGGTAGAGAATATTTTTGTATATTTGGCTAATGAAATGGTAAGAAATTCTATGAACAAAAGCAAAAAAGGCTCTAACAATTGAAGAGCTTAAACAATTATGATTATAGTTAATAGAAATAATAAATGTTGGTAGCATTTAATTGAAGAGCTCAAAAAATTGTGATTACAGTTAATTGAAATAATAAATGTTTGTAGCATTTAAGGGAGAAAAATGATTGTTTAAACTATGTCTAAGAAGTGTATGTAAATGATATCACCTGGAAATGTATTATTATAACCAACAAACTTGAAAGAGGAAGAAAGATAGTGATCTTCCGAAAATTCGGATTAAAAATATGTTTTAATATAGTAAGAGGCGTAGAAGAGGTATTTATTTTGCAAGATAAAAATTAATAAAATAAATGAATAAAAGAGAAAACATGCAAGACCTTGATTCAATCTATATTACTAAAATCTTTTATTTCTCTGTCTGTCTATCTGTCTGGCGCAATTTTCTGTGAGAATGGAAAATAGAAATAATTTTTACAATTCAACATCCTCGATAGGAATCGAACCTGTAATCTTCTGATTCAAAGGCAAACGTCTTATCCATTAGGCCACCAGGACAACATGTTACTTTATATTGTTTTTTTACTTATGTGTCCTTCCCATTCCGCCCATTAAATAATGAATGTAGTAAATAATGAATATAATCACTATTTATAACTCAAAAAACACTGAAAAGTATCAATTGGAATAAAAAAAAGAGACAAGAAAGAAAGAAGCAGTATTTCTATTAGGTAGAATACTGAAAAATCACTATTTGTAACTGTTTAACTGTCAGTGAAGATTTAATCTCCAATAATGTTGTTGTGAAACATCAATCCCAAGTTTGGACACTGCAACGGAGCTCTACTTAAATGCCGTTCATTCGATAATCATATCATAGAAGCCGAGATTATAACAGGAACTCACAAAGGAGATTTGTTTTCATCCATAGGATGTCCACGCAACCAAGCTATAATCTACTTCCATTCACTTTCAGAAGAAGGCAATTACCGATCAGACCTTCTTATGCGATGTTTATCAATGAAGCTCAAGGACAGACTCTAAATAAAGTTGCCATCTATTTGGAGAACGTCGTCTTCACTCACGCACAACTCTGTCTAGAGTCACCAGTCATCAGAATTTGGTTATCTTCACACGAAAGAATAGTCACAATCACTTCGTCGCGTCGCCAAGAATATCGTATACAAGCTATGATCTTCATTTATCATCTATATCAACAAACATCCATCTCAACATATCTCTTCTTCAAATATCTACATGAATCAATCTGAACACGGCTAATGGCCTAGTATATAATAAACAAGTTTAATAAAAAGGATTAATTTACAAGAGTAATAAAGAGTAATTTGAAAACTTTTTACGTGTGTGAGAAAGGTTTCAATTGGAAAAAGGCCAAACACACAGTTTCTAAAAACAAACTTTATAAAATTAAAAATAAAATTACAAAATACATATACGTTTCGGCTTGCCGAAGTTACAAGCCTTTCTCAATGTAATGTACAATATAGGAAACAACTCCTTATTTATACAGCTCAACTAAAGACAAAAAAGAACAATCATGGGATTCTACCCTTTGGGAGAACCCCGTAGCTGAAGGGTCTGGCCCAATCAGACTGCAAATAGTGAAGTACCAATCAGCAAATGAACTGCAATGCCCTCTGTGGTGAGAAAAACGAATTTAATTGGTGAATAACATCACAAAATTACATCAAAACCAAGGGTTCATAATGTTTAATCTTGTAGATATATGTATATTCTTTGATGTTGCATAACAATTAACAGCGCAAAGTGAAAAGTAAAAAAAAAATTTGTGATAATGTTAATGAATTCTATTTGATTGTATACTATTTACTTTATTTTGATCTAAACACATGTAATTTTGTGATGTTATTTACCAATTTAATTCATTTTCCTCACCACAGAGGGCATTGTAGTTCATTTGCTGATTGGTACTTCACTATTTGCATTCTGATTGGGCCAGACCCTTCAGCTACGAGGTTCTCCAAAAGGGTAAAAATCCCATGATTGTTCTTTTTTGTCTTTAGTTGAGCTGTATAACTAAGGAGTTGTTTCCTATATTGTACATTGCATTGAGAAAGGCTTGTAACTTCGTCAAGCCGAAACGTATGTGTATTTTGTAATTTTATTTTTAATTTTAAAAAGTTAATTTTTAGAAACTGTGTGTTTGGCCTTTTTCCATTTGAAATAAAGAGTAAGTTAAATAAGAATAAAAAATATAATATAATGTGGAAATCGCACACAATAAGATAATTCCGAAATATAACTAGCTCAAGAGAGATGCACTGTAAGATGATCGGCTTAGTCCTAAATAAGTTATAAAACACGATTAAATACAAAAAGCACTGTCCTTAGAATTGCAGATGACGAAATGTGATCGAGAGTCTAGACGAAGCAGTAATCCACTAGTTGGGGTCTCGCCGATCTGATCAGCAGGAAAAATGAAGAGCAAGTTACTTGCAGTATTTGCCCTAGTCTTTAAGTCACTGGGCGCCTGAAGATAGAACCGGAGTTTTACTCATCTGGCCAGACTGGATGATTTCTTTGCGCACAAACACAGCCCACTGAATTACACAAATTCCAAAGTTTGTTGAACAAACTCATTTGGCGATGAAAGCGCGGATAAAATGAGCCCGTCCACTCATTGTCCGTGAAACCTAAATGATACTCCTATCGTTCTGTAAGGTAGAAGACTGCATTTAATTCGTATTAATTCTGGAGAAGCCGAGACGATCTCTGAATGCATTTCAAAATAATCAAAAGATGAAAGGGTAGGTTTCCACAGAAAATGAAAGCTAAAAATAATTGGTTAAGGATGATAGAAGATTAAGTAACAATTAACCAAACAGAAAAGAGATCAAATAGTAAGGACTGCAAAACAAAAGAGCGAGTCAAGTTCCCACGGAAAAATAAGGTTGCGTATTAAGGTAAAATAACTTTACCATGGTAACTGGACAAAACAAGTAGAAACAGAGAAAAATAGGCTGAAAATAATCAAACAAGAAAAAAAATTCCAAGTTAAAATAATAAATAAGGAAAAGAATAAATGAGTTAAAGTAGAGGTAAATAAAAACAATAAAAAAAATGGCACGATAAAATGTCCGTGACAATACATAAATGTATATATACTCTCGCATGTTTCTGCATTTAATATAATTTCTGTAATTTCCGTGTTAGTTTCGGTTAAGTCAGTGAAATGTTTACAATTACAACTCAGTGCGATTTGCGAAAGTAAAGAAATCAGTACCCCTGGTGTAGACGTTGGATGTGCGTTTGGTTATGCCAGTCCTTGCAGTTTCAATTCGGTTCCTAATTTCATTTGTTGTAGTCGCGGATGGTCTGTGGTGGCCCGCGCGTTTACCGGAGCTATCGCCTATTGAACGCGTCTAGTCCTGTGCAATCATGGACTAGACGCGTTCCGTAGGTGATAGCTCCGGTATAGTCCGTCTAATTTAGCTTGGCAGTCCCTTCAGGCGTTGGGACTGAGAACTTGAAGAAAATAGGGGTGAAAGGGTATCAGGGTATTGTTACGGAATTAAAAAAAGGCCTTATGTGATCCTTTTTTTAGTATTTTGAGAATTCAGCTCTTCGGAAATATAGTTACTTAAAGCCGATAATAACGAGGTCAAGCTCTGCCAACACTGTTGTAATCTTTCTCCCTACCCCCACTTATCTTATACCCTTTCTCCCCTATTTTTTAAAGTTCTCAGTCCCAACGCCTGAAGGGACTGCCTAGCTGACTTAGACGGACTATAAACGCGCGGGCTACGGAAGAATTTGAACATGGTAGTCATCCAGCAATTGTTAACTTTTTACTAGTGATCCTTTGATCTGTCTTATGCAGCTGAATTACAGTTTTGACATGGAATTTGTTAAACGATATTGTTTGGATCAGGTTTTGGTTGTTTATGTTTTGTCCGAAGTTTGTTAATGGCTGAGAATGCTAATTTAAAATTATGAGGCTTGAAGATTCTATTCAAATAACATGCTTTGTAGGTACGTAAGGAAAAGAATAATACAGTAGAACTCCAATTATTCGGACTAATTGCGATTGGCATAATCCGGATATCCAGATATCCGGATGATTGGGTCATAAGTGAAAATCACTCTAGCAACGCGTTATTGTGAAACTGCATGTCTTACAAGAACTAGTAACAAATTCTTAAACACAAAAATAATTTTTTTAAAAGAACATAAATTACAAATAAATACCTGTATTTAAACACAGAAAGTATTTTTTTTATTTTTAAAAATTTTTTTACCCTGGAAATCAATCCGGATATTTGGCGTTCGGATAAATGGAGTTCTACTGTATTTATTTGTGATGCCTTTGGTGTTATTCGGATCTGTAATTGTAATTGGTTAAAAAAATGAACTTATTAAAGCATCTTAATCTATTTTAAGAAAATGATAATGGATAGGCATGATTTTTTTAATATGATTTAATTCTTCTTGAACAGTTTGGTGATTGTTACAAAGGAGCAATGCTCTTCTGATCATGTTGTCAACTAAATTCCTTTGTTAGGGATGAGATGAGTTACAATGAATGAGTCTGTTTGAGGTATTATTTTTTGTACGGGATAAGTTCCCGTATCCTCTATTGTGTTATTATTGTATTAAAGGGTTTGGGAGCTTAAGTAATCCCTACGTATTTAGATTATGATGGATCTCTTTATATAGTAAATGACCTGTGTATCACTTGAATATATCTGTATGGGAAAGTTTGACTCTTGGTAGGGTGCATCCAATACGTATACCAATCACTTTTTTTCCCAAGAAATCGCTTGCCACAGTTTCTTTAATTCAAATATTAAAAAGTTTTTAATTCCTTAAAGAGTTGTCATTAAATATCAAAAGCTGGATCAAAAGCAGTTCCTTAGTGATAATATTTGTAATAGCATTAATAACGTAATAGAGGGTACGGGAACTTCCTGGTCAACCTGTATGAACTGTGGTAGTCACTTATATAAGATATTTATTTATGAAATTGAATACTACAAATAATGCTATTTCTTATCTTGACGTACTGATTAACTATAACTTTGACGCCAGTAGTTGAAAGCCGATCAGGATAAGCACAGCAACTTCGGGAAATTGCGGCAATTCAAAATATTTGTAAGTCCGAAGTTCCATAAATCAAATAGCGATAATCTAAATTTATCTTAGAATGAAGAAACAAGAATCCGGCTAAAGATCCGGCTCAGTAGATATATTTTGTGTGATTTATTGTACTATATTTTTATTTTTTTAAGAGTAGTTTAAGAGTTTATGCCTTATATTTCTTTTTTTGTTTATTATTTTAGATTACCTTTCATATTGGATGAAAATCTGAATCTTACACACTGCACTGATTATAACAATCTAATGCAAGAGTATAAAAATCTCACGAAAGTCTATGACTTAGTGTGGGATTTGAAAAACACTAACTGTTTGGAAATCTGCGATGATGTTCAGTACCACACGGCACAACTGCTAGATGTTAATCTGACCGAATACGAAGACGACGATCTCGAATTCCATCTTGATCTGAGTGAAAACATCAAGGAAATCATTACTAAAGATTTTGGTTATACAATCCCACAGATGCTGAGTGATATTGGTGGAAGTCTTGGTCTGTTTCTTGGATGTTCCATTTTGACCTTCTTAGAAATCCTGCAAATGATTGGGCAGCGATTAGGATGTGGAAATAGCAATCAGTTAGCTGATGCCCAGTATCCAAAAAGGATTCAATCGCTGAAGTCAAACATCCATCCAGGGCCACATTTCCACAGCGAGGAAATGAATCGTGGGCGGCAATTTTGGGGGAGACAAAATTTTTAAGAAAACTTAAAAATAACTTCCCCGATCTTACTGGTAACAAATTAAAAATTCTTTTTTCAAATCAAATATTTCAAGGAATGCCATCTGACTTTCTGGAAAACTGGAGGCAAAGGGCGACTGATCATAGGCAGAAAATAATTTTTTTTCTCTCAAAAAAAAAAATATTTTTGTTTGATTATTTCTCAAAATTTACCAATTTTGATTTATTTTGGTAGAACAGCGAAGAAGCAAACTTATGTGAACACTTTTCGAATGCTTATTTTTGGTCTGTCTGATTGAAAAGCGGTTTTTCAAGAATTATTGTTGAAGATTGAAGAATTTTATCTTCAAAATGCTACCGTATTTTGCGTCAATAGATTTATAACTCAATAGTTACGTAGTTTGGGGTTCTTTATTACGAAATAAGGCAACTAATTAATGTTCAGTCTGATAGCTGAACACGCAAAACTTGATTCTACTGAGCTTTTCCGAAGTTCTTTCTGGTGGGCCTGGGACGCGCGGATAAGGGCTCCTTTCGGTCATCCTAGCTCCTCTTTGAGTCGGAATGGCTTCTTCCGTTTTCCGATCTTCTGCACACCTTTAGCGGGTCACGATTTCTTCTATCTGCTGAGCCGGGTGGCTTATCGTATGTCCGATTGTCTGCACGGCTTGTGAGGGCAACGGCTTCTTCTATCTGCTGTGCCGGATGGCTTCTCGTAAGGGCTCCTGCCTTGAAATGAACTCCTCTCTTGGCTAGAAGGTTGCTTCATGACGAACTCTTTATTTTTCTCCGGCTGGAGAATTCTCCGTGGCTCACTGCCACAAGACGAACTAACTGCACTCTCTGCTCCGGATGGAGTAACTCCTTGCGGCTCCTTGCCGCTGAAACGAACGAACTCTTCTTCGGCTGAAGGAGCTCCAGTGTGGCTAGCTGCCACCGAACGAACTGCCAAGTCCGACTCGGCGTCCCTATTTAAGGCCATTTTCAGTATCACTCTGGCTTTAGGACGAGTCAACTCACTACAGGGAAGCCGGGTCAGGCAAGTCCACTCCTTAGGAGGGAAGTCGGCTCAAACCACCGGTAACAATATTAATGATCTTTGAATCTCTCTTAGTTGATATCTTCAGTATCAACCCCATCCCCCCAAACGTCATTGATTAGTTATAGTTTTAACCAAGGAGTACGCCAAAAAGGTTTTTTTTTTATTTTTAATTTTTAGACAGTGAGAGATGACATATTTTTTTTAAAAAAGGCTCTTTGAATCATCGAACATATTATAATCTTATAAATAAAAGAAGTTTAACATGCCGAAATAATTCAAAAATAGATATCAATCCCAGGCACAAAGCTAAAGTTAGGATTTCGTCGATGGGAGGTCCCATTCTCGGGTGCGAGAACCGGGATACTAACACCTCGCGCACTTTCGGAGTTGTAATCGGAGGAGTTTGGCTGGCTGAGGAGTCCTAATGAGGACGAAATGGTCCGTCCCAGTCTCTTCCCGATGACAACTCAAAGTGCGTATCCTAACTTTAACTTTGTGCCTGGGATTGATAGCTATTTTTTTATATATTAATCTTGGCAACATAAAGTTAAAATTAGGATTAGATAATTGTCATAATTTCTTTATGAATTGTTATAAGTTGTAACATCATTTTTTGTTTTTTTTTCCCCTCGGTCAGATTTTGAACTTTACCTGAATGAGTTTAAAATCTTAAAGATTTAAACAAGAGCAAATTAAAATCTTAAGTCAGGTGATACAGATAGAAAGAAAAAGATACTTAGTTAAAAGCTTCCGAGCTCACTTGAAAGACCTCAAGAACGATCTCTTTCAATCGACGTTTCTTGAAGTGAGCTTAAATAAACTTTCCCAATTGAAAGATCCTGCTATCATTTCTGCTTTAAAAATTAAATTCTGGTGTGTTTTTATGCAGGGAATAATTGTATTTAGTATTTAGTAATTGTATTGTCCAAATGGGAGGAGTTACAAATCCTTATGGTACCAAGGAATGATGGGAGATCATGGGTTGTCCTGGTGGCATTATGAGTTCTTGTGAAGATAGAACTCCTCCCATTTGGACAATTGACTCTACTTAAATCACTTGTAAATTCTCATTGCATTTGATAAGGTCCCCTCTCTGGGTCGAAACCCAGGTCATGTATCTGTAATCAAGTTTTTTTAAATTTTAAATGTTTTTAATTAGTATTAATTTTTTTTAAATGTAACGATTTTGTAAATGTGTTAATTATTCCAGTCAAGTGTACAGGCGTGAACGAACATAATTAAAATATCCAAAGTACACGTAAAAACTTTTGCTATTGTCAACTTATTACCAAAAGGTTTGAATGATAGATTTGGTTAAGAGTGTCGATTAACAGGACAAAATAAAAACAAGGGCTTATTTAGATGAGATGTCCGAGATCAGCTCCCAGAAATTCCAAAATGTTGGGTCTGAAGTTGTTTAAAGCCTTGTTCTTACCTGTTGAAAACCTCTGATTTTTAATTTGGGTTACTCCTCCCATCGAAATAAAATTTCATGTATTACTATGATATATTTTGAGGTGTATTATCAAGCAAAGAATAAATACAAATAAATATGCTAAAAATATAATGAAACAAATAAAAATAAGATAAATGGATCTTACCCAACAATGATTCTGAAAAGTTTAGCTCATTTTTCTTTAAAACTTGCAAATGAACTTAAATCAAGCAATTGAATATGTATTTAAAGGAATTTAAAATATCGTAGAAGCTTATCATGAACAAGTATTGCAGAAAGAAAAATATCATATCAAGCAAGAAACTATAGTTTTTCCAAAGCACGGTTTACTTCTGCAAGTTTATCACTGCAAGACACTGCGCGGAAGCAACGGATTTAAAAATCTATTAGACATTATTCAGTGTACTCCTAATCTATTAATCTGTGTACTCTTAATCTAGTAATCTGGTACTTCTAATCTATTAATCTTTGCACTTCTAATCTATTAATCTGGTACTTCTAATCTATAAATCTTTGTACTTCTAATCTATTAATCTGGTACTTCTAATCTATAAATCTTTGTACTTCTAATCTATTAATCTTTGTACTTCTAATCTATTAATCTGTGTACTTCTGTAAATGAACATTAATTGTAAAATGTTGTGAAATAAAAGTAATTTCTTTTACCATATAATGTTATTTCTTTACTTTTATCTATAAAAGAACAATCCCATTATTTCATTTATATTTCGTTTCTCTTTACTTGGATCTGTGAACTATGCTTATTTTTTTTTTCCGGAATGTAATTTCCATGCGAATATGGGAGGACTGCGCTAATAATAATGAGCGAATTGCTCAGCCAATTTTCCTAGAGAACTTCAAATGTCAAAAATCAAAGCTGGCAGAGAAAAAAATGGCCAAAAAAAGCAATGATTAAAAGAAAGAAAAATAACAATTTTGAGTGAAACGATTGATCACTGCAGAAATAAAGGTAATTTTCCTCTTAAGAAATATCAAATGCTGATGTTTAAGATATGTAAAAATGTTAAAGTGACATTGTATAATTCAAAGTTTAGTTAGTTTCGGTTGTTTCTAGATTAATTCGTCATTGGAATAGGCCCGAGATTGCGGAGGGTAAACAGCTTATCTTTTAGCTTTTACCGTTATTAGGATGTGAATTTCGCTGTATCAAAATGATAGTAGCCATACACAGATTCAATAAAAGATTTTTAACAAAGAAAATACAAGATATTCCATATCTGATAATAAAAAATATAAAAAAATAATAATGAATTAAGTTTCTAACGATAAAAATAAAGTCAGAATTAAAACTAAATGTAATTGAAATCAAACAAAAATAATTCTAATAACATTAAGCAGTTTAGATGATGTGAACTTACCTAAAAGAAAGAAAGTTAATGAAGAAAAGAAAATTGCTCTAAAACGTCTTATGTACAAATAAAAACATCAAACAAAATATACGTATTAAGAAAATAATAATAAAAATTAAACTAAGAATTCAAATGCTGTAAACTTCTTGAAAAACTTGGGAAAATAAAACATAAATAGAAAAAAACGAAACGACAAGACAAACACAAAATAATTGTAATTGTAAGGAAAACAAACCAAAATTCAACCACATGAAAAAAATAAAGGCTCACAAATTTAGCATTGGCTTTGTGAAGTCAAAATTGCTAAATTTTAAGCTTACTTTGGTTTGATCTCATCTTCTTTCACTGTTATTAAGGAAGCGGGAATACCCTACATAGAATTTCATTCTTGAAGGATTTATCGCACTAAGTTTGGAATACTTTTCGGTCCCATAGTCAGTGAAAGAAGAGAAAGAGAAGACGTAGTGTTCACAGGAAAACAAAAGCAAACATCCAAACAGACACATCCAAACGAGAACGACGCTTGATCTCATCTATTCAGCATTGTTTTAGGCTTCTGATACCATGAAGCCTAATATTCCCGGTTTGTCTGTCTGTCTGTATGACAAGCATCAACACAGTAACCACGAGGGCTAGAGACTTGATTAGGGTGTCGTTGAAAAGGTCTTGCCAAGAGTAATTCAGAGCCGTAAAGTTTGTGTCTCTAGCTGAACGGGCTCCAAGGTGGCGATAGCGTTTAGTAAACCAGTCACAATGTTTCGCAACGGCTTCTGATACGTGAATGAAGAAAATTATTCAAAAGTCATTGAATTCAGTCAATAGACAAGGTTTGAGCTAAGAATGACGATTATTCCATATAAATAGGGGGGGGGGTAAGAAAGCAAGGGGTCGCAAACAGACTCGCGCGAACATTTTCTAGACCACCCCGGCACAGTCTATTCTAAAGTAAGGTGACTCAATCTGTACTCTACTCATCCTTCTTCAGTGCTCATGAGCCTATTGTGGTGGATTTTGTATAGTAAAGTTTTCAAAAAAACAAAACAAAAACATTTGTTAGCTTACTATAACTTTTCAATATTTTTTTCATTCATGTATCAGAAATCGTTGCGAAGCATTGTGAATGGTTTACTAATCGCTATCGCTATCTTGTTAAATTTGATTCTGATTGTATTTTATTCGTAGGATCTAATTTTATTTTATTTTCTAATCTTTTTTTTTTTACTTTCAGATGTTTGATGCTCTCTATCGCAATCAGATGTTATATGTTCTTGTTAATGAAAAACTTCGCAAATCGATGTTGTTTCATATTGCTATCGCTTTATACTACAATTGGCCTCCGAGATCTCAGGGGGAAAAAAGTAGAAAATATACTCATCTTCATTTATCAAAGAATGTGAGAAATCAAACATAAATAATTCTAATGAAATTAAACAGTTTAGATGATGTGAACTTAAAACTTACAATATAACAAATATAATAGTAAAAGAAAATAAAAGATAAATAAAAAAAAAAAGGAAACTGAAACGAGAAACACAAAATAATTGTAATTGCAAATTACAAATTGTAATTACCTTTACCGATATTAATCCTAGAATTAATTCAATCCCAGAGAATAGCATCCTCGGTGGTAGGGAGAAATATTAACATTTCGTGTTAAATTTTTCATCCAAAACTAAAATTTCAAAGGCGCATAAGGTTGCCAGACAGTTAATTGATCGTTCAGAGTGAGTCTGTAAGTGAAGTATAATTAAATAATATTGTTGTATTGTTCTTGGGTCAGTAATAACGGAAGTATATACCGATTCTACACTCAACATGTTATAATATTGTTATAAATAACTATGTTATTTATAACAACAAGAGCTTATATGCAATTGCGACAGATTTGCAGTGTAACTGCCAACTTTATCCAGGTCCCAGAGGTTTCGCGAGGGTCAATCGCATGAGATCTTAATCAACCAATCAGAAGAGATCTCAATTCCAGGAACTAACTGCTTAGTTAATTCCATTAATCCCTTGTTCGTAACCTCCCAATATAGCTCTCTCCTCAAGTTTCAATATCCCAATGAGGAGGGAAGAAAGAACAAAATAATTAAAAAAATACATCAAAAAATGGGTCTGAATAGCGGCTTTGATCCTGTTGTTCTTTCAGGTCTTGTAGTGGAAGTTCCTGTCTAAGTAGCACGAGAGTGAATTGCGCTTGAGTCTTTTGCTTGATTGTTGAGCAACAAGTGGAAGGAATCCGATACTATTATGTACCCAGTCATTAGGTATCATCAATGGTACTGCACCACACGGACCTGTGTCGCACATGGCTCATTACTGAAAGCCATGGTAAATTCTCGTATCGGCAGTTCGGGTCTGAAGAGCAGCTCTTCAGGTACTGGGTCGGCCCTCAGCATCATCGGATGAAAGGTTCTAGTAAAGGTGTCGTAAGGGTGCTGAGAAAGACTGGAATTGTAGGGATTGTGTGATCAGCAGGGCGGGCATGTTGTCCATGGCTGTGGGCTGCTTCTCGGCTGAACGGCAACATATGATCAATATTCTTCATCCGGGAGACAATTGGATGTAACGAGCGGCGTCAAAATGGCTGTTTGAAACTAAATTTCGTTGCAGGAGGAGTGCGAGCTTTTGGACTGAGGTGATGAGGGCCATGGGTTACTCTAGCGGTCGATGATCCTGTCAATTCTGGGGCCATCGATGACAGAAGTCGGCCTTGTGGTCAGTGGTTCGGCGGGTTTCGAGGACGGGACGGCGGGTGCTCTGATCAATTCTAAGGAGATATTGGTGGGTATCACAGATTTCGGGTGGCCGATCATTTCTGAGGTCGTCGACAGCTGCATATCAGCACTATGGTCCGTGGTTTGGTGGGTTTCGAGAGCAGGATGGCAAGTGTCCAGCATGTTATCTAAATTAAATAACAACATTTAACA
>JAFIDM010000004.1:23418727-23430201 GCA_023159025.1 Thereuonema tuberculata | reverse complement strand
GGATGTGCCAGGAGAGTTGTCTTTGCCAGCTCTTTTTTAAGTCGCTGAAAGGCTGCAAGTGTGGCCTCAGTCCATTGAATGAGTCTCTTGTCCTTCTTTTTATTACCAGGTAAAAGATTAAAAAGTTCACTTTGCGTGGCTGCTGTCTGTGGCATGCTCCGCCTATAAAAATTAATAAGGCCTAGGAAGCTTCTTAAGTCTTGAATTGTCTTTGGAGTTGGGTAATCAATGACGGTTTGTACTCGTCAATGACGGTTTGTTGTGGTTTAATGCCCTCTTGATTGACGGTCCACCCTAAGAAATCAACCTCTGCAACTCCAAAAGTAGATTTGGATACATTGATAGTTACTCATACTTTTGGAGGACGGTAAAGAGCTGACGTAAATGTTGTCGATGCTCTGTCTCGTCGTGTGATGCTACGAGGATATCATCTAAATATGCAAAGGCAAAGTCAAGGTCTTGTAAAATGTAGTGCATAAATCTCATAAATGTTTAGGCTGCATTGCATAAACCAAAAGAAAGGCGAAGGAATTCGAAGAGGCCGAATGGTGTGACAACGGCTGTCTTCGGAATATCTTTGACTGCAACTGGAATGATGTAATAGGTTCGAACTAGATCAATTTTGCTGAACACTTGTCGTCAATAGATTACAGCATTGAAATCTTGGATGTTAGGTTCAGGGCAGCGATCTGGAATGGTCTGCCTAATAAGGGCTCTGTAATCCCCGCATGGTCTCCAGCTGCCGTCTTTTTTTCGAACTAAGTGAAGCGGTGAGGCCCATGGACTTTTGGAAGGCCTACAGATCCCCTCGTTGCACATGGTTTGGAAGGCTAAGCGAGCATCCTGAAGTTTGTCCGCTGGTAAACGTCGGGCTTTAGCAAAAACAGGTGGTCCCATAGTGGTGATGGTGTGTGCCACTGGAGTTTTTTCCGAAACTGTGTTGCAAGCAGAAAAGAGTTATTGAAACTCAGTTAAAAGTTCGGAATAACTGCTTTGTGGAGGTATGATGCAGAGGTTACCTATGGTTGGAACTTTAGTTACTCTACCATTAGTTAGAGACCTGTAGTTGCATCAACTATTTGTCGTCTATGAAGGTCTACCACAATCTTCAATTTAGCTAAAAAGTCAGCACCGAGGATGGGTGTGGTGACATCTGCTAAAACAAAGGGCCAAGGCATGTCGTGACGAAATCCTAGATTTACTAGAACTGGACGGCTTCTAAACACAGCAATAGGTTTTCCTGAAGCGTTGAAAAGAGTAGTTTTCTGTGGACCATATCTACGCTCTGCAGGTGAAGGTGGGAGGACTAGACTGCGGCTCCTGTATCGACAAGATATCTCTCGCCACTAGATTTGTCGTGGCGAGACAGACAGTGTTGGCGGGCTTTACAGATAGCTTCATCACCTACCGCCGTTAGTGATGAGCATGGCTGTTTTCCGCTGCCGATGATGGTGAGATGCATGGTTGTACACACTTCCTGGCAGCGCTTACAAATTGCCTATGGTACCAGCATTGACCTTGTGAACCCGATCTGGAACGAGATGGCGTCCTATTACGTAACTTGGAACGATTTCTGAATCGATGTTGCCGACGTCGTCGAGGTGACTGGCTGATTGCAGCTACGGCTGCATTCAGCTTTTCTATACTTTCCTGTAGAGATTCTAGAGATAATGAACTGGTCTCAGCTAAAGAATTGGCAAGCGTTGGGGCAACAGAATAAACCGAAGTCGGTTGAACAACTTCTAGAATACGGGTCGGCCATGTTTGCCAAATCTGGAAGCTTGTCTTTTGACGCGGTTAGTACTGCTTGCACGTTTGGTGGTAATCGCTGCACCCAGAGAGATTTTAGGGCAACCTCTTTTAGACTGTTCTTTGCCAAGTCTTGCATCATTCGAAGGTCTACATCGCAAATCTGATCAAGGACTTTCGAATCCAAGGCGGCAACCACATGATACAGTTTTGTATGTCCTTATTAACACCAGGCAGTACAAAGTTGGATTCAACGGCGACAAACCAGACCTCTGGCTTCCAAAACAATGGAATTTTCACAGAAACTCGCTGTAGCACATTTGCATCACCTTCCGCCATAATGGCGATCGAATGTTCTTTTAGAGTGAATACTAACACCAACGAGTGAGAATTTTATAGAAATTCACGCTTGTAACAGAGATCACGTCTGGGTCACCACTGTTGGGAAAAAGTTACTTTGCTTCCCAAACATTTAAATATAATAACTTATATTGCAGGCAGAATTTATCACCAGTTAAGCCTTTTTTATTACCAGCGTGCAGAACCAGAGTTTTCTGCTAACAGGGTCGAGTCGAGAGTATCTTAACAATCAACAGACGCAACACTAGCACTTTGAGGTACTTTGCACTAATCACTGATGCGCTTCACTGTTGACTAACTTGCACTAACACTGTTGCACTACACAGAGTTTAATTTCGCCATTATTAGTTAAATTTCCAATAAATACTAATATTTTATTTTATTTTTTGTTATCTGATGAAAGAAGTGCTGAAACTGATAATTTTTATGTTTTTTTGTTAAAAGCTTTGTTAAATTCGCCAAATTGTCTAAAACTTAATTTAACAATATTATACCAATGAAATTTATTTATTTTATTGTTATGGTCTTTTTAAGTTTCCTTATTTTATTTTTCTGCTCATTACTTTTCTTTGACACTGCTCGTGTCGTTACGTCACCTTGTTGATGCTAAAGTGACCTTTGGTTTGTTTTTGCTTTCTTGCTTTCTCCGCCATTTTTTATCTCTTTTCCTCTCTTTATTTTTCAATTAAACTTGGCTTGGAAAGTTTTCACATTAAACCTCCTTATTTTCATTTTTTTTTTATATATTCTCATTGCCTTTCATCTTATGTTAACTTTATTATTGTTATCTGCTGATTATTGTATAGTTTAATACATGTAACTTTGTTTTACTTGAGTAATATTCAGTGCTGGGGAGAGGGTGCCATTTTGTTTTCTCTGTAAAACTCCGATGATGTCATTTGGAGTTTCACGGAACCATTTGTTTCTTGAGGGACCATTGGCTGACCACTGTCTACGTCACCATGCCTATTTAATGTCCTCACGAAACTTCTGAGGCAGTCTCTCCGTGGTGTGTCCGGGGAGACAGACGTGCCACTCACGATCAGAAAAACAGTGTCGATTTTAGGAATAAGAATACGGCTTGTCTTGCTATCTTTATGTACAGTTAATGGCGAGACTGTGGTTCATCCTATTGGTTCTACGTCTCCGGATACATTGAGACAATTTCTGCTAACGTGAAATCAATTTCCTGGATATCAGTTTGTTATTAGGAAACGAAAACAAAATAATCGTACACTCCGAGACAAACTAAGGATAAATCTAGGCAGACATTGTTGGATGTGTGACTGTGTTTCCTTCCTGTTGTTTCTATGTCCCCGGATACATTGAGACAACTCCTGTAAACGCAAAGTCAGTTTCCTAGATACCAGCTTGTTATTAGGAAACAAAATAAAGTAATCGTACTCACCGAGACAAAACAAAGAAAAGTCTTGGCGGACATTGTCGAATGTGTATGACGATTGCAAAAGTGAATGGAAAAGGTGAAGTTAGCGCTGTGTTTCCCGGTGTGTATGTGTGGATTTCGACGAGCAGTAATTGGTGATTTTCAGTGGGTGTACCCAGTGTTTATTTCCCTGTGTATACAAGTCAAGAAGCTGAACTTGTGAGTAACAATTTTTTTTTATTTCTGAACTGGATGTGAACTTTGAGAAAGACACTGGTGTAGAAGTTTGTTTTATTACAGAACGACTGTTCTTCAGACTGTCATCATTATAGAGACATTAACTATTGTAGGACTATTTATGTAATTTCATATTACTGTTTAACTTTGTCGTTTTCTTTTGCTCTATCGATTATTAGTATGTATTACCCTTACATTTTTTATTTTTGATAAGTAATATTGTAAGGCTATTTCTTATTTAATTTTATTGTGTATTATTGTATTGCATTGATTTTATTTATAAATATATGTTGTTGTGTTTTTATCTATCCGATTTGTTTATCTTTCTTTCTCCTGGTATTATATTTGTCTGGTTTTGGCTGTGGGATTTACAGCGTTCCACAGCTAAACTTTAATTTTTTTGTGATATTTAATAATTAAATTAATCAATTAAATAATTAATTTGCAAGAGCGCATTTAACATTTAAAAGAATTTAACCACGATAGAAGTTTGTAATGAATATAATAGCAGAGTGAGTTTAATGTTTAATTTTAATATTCTAAAAATGATTGGACGTCCCTATTGAATATTAATTCCAAATATATTTATTGACAAGATTCTTGATCAATAACAATAATCATGAATAAAATCTGGTAACCCTTCAAATATGAATGGCACTTAACATCTAAAAAACATTAGCTCTTAGTAATGTAATTCAACTTTGAATATTCAACACAAATATTTTCGTATGCACAAGATATATCATTAAACGTCTATTCTTTCTTGTCTAAAAATATTTGATCAATAAACTTAATTCACAAATTAATATTCACAATCTATACTAGCATGGAGCTAATCATTTGTTCTTTTGGACTCAGTTGAAAATACTATTATAGAAAATAACTTTACATTTTAACATTAGCATCGGAAAATAATTCCTTTAACATAGTCACAAATATCTCTTAAGTAATAATTACAATGCTTTAAACTAAAACATAAAATATCAATTTATGTTTGCTGAGCTTCGAACACAGTTCAATCGAATCCCTAAAATTGTCCTAACACGTTGAATCTACGTCGAATCTTCTGTTCGATGCCTAACGATTATGAAGGTAACATAATACTCTCCTACCTTAACTTGAAGATTAAACTTGAAGACTTTCTTTTGCCCATGGAAGATGAAAGATGAATTCCACACGAGTTATTCGCCGGTTCGAAATTCCTAATGTCTACATTTGACCGCAAATGTGGCTCGTGATATTCGACGCTCTTTCACACATATCCATTCTAAGCCGTACAATAATTTTCCTTCTTGAAAATTATTGCAATGAAGAAATTGCCTGTTTGGCTTCAGATCCTAAGCTAACTCCCCGAGTAACGTAAAAGGCCTCCTTGGGTTGTATAAGCCTAATTCTCCGTAAACCTCGGACCAACAAAAAAGATCTAAAGAAATTGAACAGAATAATTAAAATCTAATAACAAAAACTATCATGATTTCAAATCCGAAAATACCTCGATTTCATCTGACAAAATCTTGCGGATATATTATCCATCTTTTCTCGTAGAATCAACCAACTACAAATCTCTGTATCGAGCTGTCTTCCACCATCAACGTATAACATTCTTTTTAAGAGGACATACGCCGAGCACAGCAACAGTACTCGGGCGCCAACTGGCGAGCCTCTCTAATATTACAACGCTATTACTAAAGCTCTCAAGTATTACAGCAAATAAATCTTTTAAATAATAAAACATTACAGAAATGAGAGAAATAAAACAAAATAAAGGATTTACACATTAATAACTTCTACATCTTTTCATCACCTATCTTTATGGGTGAAGGCTTCCAATTGCATTGGTAAATTCTCTGTTTTGAGTATCCTCTCCGAGATACAAGGTGATCCGTAACATTATTTATTTAGCATATGGCTCACAGAATTATATCACAAAGCAGAAAGTAAAACAAAAAACATAGAATAAGTTTCGGTCTAATTTTGTTTTTATTCCTTTCTAGTTATTAGAAATATTAACTATTCTGTAAGATTTCGGTTAGTGCAGCATTGGAAATCGGGTTCATTGGGACTTCCTTATAAATGAGCTAAAGCATCCGTCCTGATCCGGACTCACGCTGTAAGTAGTTTGATTAATTTTCTAATACTTAGCCGATATGATCAGCAGATATCGGAGAATCAAAAATACAAGTACATAGTTTTTAATCAATTAGGTTTAATTAATACCATCTCAAATGTTAGAAGAGCTTCTCGAAATATAAGTATAGATAGCAAGATATTCGAAAGTGAGAACCAATTCAGGTATCTAGGAGTCCTAATTAATGGCCAGTGCGAAATGAGCAGTTGTATCAAAGATAGAATACAAGCTGGAAACAGAGCATATTATGCTAATGTTCAGATGTTTAGGAATCAACTTATATCACGAGCTACTAAGTTGAAGATATACAGGACAATGATCCGCCCTGTGGTTCCGTATGGCTCAGAAACCTGGACATTAACACAGTGTGATGTTTTGAACGGAAAATATTACGGCGCATATATGGACCTGTTAAAGAAGAAGATAGATGGAGGATACGTTACAATCATAAACTGAATGACCTGACTGAAGGGTGAGATCTGGTGAAATTCATAAAAGCACAATGAATAAATCGGCTGGGACATCTAGAGAGACTCGGATGCCCAAGAGAATGTTGAAAGGAAAACTGTATTCTAGAAGGAAGAAAGGACGATCCAAAACAAGATGGTTGGACAATGTGTCCACAGACCTTGTTGTGATGGGAATTAGAGGATGGAAAAGTAAAGCGATGGACAGATTGAAGTGGAGAGGTGTTGTCCGAGAGGCCAAAACCCACCCAGGGTTGTAGCGCCAGGAAAGAAGAAGAAGAAGAAGGTTTAATTAATAAGTTATTGCATCGCTTTAAAATAAGGATTTTTAAATCCCTTTTCATACTTCAGTTGTTCAGGAAGACGAGATCAAGTTTTATTAACGTTAATTATAAATTTCTGTTACCGTAAAGAAGTGCTTTGGAAAAGATTCATTTTGAACCCGTTATTACTATTTATCTTCCATATAAATAAAAATATAAATGTTCGTTTGTTCAAAATCTTAAATCTCCGAAAGTCCTTCACCGATTGCTTTGAAATTTTGACATAACGTTGGATTCGAATATGCGCATGTTTTTCTATATCTATTATACAGATGTCACACTTGTGACAGGTAAAAACATGCTGATTTTGAAAAACAGCGCCATTTCTTGGACATACAATAGGCGATAATTGGAATCAGACATCACGCTTAATTTCTTTTCATCATGTCCCTTTTCGTTTAAAATCAACATTATCAACAAGGCGGTGAGTAGGGCGTTCCGTCTGTCCAGTAATTCTTACATTTTTGAAGATGAAATTCATAATATTTATAGGATTCTCCACTCCAACAATTGTCCTCTTGATTTTCTTGATACTTACATTCCCCGAGCCATATACAACATATACAATCCATTGACTACCACCAAAAAATCTGATAAGATTTATGTTTCTATCCCCTACAATTAGTCTTTATTTTCTTTACTCACCAAATTGTTACGATCCTATAATATCACTTTGACTTCTCCTATATTGATTACTCTTTCCTCTGCTATTCATACGATTGACTTTGTTCCTCCCCAGAACCCAAGAGGCGTAGTTTATGCATTACAATGTTTGGGTTCTAACTGTCTGTACGTCGCTATTCGTTCCAAGGATTTTAATTATGTCACCGCTTTGCATGTCACCGCTTTACACTAGCCACACAATAGATACGGCCCATCTTATCCTTGCACATGAAGTCCAACATCTTTTAGATAAGTGCAAAGAGTCTTTTACATTTTTACTCAATCCATTATGTAACAATGATTGCATTTTCATAACCAATATGTATCATTATGGTTTTCCCAAGAAAGAAAAAGATAGCATCTCCTAATCCTTCTAATCCAAAAATATATTTTTTTTACTGCTGATGACGGTACGGTATGACATCACATTTCATCCCTCATTTGTTTTCACTGAAGTTGAAGTTTTGCACACTCGCCTCCAGATGGCGCGGCATTTCCGTTCGCAAAATTTCTATTGGTCCATCCCAATTAATTTCGCTTATTTAATCACTTGGCACCTTGAGATCAGACACTTGAAAAAGATCAGTGCAGCCTGATTGAAACATGTTAAATTTTAATGCGTGAAATGTTTTTTATTATATCGTATATGTGTTGGCTTTTTATTAACAGTGTAATTACTTTCCACCCGTTAAATTTTATCTAGTGGCGAGAATGGTAATTACAAAAATATTGTTGTGCATAATAGCGCCACATATCCACCTGATAGCAACAATGGGAACTACACAAATATTTGTGCAACAATTGGAACTAAAACATTGTTGTGCATAATAGCTCACAGATTAATCTGGTGGCGACAATTCGAACCAAAATATTGTTGTACATAACATCGAGGGTGTTTTCGGGTAGATATAGATTTGTAATGAGATGAGACCTTTTGGGTTACTTTGCATTTTATTTTTTGGTACCAATCCGGAACTTTCGAAGTGATCTTTCAATTGCAATTTCTTCATCATCCACATCAGGATATTTGTTTTTTGTAACCTGAGCGAAGATCGGGTCTTTTTGCTAGTTCTTAAATAAAAATTAGAAATATTATAGATATTTAAAATTTTAGTAAAATTTTTATATTTTATTGAATTTATTGGGTGAGTGCAAAAGTTCTACCCGTTGTTGGATATGAAAATTTGCAATTGAATTGCCCTCACACATGACATTGTAAAGACGCAAATCGTCTGCCAATCAAAAATGTGGATGCCTCACATATATATGCATCATGTCTCACAAAGTTAATCATCTCAAAAAAAATATCAGAGGGTGTAACATGGAACGCGAGAAGGAGCATATTAGAAATTGTTTGTTATATGAGTTCGATAAAAAGAGTACGGCAGCCGCAGCATATCGCGATATTTGTCAAGTTTATGGGGAGGATGCAATACACGAAAGCACATGTCGTCGATGGTTTCGTAAATTTAGGGAAGGAGACACAAGCTGCCGAGATCAAGCTAGGAGTGAACGGCCATCACACGTTGGAGAGGACGATATTGACCGAGCCGTAACGAACAGCCCGAACCCAACAGTGCAAGAATTAGCGGAGACCTTTAACATACACCGGACAATGGTGGAGAGACGACTGGTTAAGTTGGGTTTTACGAGAAAGTTGGATCGTTGGGTTTCACCTAACCTGACAGCTAAGCATCGGGATGACCGAATCGCCACCTATGTTTCCTTGCTTTCTCGGTACAAAAATGACACATTCTTGACACGAATTGTGACACGAGATGAGAAGTGGGTTATGTACCGTAACGTAAAGCATCGTAGGGCTGTGTGTCGCCCTTCTGATCCGCTTGCATCGACTTCGAAAGCTGAACTTCATCCCAAGAAGGTGTTATTATCGGTGGGGTGTGTAGGGAATAATTCACTGGGAGGTCCTGCCACTCAACCAAACCATCAATGCTGTCTTCTACTGTCTACAGTTAGAAAGGCTACATTCAAGTTTGGTAGCAAAGCGGCCAGGTCTCATCAATCGTCGCGGTTTTATCCTTCATCACGATAACGCCAGGCCACATGCTGCTGTCATGACTCGTCAAAAGTTACTGGGCTTTAGTTGGGAGGTTTTACCCCCACCCTCCCTGTTCTCCTGACTTGGCACCAACTGACTATCACCTATTTCGTGCGTTAAACAATTCCTTCAGTCAGAAAATCTTTGATTATCTTGATGCTGTGAAAACTGCCATCCAAGACTTTTTTGACTCGAAAACGCCGGAATTTTACCACCATGAGATTCATCTCCAACCAGAAAGATAGCAGGAGGTCCTAGATAGCAATGGGGATTGTGCACAATAATAGTTACTGTTCATTTTGCGTTTATTTGCTTTTCTTTATGGATAATAAAAACGGGTAGAACTTTTGCACTCACCCAATAACATTCGAGCATCCTTTTTGTTCTCGTAATACAGTCTTGTTAAATGAAATAAGGCAGCGATAGTAATTAGTAAACCAATCACAATCCTTCGCAAGGGCTTCAGATACGTGAATAAAGAAAATTATTCAAAAGTTAATAATTAATAATAATTAATAATAGTTAATAAGTTAATAATATAAAACGCATACATATAAATATTCGGAGTGAAAAGTCAGTTGAGTGCAAATTAAAATATATTTTAACGAAGACATTTTAACATCTTCGACTAAATTAGAACAACTTGTATAAGAATTAATCTCAAGCTCGTCTCACCTTTAAGAAGCACCACCAGATATGGAATTGTGTTTCGACGCAGTCTATTCTAACGTAAAGGTGACTCATTCTGTACTCACTATGGAATAATCGCCATTCTTAGCTCAAACCTTATTAATAGACTGAATTCAATAACTTTTGAATAATTTTCCTCATTCACGCATCAGAAGCCGTTGCGAAGTATGATTGGTTTACTAATCGCTATCGCTACCTTGGATCCCGACCAGCTAGAGACACAAACTCTACGGCTCTGAACTATTCTTGGCAAGACCTTTTCAACGATACCATAATCAAGTCTAGCCCTCGTGGTTGCTGAGTTGATACTTGTTCACAGACAGACAGACAAACCGAGGATATAA
Source organism: Thereuonema tuberculata (assembly GCA_023159025.1). Lineage (NCBI taxonomy): Eukaryota > Metazoa > Arthropoda > Chilopoda > Scutigeromorpha > Scutigeridae > Thereuonema > Thereuonema tuberculata. The sequence continues at coordinate 23,419,797 of JAFIDM010000004.1, read as the reverse complement.
GGCTTCACAGTATCAGAAACCTAAAAACCATATATCAACAGGTGAAGTTTTATTAAATTTAATTATACATTTTTGTTACCATTACTAAGTGCTTTAGAAAATATTTATTTTGAACCCAATATTAATATTCTTATATGAAAATTAGAAATATTAGAGATTTTTGATTTTAGTGAAATATTTAAATTTTAAGAAGATATCCAATACACTAGTTCAAAACTTATTGAGGAAGGGGAGGATGGGGCAATTCCACGAACACAGAAAAATATTTTCGCAATGTACTGTATTTTACATTGTAAAATTCTATAAATTCACTAAAATAAATAAAAAAATTAATAATAACTAAATAGAATTTACTCTAAATATTCGCCCTCTAACGAGAAAGAAATTATATAATTTTAATTTTGAAAAATCTAGGGCGAGCAAATGATCTCTCTTGATTGTATGACAGGGTACCCATGGAAATGGTTTCAATACAATAGTAGTTCTAAATTTAGAAATAGATTTTCTCTGTATATAGTCTCGCCTCCAAAAGAAGCAGATGGTCACTTGTTAATTAAGGTAAACACTACAGTATAGTTATACACTGTCCAAAGAACCGTGAGCTCTGGACAATTAACCCACTCTTGCTTTGCCACGTCACACGTGCGCCCGTCCTACCAGTCGGCAATGGTTCTTCCCTGAATCTCTATTGGGCCTTTTTCTACAAAACTACGTTTTTTTAAAACTGTTACCTTTAATTTCTTCAAACACATTAATGTCAAAATAACTTTAATCAATACTATAAACTTCTATAAACTCCATAATTCTCCAGACATCAATATTTCGTCCCATTTCAGAGACTTTTACAAGATGTTTTCTTAAATTACTCTATAGGAAGGGAGAATACCTCTCCCTGTTCCTAAAACTAAAACTACATTACATTAATAATACAAAGCAAGAAACTTCTAACAATATAAAACGTGAACATCGAATCCGTTCATTCCTTTAGTTTAAATATAATCCAAATTTATTGTCCAAATTATAAGTCCAATGAATAATCTTCTTCATTGATAAATAACTTTTGATCTTCA
>JAFIDM010000004.1:23395355-23418717 GCA_023159025.1 Thereuonema tuberculata | reverse complement strand
AGTCCAATGAATAATCTTCTTCATTGATAAATAACTTTTGATCTTCATTATTAAATTACAAATGTTCATTATTAATAGACTTTTGATCTTCAATATTAAATTTATAAATATCTTTATCAAATCTTCGAAATTTAAGTATTTTAAAACTGTCTTTTTTTTACACAAACTTTCGCCATTTTTTCTGTGATTTTAAGTTCTTCATTCCCCCTTGCTTCCGCTATCTTTGTAAGCACGAAGATAAATCGCTCTTTTCATAAATTACCTTTAATTATATTTTTATTTTAATTATCAAATTCTACATATCATTCCTTGCAAAAAGAGTTCAAACACGGTGCAATTGCGATACTTTTAAGCATTTCAATGTTCGTTTATGTTTTTTAACCCACTGACCATTAAAATGCTTAGAATTATCCCAATTGCACCATGTTTGGACTCTTTTTGCAAGGAATGATATGTAGAATTTAATATTTTCAATAAAAATTAAGTACAGATAACAGTTAAAAAAAACGTAGTTTTGTAGAAAAAGGCCCAATAGAGACTCAGGAAAGAATCATTGGCGATAGGGAGGACGGGCGTGCATGTGGGCGTGGCAGGGCAAGAGTGGGTTAAATTGTGCAGAGCTGACGCTTCTTTGGACAGAGTATAGTGCTTTTGAGTCAACTAGATAAGTTGAAATGTTTATATATATTTTTTTATAATCATTAATCAAAAACTTTAAAATGTTTTTTTTTTTTTTTTTTAAATTGACTTTTCTTTTTAATTCTCAATAAAACATTTTATTAGGCCTAATTTAAATATGTTCAGTAAAAAAAAAGAAAAAAAAACAAGCAGCATATTTAATGAATTACACTGAATTACACTTATGGCTACCGACTGAAGATATCATAAAAACAAAATATAGTCTAGTTAAATTGTCAATTTACAGATACTGCAATGTAAGGTTTCATTTAATGAATTTTAACCACTTCTATGAAATCTGTCTTATTTGTTGCTGATAACGATGCTTTCAGAGATGCGTATATTGATAACTATTGGGTTCTATGGGTTCAATTTATATCAAAATCAACAAGGAAGTTACGATATACAATATTTAACAGTATTACCCTTTTGAGGTTAAAAAGATAATAATTTTCAAATGATTGTTACGCGATTATTACGGTTTAACGGCAGCACTTACACATGGGTGATTCCACGTCAGATCAACATATGAGTTCACCACACCATCACAGATTTTTATGAAAATTTATTTGCATATAAAGAGTCAAAAGATAAGACATTCTGCAAAATATTGGATTTGTGGGTCAAATATTTGCCGAGATATGAATTTTTGAATTTTTTTGTGCCACGCTTCTTTTTTGACATATTTTCTTGAATATCTCATCTAATCAATCAAATGGAACCAAATTTGTTTTCCCCATGTATTTTTCGATGCTAAATCCAAAAATTCCAAGGAATTTAGTCTTGGACTAACAGTTTTATAGTAATAGACAGCATGTAAGCATTTAGAAAAAAAATTAAATGGCCATGTGGAACAACTATTAAAAATTTGAGATTTTAACCGAAGTCTGAAAAAGGTCTAAAGTAACTGACAAAAAAAAATTCAAGATGGTGTTGTGCTCCTGAGCTTAGAAAAAAAATCGCAAAGTTGAAAGTTTTATCGAAACGCAAAAAGAAATATCGAACAATTCTTACTTTGTGACTGGATATTTTTTAGTAAATTCAAGTTACCCCTTAATTTAGTCATAGCTCTTTAAGCAATAACTCTCACTTATAGCCAGGTGAAATCCTTATTTTCAAACTGATTCAAACTAATAGTGGAATCTTTGAACTGCATCTTGGCATAAAAATGAATAATTTTCTGCAAAATCCAACAACACAATTACCTCGTCAGGTGAAATAGTTTCTTTTATTTGTTTCAAATAAGCAGCTTGTGATTTTTGCTGTGTAGTGATGCACAGTCGAATCATAAATTGCACTGCATAGAGTATTAATAAAATCTTCAACTTTGCTTGTGATGGTAATCAATTTAGTTTTTCCATTGTGCACCCACTGCTTGTAATCACAGGTATCATCGGCATCTATCTCATTTTCGTCAAGTAAATTTTCTATGGTGGTCTGCAATTATTCAAGTCCAGGGCATTTATCGCATCGTTGAAGCATACAACTTCTTGATTCAACGGAACAAACAAGCTTCCCGAACATTTCTTTATTATCAGTCTTTGTAGGTAGGGCAGACACCAATAATTTCAAATTTTCGTGGGTTTCACACACAGAAACTGAATGCATACCCCTAGCTGCAACTGTAACACACCACTGAGGTCGAAGGGAACAAAATTTTGAAAACCCAACTTTCATTTCATATCGAGCCTTAAACTCCAAATACAATTCTTTTAATAAGTAATCAACTAATTCGGCACAAATTTAAAAAATTAATTAATCCCAATAAAATACAAAAAACGACGTTTCGAAACTCGACACTTATTGTTTCTTTATCAAGTTACTAAAAAAAGAGATCCCCCCTTACTTTAAAAGATAAATGCGTCCTCCCTTTATGGGAGTCGTCAGGCAAATGAGACAGATTGTCGCTAGGAACCTTGGGAGCTGAAGGAGAAGACAGACCTCCTGGCGGGATTTTTAAAAAATAAGAAACGGAAGTAGATGTCTGCTGGAACTAACATCGCTTCAAGAAAGGGAAAAGGCAACGGGGCGGAGTGAGTTACAAGCCATATTCCAACACATTGGTAGTGGACAAATCCTGGTTGTAGCTCCTCAATGCACGAATCATTCCCGACTCAAAAAACTCTCTCAGATATCTATTTTTTCTTTCCCGAAGGATTATAACATTTTGAATATCCAACAAATGGCATTTTCTAATGCAATGTTCCGCGGTACTATATTTTAAGTTACCTTTATCTACTGCGGTCACATGTTCATTTACTCGCACACCCAGTTCTCTTTTTGTATTGCCTATGTACAGGCACTTATTATTCTTTTTATCTTGTCCTTGACAACGTAATCCATATATAACCCCCGTTTTTTCAAGATATTTTTATTGTTGGTACTGATACACTTATGTTGTTTAAGTATATTACCTATAGTGTTTTTTGGTTTACAAGAGATACCAATCCCCACTGCAGTTAGAATGGGTTTAATACGTCTTATTAAGTCCTTGTCATAAGTTAATGATACATACTTTAGTGCTTTATCATATTTGCACTTCTTTATAGTATCCTTAGTTTCCCTAATAGGTTTAACAACCTGTTTCCCAAATCTTTTGTTCCTAATGAATCTACTAAAATATCTCTCGACTACCTGATCAGGAAAACCATTACTCTTGAAATCATTCTAATAGTGTCACACTCATTTTGCAATATGTACTGATTAGAACATACTTTAAATGCCCTATCAAAGGCCATACAGATGGCATTTTTCTTGTAGCTTTCAGGCACTGAGCTGTTGTAATTAACAGTGATGTGGGCATCAGCTTTTTTACGATGTACTGATGTGTCATATATATTTTGTTTTTTTTGGATTCCCACATCTAGAAAAGGTAAATAACCGTCCTGATCTATTTCCAAAGTGAATTGTATGTTCTGGTTAACACTATTGAAATCATTTAGGACATCATTGACATATTGCTTGTTAATAATAAGAAATGTATCATCAACATAACGGCATAAGTAATGCACGTTATGATACACCCTCTCAATTGAGGTTATTTGGTACTCAATGTAGTCCATAACACATTCAGCTAAAATCGCCGACGATGGTAAGCCCATAAAGGTACCAGAGGCTTGCAAATAAATGCGGTTATTAAAGGTGAAGTATTGTATATGGAACAATAAATCGATCAATTGTAACAAAACCTTGGGGTTCAAACAATAACCTTCTTTGGTAACTGCTGCTTTATTAGTTATTTGATATTCTAATGCTTGTCTAATAAGTGCAGGTGTGATGGAAGTATACATGTCAGCGACATCCAACGATACCATTCTAGTGTTGGGATTGGGTTGTTGTTTTCTTAAATACTCCAACAAAGGTTCACGATTGGCGATAGAGTACTTAGAACGGTAATCAATGCCCTTGACCATCCTTTCAATTGTTTTTGAGATAACCATAATGGATGGATGGCATCTGTATGGCCTTTGATAGGGCATTTAAAGTATGTTCTAATCAGTACATATTGCAAAATGAGTGTGACACTATTAGAATGATTTTCAAGAGTAATGGTTTTCCTGATCAGGTAGTCGAGAGATATTTTAGTAGATTCATTAGGAACAAAAGATTTGGGAAACAGGTTGTTAAACCTATTAGGGAAACTAAGGATACTATAAAGAAGTGCAAATATGATAAAGCACTAAAGTATGTATCATTAACTTATGACAAGGACTTAATAAGACGTATTAAACCCATTCTAACTGCAGTGGGGATTGGTATCTCTTGTAAACCAAAAAACACTATAGGTAATATACTTAAACAACATAAGTGTATCAGTACCAACAATAAAAATATCTTGAAAAAACGGGGGGTTATATATGGAATACGTTGTCAAGGACAAGATAAAAAGAATAATAAGTGCCTGTACATAGGCAATACAAAAAGAGAACTGGGTGTGCGAGTAAATGAACATGTGACCGCAGTAGATAAAGGTAACTTAAAATATAGTACCGCGGAACATTGCATTAGAAAATGCCATTTGTTGGATATTCAAAATGTTATAATCCTTGGGGAAAGAAAAAATAGATATCTGAGAGAGTTTTTTGAGTCGGGAATGATTCGTGCATTGAGGAGCTACAACCAGGATTTGTCCACTACCAATGTGTTGGAATATGGCTTGTAACTCACTCCGCCCCGTTGCCTTTTCCCTTTCTTGAAGCGATGTTAGTTCCAGCAGACATCTACTTCCGTTTCTTATTTTTTAAAAATCCCGCCAGGAGGTCTGTCTTCTCCTTCAGCTCCCAAGGTTCCTAGCGACAATCTGTCTCATTTGCCTGACGACTCCCATAAAGGGAGGACGCATTTATCTTTTAAAGTAAGGGGGGATCTCTTTTTTTAGTAACTTGATAAAGAAACAATAAGTGTCGAGTTTCGAAACGTCGTTTTTTGTATTTTATTGGGATTAATTAATTTTTTAAATTTGTGCCGAATTAGTTGATTACTTATTATATTAATAACGGCACGTTAAATTATTTCACAATTCTTTTAAGTTTACTAAAAGCAGGCGCTTTTGTTTAAGAATTCTTGGCCCCCTGGTACTTTAACAGACACACAGTCTTTTTTCCCAGGGTACATGCGGGAGAACTCTTCTTCCTCATAAATTTGCCTTACAGTTTGCACTGTAGTTTCCGGAAGACTTTTTCCCCTGCATTTGTGTGGTTCAGCTAATGTACCATGAGATTTTTTCGGAGCTCCTGCTTTTTTCACTGTATACTGTGAAACTTGAAATTCATTCATTGTATGTTGCACTGTCCAACTACTTGGTGCCAGAGTCAATATTTTGAGTACTTCTTGTCGCGGTGACATTTGTTATTTTGCTTTTAAATCAGTCGTTAGCTGTTTTAGGTTGTCACAGCCAACATATTCACAGTTTTTTTCAGATGTTAATGGTCTTAATGATGTACTTGGAATGTCAATTAGTTGTGGAAATTTTTTTGTGTACTGCTACACTTACTTGCATTGCCTTTTTTTTTGCGTACACAATTCGGCTTCTGTTATTTATTCCATGTAACTTTACCGGCGTGCAACCCAATTTTGAAATGCTTTCATTCAGTTCACCAGTGTCCATAGGGGACTCAGCCTCTGATTCATTGGGCATTTGTACAGGAGATCCAACAGGAAAATGAATAATTTTTTCCTTATTACAGTTTGTTACATCTACTCTACATGAAACACACAATTTCTCACCAGGCTTCAATCTGTTGTGAATGGCGCACCCTGTCTTTTGCAACTGCAAGTGTAATTGATCTCAGACCTTTGTTGATGTTCTTTTTGTGTTTATTAAATGGGTTGCAACAATGTCTTTGTAACTGTTCGTGCTTTGAGAGTAGCAATTTTTGATGGTGATGACAAACTGAATTGGCAGCAGAAATATCAGATAATCCAGACCTTAAAAGCATGAGTTCTTTTTCTTCTTCCTTGAATTCATCAAAACAATTCAATCCAACAGTTCTTGAGTAATTCTTGCTGTGACATTCAGTGTTTAAAAGAATTCCAAATGCACACTGAGCAACTGCTTCTGCCATGGTGCTAGCTGAAGAATGGTCAGTTGTACCAGACACTTGAAAACATAGTTCATGTGGGGAAATACTGAAAGTGAAACTTTCAGCCCCCAAAAACTGAAAGTGAAACTTTCGGGGAAAATCCAATCCAATGAAACAGAAAGTGAAATTTTGATAGGAAACTCAACCCCTAAATAGAAAGTGAAAGTATCCGGCCTCAAACAGAAAGTAAAAGTCATTCCCGCCCTTTCCACAATTGTATGATTTAAAACCAAAAATAAGGAAACTATTTTGAAAAGAAGTGAGAAAAAAAATTTGGTGCTTTAAATATTTTGTCCTGAATAACCATTAGCTAATAATTTTGAACTTTATAGAACTCGCTGTATAATAACAGTAGTTTATTATTTTAATTTTTTATTGTCTGAAAAAATATTATAAGTAACACCTATGTAAAAACACTTTTATTAAAGGAAATTAAGTTAATTGAAAGACTTTTATTTTTTTCAATAAAATTTTAGATTATTACGCTGTCTCGCATCGGTGCATTGAAAAGGATGAATTTTCTGTTTGACTCGCCGTTTTATCAAACTATTAGTTTGAATCAGTTTGAAAATAAGGGTTTCACCTGGCTATAAGGGAGAGTGACTGCTTACAGAAATACGACTAAATTAAGGGGTAACTTGAATTTACTAAATAAATATACAGTCACAAAGTATGAATTGTTCGATATTTCTTTATGCGTTTCGATAAAACTATCAACTTTGCGATTTTTTTTTCCAAGCTCAGGTGCTAAACACCATCTTGATTTTTTTTTGTCAGTTACTTTAGACCTTTTTCAGACTTGGGTTAAAATCTCAAATTTTTAATAGTTGTCCCACACGGCCATTTAATTTTTTTCCTAAATACTGATATGCTGTCTATTACTACAAAACTGTTAGTCCTAGACTAATTTCGTTGAAATATTTGGATTCAGCATTAAAGAATACACGGGGAAAACAAATTTGGTTCCATTTGATTGATTAGGAGATGAGATATTCAAGAAAATATGTCAAAAAAGAGGCGTGGCATAAAAAAAAAATCAAAAATTCATATCTCGGCAAATATTTGACCCACAAATCCAATATTTTGCAGAATGTCTTATCTTATGACTCTTTATATGCAAATAAATTTTCATAAAAATCTGTGATGGTGTGGTGAACTCATCGGTTGATCTGACGTGGAATGACTCACCTACTTAATCTTTATTTTATACTTTCATTCATTTTATATTTTTTATTCAGAAATAATAATAATAATTGCTTGTTAAAATATTTTATAAAAATTAATAGAAGAAGTTTGATGTAAACATTTATATAATGTATTGTGTATGATATTCTAATAATAAAATTTAGTTGTTGGTGACTTATGTCAGGAGTTTTATTTTCTTGTGTGATCGAATAATCAATTTGTCGAGTCTTTCGCTGAACTTTCTAAATTATTTAGGTGTGTTATTGCGCTGAATTTGTTTCAAAAATAAATAATTAAAGAGGCTTATTTGTCTGTCATTGGTACAACAATCGTTGATTAAAAAGCAAGCAGTGAAGAAGAATTTTGTGGACAGATCGAAAGGTAACATTGTGGTATTGGTATTAGGTTGTCAGTGCATTTCAGCTAATTGGAATAAATAATCAACGAGGAATACGTAAAAATATTTTAAAGGCAAAATGAAGAATTAAACAACTAAAATACAGATAAACATTTTCTTGATAAAATTTCCTCTTTTATCTTACTAGTTTCATTATGATCTGATTCAACAACTGTTCTATTTTATTCATCTTTTATTTTCGTCAGTGGTGGTAAGTCGTCTTTTTCTTAATGCTTCATTAGCAGAGAAAATGAAATAGTAAAGATAAAAATGAGTACTGAAATTTTCTAGAATTCTCTAGTGGCTGGTGAGCGTTATTTAAGGAAAAAAATTTAAATAGAAAGTACATGAAAAGAGGAAATTGTATTGATGACTAAAATCTTAATTTGAAAAGATATACTTAAGGCAAGAAAAATTCTACTGAGGACAGAGATACAGTACGTTTGACAGCAGCTTCATTGAATAATTCTCGCTATTGTTTCTGAATAGTTATTGAGTTAATAAAATTAATATAATTGTAATCGACGATAATGTATTCCTTCCTAAATCAGTCTATTGTACTGTTCCATTTATTTTTGTCAATATGATTTCTATTTTCTTAATGATACACTCTTATTGAAATCCTAGATCTCCATTTTCAATTAAACAGTTATTTAATGTTTCAATTAAATAAATTGCGTTTGCTTATACATTCCGGATTTTTAAATGCAGGTAAATGTTAGAAGCAAAGTCTCACTATCTCCGAAACTGGAAAGAAATAAAACAATAAAGAGCAATCTAAAGTATTACGATCCAGAAATATTGAAATATTAAAACTAACTTAACCAGGGACATAACTAACATAAATACAAACGATAACGAAATAATACCTATAACTCTTTCTTATCACTGAACATTTTAAAAAATGTTAGAGACATCACGAAAAATACAAAATAACTAAAGAAGAAAAGTTGAGCAAATTTTTGGTAAAATAAAGTTCAACAATTTAAGTATTTTAAATTAGGAAAAAAAAATTTAAACAAAATATTTAATAAATCCAAAAATAAAAACTTATTTAACTATATACAAAGACAAGACCTGACTCACTCACTCATTCACTCATTGCCTGACTGATCAACTTCCAGCCCAAACCGTTGGACCAAGAAGGCTGAAATTTTGCACAGAGGTTATCTTTAAGTTGTTGACAAGGAATAGTGCCGGATTTTGCGAAATTCCCTCGGGTTTATTGTCGCTTGCAAGTTTTCTTATTTCCGTAATTAGTTCCGTAACTATAATTAGTAGAGGCTTCATATTTGGCATGCAAGTAGATAATTGTAATCTCTAAGGCCGTGTGTACATCTAGGAATTTCAATTCTAAAGTCGTAAACAATAAAAAGGAAGAACTGGAGGGGAGACTTTCACGACTCGTGCCGGTCATAATGTGGCATTGTCTCTCAGTATGCCTGGGGTGCTTCAGTTCGACTTGGGATATCGGACATTGTCTGATCTCCCAAGTGTTCCTAAAACACCCCAGGCATACTAAAGGACAATGCCACATTATGGCCGGCACGAGTCGTGAAAGTCTCCCCTCCAGTTCTTCCCCTTTTATTGTTTTACGACTTTAGAATTGAAATTCCTAGATGCGCACACGGCCTAAGAGCCTCTACGCACTTGGAATTTTTTGTTGCAAAGCAATAAAGTGGTCATAAAATTTCACCCCAGCGGACGCGTGCGTGGTTAAGGTAATAATGATTGTGGTTAGAAACAGGATTTTTTCCCCGTCTCGGAAAATAGCTGCCTGCCCGAATTTCTTGGTGAATTCTGCCTCTAGCGTTCGTGGAGCAGACGGCTTTCTCCCTGTTAAGCTGGGGTGGGATGAAATTTTATGACCACTTTATTGCTTCGGAGCAAAAAATTCCAAGTGCATAGAGGCTCTAAAACCTTTTTCAGGATTTTTCGAAATTCCCACGGGTTCGGGAATAACGAGGGTTTATTTTCAATTGAAAGTTTTCTTATTTCCGAAATTATTTCCACAACAATAATTAGTGGAGACTTCAAATTTGGCATGTAAGTAGGTAACGATAATCACTAAAAATTTTTTTCAGGATTTTGCGAAATTCCTACGGGATAGGATAAAAAGCGTTGCTTTAAGTTATAAAGCTGAAAGTTTGCTTCCGTTACTATTGTTAGGTTTCAGGATTCGTTATCTTGACAATGAGAACAACACAAATATTGTTATGCAACAATTGAAGCTAAAATATTGTTCTTCAACAATTGGAGCTAAAATATTGTTCTGCAACAATTGGAGCTAAATTTTGTTCTGCAACAATTGAAGCAAAAATATTGTTCTGTAACAATTTGAGATAAAATATTGTTCTGCAACAATTGGAGCTAAAATATTGTTCTGCAACAATTGGAGATAAAATATTGTTCTGCAACAATTGGAGCTAAAATATTGTTCTGCAACAATTGGAGCTAAAATATTGTTCTGAAACAAATGGAGCTAAAATATTGTTCTGCAACAATTGGAGCTAAAATATTTTTTTGCAACAATTGAAGCTAAAATATTGTTCTGCAACAATTGGAGCTAAAATATTGTTCTGCAATACTTAAAGCTAAAATATTGTTCTGCAACAATTGGAGCTAAGATATTGTTCTGCAACAATTGGAGCTAAGATATTGTTCTGCATAATAGCGACAGGGTTTTCGGGTTAGATAGAGATTTGTGATGATCAGATGATTTATTAAGAACTAGGAAAGGTTTGAAGTAATAGGGTTACGACGTTTCAAAATTCGAATAACGTGGAACTAGGGGTGTACACAGGGAGGACGGAGAGTGGATGGGCAATCATAGTTCAAAGATATTTCTATCTTTCGGGATAGATATAGATTTGTAATGAGATCAGGCCTTTTGAGTTGTTGTTGTTTTTTGTTGTTTTTGTACCAACCGGGAAAGTTCCAAGTGATCTCGCAATTGCAATTTCTTTATCATCCACATTAGGACATTTGTTTTTTGTAACCCAAGAGAAGAACGGGTCGTTTGGTAGTACAGTGGAGCACCAAATACGCTTATACGTTTATACGTTTTTCAAGGGACTGAGAAACAAAAACGTATAAATGAAAAAAGTATAAACGAAATTTACAAAAGTTACGAACAATTTCGTAATAACCCACAATAAAAAGTCAGAGGTAAATTGAAATATTACATGAAAATGAAATACAAGAGGTATGTAATAAAAATCACTGATAATGAGGCATTCTTGCATGGTGTTAAAACCCGCCAAAGCTTGTTGAAAACTTGGCAGAGGTTTTTCAGTGCAATTTTCTAATACTGCGTGCCTTTTCTAAGACTGGACAATTGCCAGATGGGAATCTGACGTTGAAATGCGCATTATCTCTCTTCTCGAGTTCTTGAAAAAAACGTAGAAATGAAATTTGCAATTTTAGGAAATGTTTAATTAAATTATTTAACGTTAATATGCATTGGATTTTGCCGGGACCATTCAAAAAAACGTATAAATGATAAAAACGTATAAACGAGAAACGTATAAACGGTGCTGCACTCTATATTATAAAAACGTTATTCTGTCTGTCATTCTGTCATAAGACTTTCAGTTTTTCCAATTTTGTGACAAAAATTATACGAGATAGATTTGTCATGCAAATGAATAAAATGTAGAACTTTTTAAGACAAACAAAATGGTACAAAAATGTTTCGAAGAAAGTTTTTGATTTCCAAGATGTCACCTTTTAAAGGGTCAAATTTTGACTTTTTCTCAATTTAAACGAAAAAGATAAAACTATGAAAGCAAGAGAACATTATATTGAGAAAATGTTAGTATTTTAAAGTTCTATCGAACGATATATCACTCATTCACAAACGTTTCTGCATTTGCAAAAATGTGATTTTTCGCTTTAAATTTTTGGTGTGTGGTGCCAACCCACAATACAACTGAGTTATCTAGACAAGCCACAACGGGTTGGGAAGTTATATATTCTCCGACGATCTCAACATTAATTTGCTAAATAAATGAAGTTTGTTTATTGAATGCTATATATGCAAGGGTTCCGGTGCGAAGCAACGATACACGCCTAGTAAATAAATAAAACAACTCATATTACAAAAAGTTTATTGATTATCTAAAAAAGTTCACTGTCTTGCTTGAAATAGTTTCTTAGGAAAATAAACAGTCTTTACTTACAGAGTTGACTTCTTACATATTTCTCTAGCACTAAAGTGAAGATATCAGCAATACAATGGTGTCCACACTCGATATCTTCATATTGATATTCTTATAATTTGCCTCCATTATCAAATAAATAATACGTCTACTGTAATATATCGCATTACATCGTAAGTGCAGTCATTCCTTATTCTGTTCTACCGTCATATATATTAACTTTGAAGCCAAAAAAATAATCACACAACAAACAATAAAACGTATACACTTATATTGAAGTTTCTTTAACGCAAAAAGATTAAGTTAATAATCGAAAATCATAGAAGCCTGAAAAACAAAGCAAACTAAAAGACTACTAATTAAGAAGAAGTAAATAAAGCACTCAACTAGAAAACTAGAACACTAGATGAAAGCTAGAAAAGCAAGCGGGACTGAGATTTTCTAAAATGATTGTAGATTTAAATAATAGAAATAAACCTTGCAGAATTATTTTTAAAACGGCCAAAGCAAGAAAGGACACCAACAATTGGAGCAAAGGTCAATTGATCGTGAAACATAAGAAAGGGGAAAAGGCTAACATCAACAACTACGAACTAATTAGTCTACTTTCAAACATACACATACTTTTTATAAAAATAATCGATAATAGAATATCGAGTGGAAGAAATTATAATCAACCCAGAGAACACGAGGATTTAGACCAAACTATGCAACACTTAACCATCTTCACAAAATTAATTTCTTATAAATTCTGCTTTACTGTATTTCCTTATAACCCCTCTGTCATAACCCAATGTGGTTCTATTAAGACTGGTGCTTCTAAATAATTCGGCTTAAGAAGGTTAATTTCAATTTGGTTTCTTTATCAATAGGTTATTTTTTTAAAAATCTTGATTGGCCAGAAAAATGAAATGAACATAAAATTATTATACTACATAATACTGAAGAATCATGAGCTTATGTTTACTTTCGTTCATTAAAATTTCTAATAGTTCTTTGTTTTGCAAAGGATTAAAATGGGATCTATTTTTATTGAGAAAATCACTGCAATCCATTTGTGATTTTTGTGTCCAATTATTGTGGAGAGCTCCTTTCTTCACATGAGATCTATGGAACAGTGAGTAGTAAGAAATGAAAGTAAGTGTTGTAGTGATATAACAGAAAGCATGAATCAATGATATTGCTATCCATCCAATAGTGGTCTATAAAAATTAAGACAGATTTAAATACTTAAAAAAATAATTTTCTAACTACATTAATGTAATCACTTGGCGTAATTAAGAAATTGCTTTGTTGGTTAACTGTTATTTAACCTACATTGCTGATCATAAAGCTATTTTGATGTCCTTTACATAATTGAAAGTAAGTAACATCAAATAATATATTGCGAAATGAAATATGGAAATTTTATAGGAGTGGGTAAAGGAGCCACAACCATCCTGATCTTTAACATGCAAACTAGGCATTAGCCTGAGTAGGACCCTGTAAACAATGCCCTGGGCTTTCGCAGTTGTTAGGGGAGATCATGTATCCAAGTATCAATTAGGACCTCATTCGATTACTATTTTTATAATAAAACCATTGTGAGTTCATTAATTTTTCAGGCTGTCGTAAATATTGATAAAACATCTTAAATAAAGACTAAACTCAGTAAAACATGTTTATTATTGGAAACTTCTCGAGGAAGTTTTATTTATTAATAAGGATAATGTGATTACTAACGAACATTTCCAAAAAGAATAACAAAGTAATCATTTGCTAAATAATGATTCTAACCATAATATCTCAACTAAAAGGGCTATTATATTTAATAATTTAAAGAGAATAACCAATTATACAGAAAACATTATGGAAAACGAAGATCGATAAGCTGAATAAGAAATTAGAGATTAATGGATATCCCCAAAAGTTCATCAGAGCTAACATTAATAATTTTTTTGGTAAAAGAAAAAGAAAGAAAGAAATTGTAACATTTTAAAGAAATTAATCATAGTAACTACAATTTCATGCGCCTTCCTATCGGTTTTAGAATAGATAGAAATATTAAGATGATGAAAACAAAATGAAAATAGTCTATTACAAAGGTAATAGTTTATTTAGAAAGAAACAGAATAATGACAGTATCAATATGCTTTTTAAGATGGGAATAATATATTCTCTAGAATGTAGAAATTTGCCGAGAGATCTACATTGGAAGTACAGGTAGATGTGCTAAGGAACTCCTTGAGGAACACATACCAGCCCCTAAGAATAAGAAATTAATAGTTTCGGACTGGGCTGATCATGCACTAAAAATGCAAGACAATAAATGCAAGATCCCATTGTCAATATTACTTACGAATCTCCCGACGAGTCGGAACGTTTTATTTTAGAATCAGGATTCATTAATTTATCTAAGTGCATGAACAGAGATAAATCTTTAAAGATGAATACGATATCATATGGTCTTTTTGAAAGGTTATAAATAATAATAAAAGTATTAAATCTGAATTGAGATTAGATTGTTAAAGTAATTGCTCTTTGTTCTTCATGAAATTTTCATTGTAGCAATTCATCTTCACGATTCTTATTATTAATATTAGTTATATATGAAGTGTCTTCATTGTAACGTTTTATTTCATGATTGTTATACTTTATTTCTCTTGAATAAAGAAGAAGGAATTTTATATTTCTCTTAGGTATTTTCCTGATGAAAACTCTCGCTAAGAGAGTTGAAATATTGAAGTGTTATTGAAGAATTATTTGAGAAGATGGTGTTTCTGGTTTCTTTATTTTCTACTTAAATTAGTTGGAAGTCAAGTTTTATTGATTCCGGAAAAATAACAGGAACATTTATTCAAGAACATTACCACAGTTCTTCCGCTTCCTAACCACCCCTTAACTTGAAATGAATCACAGATGCCATAAAACACATCTTCACCTTTTTTTTGGGCTCCAACTAAACTTATAAACCTTCATCGAATTGAAATTCTTCTCAGTTTCGTAGACAGTAATTGAAAAACTAAAATTTAAATTTACTTTATCGTATTTACAGCTTAATTATCCACACCCAACTAATTTAAGTGAATTCAAGTTTTGGATTTAAGGTTTTCTATCACTAATTTCCTCCTCGTAAATTCAGGTAAGCTCTAACGTCAAGTCTTTTATCCTTTTTATATCTGTAACTCTCAACCCTTAAATAAGGGCAGATCTGTAATCGTCATTCCAGTTTGTCGTCACACTTTGATCGGCGTCTACTCTGTCTTAATACGTTTTGGCCAATTTCTCTGAAAAAGTTTGATTTATCTTGATTTTGTCTTGTTTGCTGGAAACATGAATAAAAAGAATATATAAGAAACGTGAAATATAAGAATAAACTTATATTATTAACATAATATATGTTAATTTTATTCTACTATTCTATACTTTTCTAAATTTTCAAAATTGCAAATGAATAATTGAAATCTTTGCTTTGCGAAACTCGAAGGAGTGGCTTTAAGTTTTGCCCGTTCGATATATATATATATTTATATAAGGGAAAAAGTTCGTGGCGTATTTCCCGATAGATGGCGTCAATTGCAAATAATGCTTGAAACAAAGATTGCAGCGACACCACTAAACGCTCGTTTGAAAGGTGACACTTTGAACGTTACTTTGAGTGCATAAACATCGAAGTTGGTGCAGTGTTTGGAAAGTTGTTTGCGTTTGAAAATGGAGAAAAATAATGAAAAATTTCGCTATATTTTGCAATTTTATTACGACAAAGGGAAGAACGCTGCGCAGGCTTGTGAAAAAAATTCTGCTGTATACGGTGAAGGTACTGAATCAAAATTTTCTACGCGGAAATGGTTCGCTCGCTTTTGTTCTGGTAATTTTGATGTGAAAGATGGGGCACGGCCTGGTCGTCCACTCACTGAAAAAGCTGATGAAATTCATGAAAAAGTCAGCAAGATAAGCATTTCAGCTGTGTCGATATTGGTATGGAGCTATGAATTGACCACAAAACGGTTTTGAACCATTTGCACAAAGCTAGCTACAAAAAAAAGCTCCATTCTGGGTTCCTCATGAGTTGAGCGAGAAAAACATGAAAGACCAAATTAACATCTGCGATGCGCTGCTGAAACTCAATGAAATCGAGCCATTTCTGAAACGTGTCATAATCTGTGATGAAAAATGGATCACGTACGACAATCGGAAGCGAAAAAGATCGTTGACAAGGGATGGTGAGCCGTCCCAAGCGTTCGCGAAAAAGATGATGCTGTTTGTGTGGCGGGATTGGAAGGGAATTGTCCACCATGAGCTACTTCCAGTTGGTCAGACGATTGATTCTCAACTCTACGGTGCAAAACAGGAGAGATTATGCCAGGCAATTGAAAGTAAAGGGCCCGAATTGAATAACAGGAAAGGTGTTGTCTTCCATCATGACAACGCCCGACCACACACTTCTTTGATGACCCGTCAAAAATTCGGAGAGCTCCACCAAAGAATGGCGAAACATTATCGATAATAATAAATATTATTTGGTTTAAATAAATTTATTTCCGTACTATAAGAAAACAAGTTGAATTTTACTAAAAAAAACGCCACGAACTTTTTCCCTGACCTAATACATAAGTAATCCTTTTGAGTAATATTCTCTTTTTTTGTTTGGAATTCTTGTTAGGTTTCTCTATCTGAATTATCTTTCAATTTCATTAATATTTTCGTCTCCGATTTTTTCCCCCATGAATTAAGGGTTAAAAATAGGGAAAATTGTGTGAGTAAAAAGCGAATGAATGAAATACACACGTGGTTTTGCTGATATAATTTTAGAGCAAGCTACTTTTAGAGTAAAGTATTTTTTTTTGGTAAAGAATTAATTCACAATAATATACTTTATTTATTAGGAAAATGTTATTAAATACATAGTACAAAATTTTTAAGATCATCTTTTTAATTAAAAGTTTTTTTTTATCATTTAGGAGGAACTTCAGTTTAAAACCAAATATCCGTTTTCTTTCTTCAATAGGGAATTTAGAGATGTATCCCAAGAAGAAAAAGGGAACCGTAGCTGACGAAATAGGAGTGATGGTCATTTTCAAAAAGGAGACCCCTTCATTTGTTCGAGTTGCATGGCTTATAGCTATTACTGTATGTATAATTATTGCAGTTTATCAGATTACAGATGCAGTTCGTCATTACCTTAGTTATCCAGTACAGATCAGCGTGGACATGGTCAGACAAGTGTATCTGACTTTGCCTTCCATCACTCTTTGTCCTGGGGAATTCCTGACTCATCTATATCCTGAAGCCGAGAAGCAACCATCATGGCCACCAAAAGGATCTGATTGGTGGCATGAGAAGCAACAATTCTATTTAGGAGAATATGACATCACTGCTGAGATCGGAGTGAGTATGTATGTAATAAGCTATTTGAAAATCACTCAAAATGTTCAGAGAAAGTTAAAGATAGCTGTTCCGACATTTAATGCTAGGCTCTTAGGAATTGGGAAATAACGCTCGGAACAGGATAGAACCTTCTGTAGCTTGGTATGTAAGCTTTAGACAGTTATACTCCAAATATTTCTGTAATTTCTAAAAACCATTGATGAGATGAAGATCAAGATAGCTGTGACGCTATCAAGATATTCACTATAATAATGAGTAGAAACTGGGCAGATTGCGTACGACATCAGTGAAAAATTCAATGTAACTTTTGGAAAGGGCGCTACATTCAAAAGTATTGTTTAACACTGGTTCGAAGAAGATTCATGCCCAAACTACGAAGTAGATCCATGCCCGTATAGACAAGTGCAACGTCTCCGTTGTTTCATTTCTCTTTACTGCATAATTTTAAGTAGGAGAAGGAGGAGGGTGCAGGAATCTCTCAGCTCGAGTGATTTAAGAACGAATTTTTGAAACAAAATTCTTTATTTTATGATACTGTCAAAATGTCGGATATTCTTCTGCACTGGGGGAATGGGAAGGAGATCAAAGAAGGCGTTGAGCTCTTATCTCTTACCTCATTCAAAAAAAAATTTAGACCTTAGGTTCTTCAGCATTCTCCCTACTTTCTGCATTTGGTCTCAGTTTATATTTTAACAGGCGTTTGGAGCATTGCTTGGTGTACAAGAACTTCAATAATCAAATATCTGTGAATAAGTTTTCGAAGAATTCATTAGATATCTCGATTTCTTGAAAAATGGCTAAGCTTCCTGCTTTTAACAAAGTTAGTGATTATTTCTATGTTTAAGTAATTGATTGCCTTGAGTTTTCATAGCAAAGTTCGAGTTTTGCATTTTCCCATTTCTTACGTAATCTATATTAAATTATTCCTAAACAAAAGAAAACAAAACCGTAAATTTTAACGTGTGCATTTAGTACTTTAAAATAAATGATGCCGACATACAAAATAAAAACTGAAAAATTTAACACATTAAAAAAAATTGGTACAAGGACCTGGTTTCGCCTTTGTAACAGAGCGTTCTCAACTGAAGAAAAACAGAATTACAGGTTCTTAAATACTACATTTGATCAGTCCCAAATGATATTGAAATTATGAATGTTGATGTTGGACCAATGAAAGGGTTGCAGAATCAATGGTGAAACTGCGCAGAAGAAATTGCAAAGGTCGTGGAAACGCCTCTGGATGATGTCATCAGAATTTTCAGCAAGACTTGAAATTATTGAGGTGCCAGTCAAAAACTAAATGTATATACATGTATATATATATGTACACAAACATATACATACATACTGGGAAAAAAAGAATAACGGGAATAATAAAAGTGAAGTTCTGCAACCGTGGTCTTTTATTGGTCCAACATCAACATTCATTATTTGAATATCATTTGTGACTGGTCAAATATTATATTTAAGAACCTGTAATTCTGTTTTTTCTTCAGTTGAGAACGCCCTGTTGCAAAGGCTAAACCGGTCTTTATATCACGTTTTTTAATGAGTTAAACTTGCTTCGGCATCATTTATTTTAAAAAGAAAACAAAGGCTTTAATTTCAGTTTTCGGCTTTTTTAATTTCTAACTAAATGCTGAAATATTATGGGTCAGATAGTCAAGTAGTTTAGGCACTGGAGAAACCCCTGTTCAATTCCTGGTGGTAGTTATTTCTCTTCCAGACGGACCCTAGGGTTCACTCATCCCTCTGTCTAATGTATCGGGTTTCTTTTTCGGCGGTTAAATGCTGACAAGCTTCGGGTTGACCATCCAACCTCAAGTTAGTCCCGTAAAGTTACCTCTCGTGCATTCCTGAGTCTCCATGACCTGTGTTACAGGCCATGGTTATGTTACAGCCCTTGGTTGTGGTAAAGTTTAACTTTAACTTATGCTTAGTTATTGTAATAATATTTTCACATATATCCATTTTACATACTGGAAAAAAAAGTAATTTTTCTTTTTTTAATAATAATTTATTTACTTTTTTATCATTTTAAAGCGCTTAATTCCAAAAAAATGGATTATTCCTAAACTTTATTGTTTTTCTCTGAATCTAGTATGCAGATTCTAAATACCCAGTCTCCATCAATGTTACTGAAATTTCAACATTCCTTGGTCTTTGTCGCTTGTTGTCTTATGGTAAGTATTCAGTATTATGTATTTTTAAATATAGGGTGTCTATTATTAAAGTTCATCTGTCCCACTCACTCTACAGCAAAAATTACCTATCGGAATGGCACCAAATTTGCAGTACGTCGTGATGACGCCATGGAAAGGACATTCATTGAAAAAAATAATTAGCTTCAAAAGTTATCACCAGGGACCACTTGTAGGCGTGTATGCTGACCATGACAATGCAGTACAGCCCTGATATGGGCACAGTCATGTCACAACATATCGACCATTATCAATATATTGACCATTATCATCTGAAATCAGAGAATCGCAAGTTCAACTGTTGAAGCAAGGTTCCGCTGGAAATGCTGAGCAAGTGACGTGATATGCTTCCTTTAAGATATGTCAAGGTTGCTACCTTGTCACGATAAATCAGATCTTTAAGATACCCCCACAGCCAAAAATCGCTTGGGATGAGATCCGGCGAGCATGTGGGCCACGCAGTACTGAAGTGCCAGCTGATGCCACGGTCATCCGTGAAATGATTGCGGAGCATCTGTTTAATACAAACGGCACTGAACCATTTTCAACAGAAAACGCTAAAACCGAAAGAATAATCAAATGTGGTTGTTGACAAATACTTGTTCAATGTTATCTGCTTGGCGCTCTAAGCAGTACTTGCAGCGGTTGCATAGGTTGTCCACCATGTCCCGGAAGGAAGGTTATTCCATTCCCCTAAGAGTTGTCACAATCTTTTGCCACAGCTCAGCAATGTTTCTTTGAAAAAGCATGTCTTTCAGCATTCTCTAAACGGAAGCATCAGATGGGGTTAAATCAGGGGAATGTGAGGGATATGGAATGTTTCATCCACGGGATGTCACGTGATCCCGAAGGTGTCATGAAGTAGCCGAAGTGAATACCTTGCCGTATGACACGTAGCCCCATCCTCTTGAACCATTGGGAATGTCGTGTAAATGTCGTGCTCGACAGAAACATTAGAGGTCGTGAGAAACGGCGTTATTACCTGTTCCCTATATCGCACCTGATTGTTCATTCTCGTTGAAGTATGGACCAATGATGCTGTTTCCAGAGACCGCACACCATATCTTCCCCTGTTCACTGTGGAGTCGTGTTTCAATAATGATGTCTTGTTGGGCTAAACCAAGAAGTCGGGTTGTTTGTTTATTATATAGCCATTCAGATGAACATGACACACGTCCGAAAACCAAATATTATCCAAAAATCCGGGATCGTCATATACCATTGTTACCACAGTACGCGACTTTTGCTTCTTTAAAGACTGATTTCAATGGTTGGCCAGTCTGTATCTTGTAAGGGAACCCACCAATGGTTTTAAAGATACCTCGAACTGATGTTCTGCGCACATCAAGTTTTACTGCCGTTCGTCGGAGACGTCGTTATGGCAACTGCAACACTTGCTCAAAAATTCGGCCGTGATTTTCATTCGCTATTACTGTTACGAGACGGCCGGCGCAATCTTTCCGCTGTGTAAGTACACTTTCGGTTCGACGGAATTTATCGATGACGGATTGCATAACCTTGTTGGTGCTGGACGGTTAAACGCTCCCGAAATTCCGTAGCAACGTGTAACAGGCTAAATTCATTGCCACGCCCTGTTCGGTATGAAAATAGTGCTCCACAATAAACACTTTCTCTTCGATAGTTAATACCATTTTCACAGCAAAACTGATTAAAATCTGACATCCACAATCATTTCTGTCCCGAATACAACAATCGCCAGCGTGTTCATCTCGCAGTGTACACCTTTCATGTGGTCAAATTGTTCAGTGTCGTTTGTTTTCGGCCATACCGTGCAATTGGCGGTGTGGAGCGGCACCATCCTGCATTAACACTGTTGAAGCAAGACATTGACGTTGTTGGAGTGCTGGAATCACTGAAGTGTTTAGTAATAATGCATATCGATTGCCAGTAACGCAACATTGATTAGGACCTGAGCGCCCCTCAAAGAAAACAGTCCAACAATGAATGTTGACATAAACCTAAATTCGACAGTTAAGCGTGCTAACTGCACCATGCACGTGGGAATGTGCTTCATCTGTCCAGAGAATGTTCCAGGGCCATTCCGGATTAACCTCGATCCTAGCTAAGAACTAGGGAAGATCTCTCATTGACGCGGATCACCAGGCAGCAGTTGTTGAACATGAGAAATTTTGTAGCAATAGCAGTGCACACTTTTCCGAACGATTTTGTGGACCGTGGCAACAGGCTAGACCAACGAATGTGAAACGCGTCGAACACTGACTCTGGGCCTGACATTTGACATCCTGTCCTTTTCCACTTTGGTCGCTACATCGTCAACTACCTGCGGCAGCAGACTTTCAGCTTTTACATTCATCGCTCCTGTTTCTTTAAATTTGAGGATCATTTTTCGTAGCCCATTCGCAGTCATTGGACCTCATCGAAGACCTTTTAACGAGCTAAACCTCCGCAAAGTTTCTGGTGCAGAATTCCGGTTTTGCTAAAAGAATTTCACAAGTAACGCACGTTCTCGTAAACTTAACGTCATTTTGAGTTGAACACAAAAAAAGTGAATGAAACAGCCTGTGAGGCTATTGCTTAAATGGTAATAGGAGGGATGACATAGTAACGGAAATTTGCTTTTCTGTTAATAAACGCCTACAAACGAACTTTTGTTGTTTTTTTTTCAATGAATGTCCTTCCCATGGCGTCACTGCAAATTTGACATTACGATAAATAGCTTTTGCTGGTATAGGTATATACCAGCTGGTATAGAGTGTTTGGTATAGGTGAACTTTAATTATAGATACCTTGTACATTCCATATTTGAAGTAAAGCTTAATGGTCTTAACAGTTACATTCTTCTTTACGGCAATTCGTTTTGACAATTTTAATTGTCACAGTGATTTAAAGACAGGTGATTCGCTGTCGTATGACATAATGCAATAATGTTCACGCGATCTAAGAACTCACCATGCTTTCTTATAGCAGTCCAGATGAGTAGTAAAATATACACTATAGGATGTAGTAAAAACAAGGGTTTGCCGGGTTTTGACCTTGAAACGTCCGTTTTGTCCTTGAGAACGATCTATAAGGATCACAAGAGTTCGAATGGTCGAGAGAAATTTTTGGTACACTTCGAGAGAAATCAATGTAGGTACTAAAACAAAACAGAGATAGACATTGTTTGTGAGACTGAATGTTCGTATCGAAAGATAGTCTTCGTGAATAAATTATAATTGTTTGATAATAAAATTTAGAGACATTGTTCGCAACATCGAATGATAGATTTCATGAACGAGAACAATGAACGAGAACAAACAGCGGAAGAGTTTGGATCGTCGAGAAAATTTTTTAGTACGCTTCGAGAATCCTTGTTTGTATTCAAAAACACGCCAAAAGGACTTTTTCATCCAGTTTTGCCCTAGCAATGGACATTCACACTCCTTCTTGTGAGTAAAAAACACAGAGTCAGTGTCACTGTACATGCAAGCATATCTCAGTAATTCCATGTTACTGAGAATTTGTAAACGGGACACTTCGAAAAAATCAATGTATGTACTAAAACAAAACAGAGATAGATATTGTTTTTTGAGACTGAATATTCGTATTTGTTCACAGCATCGAAAGATAGTCTTCGTGAATAAATTATAATTGTTTGATAATGAAATTTAGAGACATTGTTCGCAACATCGAATGATAGATTTCATGAACGAGAACAATGTATAATGAGCGGAAGAGTTTGGTTCATCGACAAAATTTTTTAGTACGCTTCGAGAATCAATGCTAAAAATCTACTTAGAAGATTTATGGCTACATAATTTGTATAACCAA
>JAFIDM010000004.1:23381773-23392577 GCA_023159025.1 Thereuonema tuberculata | reverse complement strand
ATATATATATATATATATATGGGTCAATCAACTATTCTTTGTACCTAAGTTTGTCCCGAACACAAATTTAATAAATATTGTTTTTGGAAATAATTATTGGACTTTATTTTTACCCCAAAGTATTATTAGGTCATTGATCAAAAGCTTTAGAGTGACCGATGTTAGTTTAATTACGAATATTTTATTATTTTTACTGTAACTTAGGAGACAGTTTTTCCCCGCGAGTGTTTGGTTTCCCTGGTACTTCAGAGACTTCGCAAACTCCTAAAGCGAATGTTTTAATATAGATTGCTATTAAATATACAAAATATATGTTAAATAGTAGTAACTGATAGTAAGGATATGCGACAATGACAGGGAAAAGTAGGCTGTTTGTTTTTTTTGTCCCGCATGGACAATAACGCAGGGGACAAATTACCGCCATAATCTCACTAAATAAAGCAAAACATTGCTCTTCAAATTAAAAAAGGTGCTCTGCCTGTTATCTTAACTAAAATTTCATTCACTAATCGTTAAAATGTGCTCCATAGGAAGTTAGATTTCGATTTTTGTTTGTTAGAAAATCATTACATTGTCACTCGCGTTTAGTACAAAGAATAGTTGATTGACCCATATATATATATAAATATTACATTTTTTCCTATTATACTAGTAAGATTTTTTCCCTTCCTTTCTTTGATAATGTTAAAACAAATGCTTCGTAGAAATTTTTAACAAATATGGATTCTATTAATTAATACAGTGTAAAGAAAATTTAACTGTTATTAATCATAAATATACCAAAGAACATGATTAAAATTTTCAAGCAAGAAATACTTATATGTGCGTTTTAATATATATTGTTGTAGTCATTTTATTAGTTTTTAAATAATAAAATCGTCATTTTTTCATTAATTCTTTTGTTTAGGGGATTTTTACCATTAGTTCATCTGATTGTACATGCATAAATTTATAAAATTATTTAAGCTTATTTATTAAATTAGCTAACTATTGCATATTAGTTTTTAACTACATTTTAATGTTAGTTTATTATCGATCATAAACATTAATAACAAAAAACAAAAAAAACAACAATTGGGTTCTTTTTTAATTAACTAACTGAATTTATTTAATTTTCACTTAAATGAATCAATGAAAAAAATACAGTTTAATAATTTCTAACTTACTTACGTTTATTTATTTTTAGTATTTGTTTTAATGAAATTTTTTATTGAAGAATATATAAAACAACAAACAAGCCAATGAATGATATAATTTTTTATTAAACAAGACTATAAGAAATTCATGTGAAGAGTAAATATATATATATATATATATATATATATAAAAAAGAACCATGTACAATAAATATTACTTAGATTAATTACTTGAAAGTGGGTGGGATGACTGCCGAGCACGTCGACCTGAAGATTTCTTGTACTATCCCACGGAAAAATATTACTTAAAACTGTGATCATATTTTATTTCTATTTTTCATGCCCATATTTTTGCTCCCATCAGTTTTTTTTTTTTTTTTTTCATTTTTTTTTGAACATTAATTTTCCTGATAAAAAAAAAAAAATTTATATTTAAAAAATTAAATTTTTTTTTTTTTTTTTGAGAATATCACGGTAAGATGGAAAATTGTTCTCGCACATATTTTCCAAATTTTCACTGCTGAATTTGCCAAGCATTTTTAGTTTTTCACTTTCTCTAAATTCAGTTTCTATTGCCCGACAAATTATAAAAATATTAAATGAAGGAAAAATTAAAATTCATTTTCAGAAGATGATTTCAATATTTTATTCAAAGTGAAATTTTATATTGCTTTTCAAATGTGTGTGTCGTTTCCAATACAAAAACATAGCAATCAGACTAGTTTTACTGTCTTTGCAGATCTATTTACCAGTGTTTTGTCATTAGTTTACGAACAAACAGTATTTCATTTTAATTTGCGTTTACCATCAGCGCGATGTTTTTGTATTGATTCTCTGTGAAATGTTTCTTTAAAGAAAACAACAATTATTTTCTTGTTAAAACTAGCAATAATTATTATAAGTAAATAAATTTATTGCAGTAGAAAATAAATACTTAAAAATTTAGTATTTATTTTTACTATATACTATTTAATACTTAAAAATTTTTCCTGCCAACATTGTGGAGCCAGCATTTCAAACGAATTTTATTTCGTTCACCCACCGGAAAGCGAAAAGAAAGCTCTACTCTGTTGCTACAGCCGAATAAAAACAATCAGGCATTCTATTTTATCAAAAAAAAAAGATAAAAAGTATAAGCAAAATGATGTAGTTGCTTCATAAAATCGGGGTCGCAGCTGAACACAAGCGATGGATCGAAAACGGCGCGCATGGGTCACATGGCGGTCTTAGAGCCAATCACGTATTCGCATTGTCGGCAAATGCCAAGATCAAATGCTTTCCATACTTGTCTATGGACACAAAGACCATACAGTGACTTTATCTTATATCAGACATCAGCGCACCTGGTGGTCAAATTCAGAATCTGTAAGTAGTTATTAAAATTACTAATTACAAAATTAATATTATTGAACAGAAATAATCTTATCACATTATTTTCTTGGATGCTTCAAATAAAAGTGTTTTATTTTTTTCATGCATTATTGCATCACTAAACTAGAATTTTTGAAACATGATTGAGAAAGTTGCCTTCATCAATTTCTCAGAAGGTTTCGAGAACAGCTGTTTTCACATTTAGTAAATACTCTCATTAATTATTTTATTTTCTCATGCATTATTGCATCACTGAACTAGAATTTTTGGGGAGGATGATTGTCAAATTACATTTTTTTTTTCTTGACTGTATTATGAGAAACTCGTCTCCATCAGTTTCTCAGAAAATCCAATGATCTCGAGAAATACTGAACTGTTTTATTTTTTTTATCTCGCAGAAAATTTTGGAAAATTGATAAAATAAAGTGATGAACTTGTCTATTTACGAGTGGATAAAGAAAAACAGTATTGAGAATAATAAATATGATTGGTTATACAAATTATGTAGCCATAAATCTTCTAAGTATATTTTTTTTAAAACTAAAAGTTATGCATTCGATGCTGCGAACAAATACATATTCTACTCGACTGATGCGAAAATTCAATCTAAAAAAAAAACAATGTCTATCCTTTTTTTTAATACAAACAATGATTCTCGAAGCTTACTAAAAAAATTTCTCGATGAACCAAACTCTTCCTTTCATTATACATTGTTCTCGTTCATGAAATCTATAATTTGATGTTGCGAACAATGTCTCTAAATTTCATTATAAAACAATTATAATTGATTCACGAAGACTATCTTTCGATACGAACATTCAGTCTCAAAAACAATGTCTATCTCTGTTTTGTTTTAGTACCTACATTGATTTCTCTCGATGTGTACCAAAAATTTCTCTCGACCATTCCAACTTTTGCGATCCTTATAGATCGTTCTCAAGGACAAAACGGACGTTTCAAGGTCAAAACCCGGCAAACCCTTGTTTTTACTACAACCTATAGTGTATATATTACTACTCAGATGGCATTGGTTTGCTTATAAACGCTGATCTCATTGTGATAAGCTCTGAATTATGAACTATTTATAACACTTATTTTCCTTTTTCTTCTGATTATTCTTTTCGCAAAATAATTTGAAGATGAATTTTGAGACTTGAATATTCGCAAAATTTTATTTCAGTTATAAATATACTCATGGACAAAAAAATTAGCGCACCAAGAAATAATTGCGGGATCGTAACGAAACTTGCAATGAAGGTACATGTCGGGGAGATATGCAAATGATTAGAAATGCAGCGTGATTGCGCATTACGTATAGCCGGTAGAGGGCGTTGAACATCGTACTCTGTGAGTATAAAACAGGTAACCAAAGCTTGTTTGAATGTGCTGAATCATTTACAAAGGAAGAGCTGAGGTAGACATGCCATTACGCCGTGTTCGAAGACAGTATACGCAGTTGTCGCAGTTTGAGAGAGGGAGAATCGTCAGGATGATGGAAGCTGGGTGGTCAGCTAGGCGAGTAGCTCGTCAATTAGGCCGCTCTGATTGTGTTGTGAGGAGGTGTTGGGACCAGTGGACCCGAGAGATGTCATGTACACGAATACCAGGCTCAGGACGCCCTCGACAGACCAGTCGTCGAGAAGACCGCCACATAGTCAGAAATGTATGCGTACAGCCAACTGCTTCGTCGGCCGCCATCCAGGCACAGGTAGCACCTTCACTAGGGGCCGCTGTATCTTCTCGAACCATACGAAGGCACCTGGCTGAAGGACAGTTGGTATCGCGGCGCCCATTACGTGTGCTGCCCTTGACGCCCACCCATCGACGCCTCCGTTTGGAGTTTTGCCGCGCACGAGGAAACTGGACTGCAGCGGAATGGAACCAGGTCGTCTTTAGCGACGAATCCAGATTCAATCTCCGCAGTGATGACAATCGTGTTCGTGTGTGGAGAGCCCGTGGTGAATGCTTCAATCCTGCCTTTGCTGTACAGCGACACACCGCTCCCACAGCTGG
The DNA here is from genome assembly GCA_023159025.1 of Thereuonema tuberculata. Lineage (NCBI taxonomy): Eukaryota > Metazoa > Arthropoda > Chilopoda > Scutigeromorpha > Scutigeridae > Thereuonema > Thereuonema tuberculata. The sequence continues at coordinate 23,388,057 of JAFIDM010000004.1, read as the reverse complement.
TGTGATGGTATGTGGTGCCCTTGCCTACAATACACGGTCACCCCTAGTATTGTTCCGTGGCACCATGACAGCCCAGCGGTATGTTCATGAAATCCTGCAACCACATGTGTTGCCACTCATGCAACGGCTCCCAGGAGCCATTTTTCAACACGACAATGCTCGGCCTCATACGGCAAGGGTGTCATATGACTGTCTCCGCACTGTTACTACCCTTCCTTGGCCTGCCCGATCCCCAGATTTGTCTCCAATCGAGCATATCTAGGATCATTTAGGACGACGAGTTGGGCATCCCATGAGTTTGAACGAACTAAGAGGCAAGGTTACAGCAAATATGTAACGAAATGTCTCAAGACATCATACAGAACTTGTATGACTCAATGCCCGATCGTATCGCATCGTGCATTCGCGCTAGAGGGGGTCCAACGGAGTATTAACTCCTCCGTTCTTTTGCCTTTTTCTCTGAAATAAATTATCCTTTTTCTTTGATTTTCTTATCATTTACTTATATCAAAGTAGTCATTACGTATGTAAATTTTCGTTTCATTTTGACGACTCCTTCTTGGTGCGCTAATTTTTTTGTCCATGAGTGTACTTTATTTATATCAGTTACGCATGCAAATAACGATTGATTGTGCAGTGAAAGCTTCGCAATGTGAAAAAAAAGTTTTGCTTTATGAAATATCTGGAATCTAATATGTCATAATAAAAGGATATGCTTATGCTGCAATGTAAATGCAATTTATTTGTCTGTACTTGTTCTAGTTGTCATTGTCATCTCAATCACTCACCCATCTTATCCCTAATTTATCGGATTGAGGTTTTCATGGACAACACTGTCCATGAAAGATTTCGGCAAATCCTGCAATCGCTTGCCACTTCTCTGCTACACTCTGGTCCATTTTTTTTTGGTTGTTGAATTGAAGATTCTGTTTTTTTTTGTGTTTTTTTTTTTTTGATGGGGGCGGCATTTAAAAGGAAGGGGGGGTGGTACTTTTCAGTTTTCGCCTAGGGTGGCAGAACACCTAGAAACGGCTCTACGCCTCCTTATTCTTTTTTCGGAGCAAGGCCTTATTTCCCTCGAGGGAATACCTAATAGGAATCTATTATCCCTTCTTTTAAATACTGAGGTGGTTTTCCCAAATGCCTACCCCAGGAAACTGTTATGGAATGGCTTCAAACCTTAAGAAAAGATGAAGAATCAGACAAAGGAAAGGAAAGAAACATCTATGCCGACGCCGGGATCCGAACCCAGGTTCTGACATGAAAAGCCGCCGCCTTGAATTGTCATCTACTTTATAAAATTATGATTTTTTTAGCAGACATTTGGGAATACTATGTTGAAATCTACTCATCTGAAATACGATTAACATTCAGTTAACAAAATAATAGGCCATGTTCAATAAGCCATTTGATACATAATAATCTTTAAGGGAAAAAAGTATAAATTTATTACCTTCTAATTACTATAGAACTTATAATTACTTTTTACTATCTAACTTATATAATTTTGTACAACTTTAAAAATCAATCCTAAGAAAAAAATGTTTCCTGATCAAAAATTTACTCATAATGTAATCTTACAAGATAATTAATGCTTTTAGACAGTGTCTAAAGCAGAGCGGGCTCATAATATGCACAATTTTATAAGCAAACGTTTATAAACAAAACTTTATCGGAAGCGACCACTTTTGACGCCCCAACTTCCGGTCAGGAAGTGGTCCTAGAGATCTGATTTTTTTTGGACGTGATCATCTACTTTTTGATGATGTTTATACACAATGGTGAAGGTTTCAGTTCCCTGTGTTTTATAGGCAAGCTATAACCGAAGAGCCGCTAACATTGATTTTAAGCTGACTGGATGTCACACTCTGTAGCGGCCAAACGGTTAGAGCTATTCGAATGAAATCCATTGTGTTCAGCATCAAAAAGTAGGTGACCACATGCAACAAATCAGACCTCTAGGACCACTCCCTGACTCCGGCTCCCAATACGTTTTCTTTCTTTTAAAAACGACTTTAAAAGACAGAAAATGCCCTGTGGGGTCACGGAGTGGTCCTAGAGGTTGGAGTTTTGTACGTGGTCACCTTCGTTTTGATGCTGAACACAATGGTGAAGGGTTCACTCGAATATCTCCAACCGTTTGGCCTCTACAGGGTGTGATATACAGGATAAAAACAAGAGCGGTCCCCTATCGGTTGTACATGCAAGCTGTAACCTAAGGGCCGCTAAAAATTAGTTTTGTAGCAATTAGTGCATAAATAAAATCGTAATCATAGTCATTTAAAGATTAATAGTAATTGCATTGTGTGATCATGATAGTTAGGCTTTGGACTGGCGGAAATAGTGGATATTTCTCTGGTGATTCTCCTCCAAAGGATCTTTCATTCATGATATTATTAATTCCGAACCCTCGTCCCCCACTCCATCCTTTCTCGTTCATCAACAATCTGACAGGATACTGGAATCGGACTATGTGGTAAAAAAAATTACTTACTCCACAATGCATGTAATCAAAAACAAGAATCAATACGGTCACCCAACTGGACAACACCAAAAACTGACCTATAATAAATTTTGTATAGTAGTATGGTAGTTCAACGACAGCTTAAGTAATAAAACAAATCTTTTCCGAATAACAATTTGTGCATCAACAAAATGAAAAGAGGGAACACTGCATGTCGCCCTCCCTTTATGCCCACATTTGTGTTTTCTAACAACTAATTCTAAAATAAACGAAACATGAATACATAGTCAAATTAAGATAAAAGAGATATGAAATAACTTTAATTCCAATACTAAAATTAGTATTAAAACATTCCTTAGATTATATGATCAATCCCATCTCCAACAGGCGAAATGTCCCTGTTAAATTTATTAACACTGACGGCAATGGCTACAGTTACTGACATACCGGTAATCGCTTGACCACTGCATGTATGCTCCTGAAATTTTGCCGTGTTGGTAAACTCTTCCTTCCCGTTTCTACGCTATCGTCGTCATCACTTCTCTTTTTTTCTCGCTCATAGAAACATGTTTGTAGGACACTTCCATTGTCTCTCAGTAACCAGTTTGACCGATAGCAGCGCTAGGGTTGGCATGGGGAGGAACTAAAAGAAAGAACTCTTTTTACGTCATTTCTGCTGTTTCGTTTTTCGCCTCCTACTTTTCTTTTGGCAAACGCATTTCTTTGCTGTACTCAAGTTCTGTTCTAAAAGACAAGTAATTTTGTCTTTTTGAAAATTAGTTAAGACAAACATTGGAATAAAAAAGTCATTTTAATTAAATATTTTTTTTAAGACAAGATGGTTATTAGATTAGGTAACAAACGACGATTGAAAGTATTCGTAAAAGCAGACATCTCGAAGTGGTTACCGCACAGGAATTTCTCACCCTTCATTGTTCCAAACTAAAACTGCAATACATAAAAATTAGAATCCTCAATGGAAAGTTTTTTTGCAAGTGATGCTTTCAAGATTCAAAAACAAAGAAGCTCGATTAGACATTAAAACTATTAACTTCAAAATATACACTTATCGTTTTGGTTGATTCTTTGGGAACAAAAACAGAGAAATATTGCTGTTTTGCTTGTTTTTTTGCGGCAAGAAACCGAGTTATAAATGCGGAGAGATTTCGACATATGGTCCGTTCTTGAGAGTTTCCACATATATTTGTCAACAGTTTACTAACACGTGGACCAATTAGTAGGACAAAACTATATTATCTCAGAACCAGACAGTTTCGAGGTATAGCTCCTTCCCAAGCCCTTAGCACTGGTTGCAGCACTGGTCGCCTTTATTCCGACGTGTCGTATCTACGTATATGAAGTCTTTAATCTATGTTCTCGCCCGATTAAAGACTTCGGGATTGACGAGAATGTCCCTCGGTTCCCATGACATTAGAGAATATAGGCGAGGAAACCTTTTTTTTATGGATAGATTTTCTAATAGATATAAAAAAAAAACTGATTGTAAGCTAATTATCTTATACAAATAATTTGAAACTAGTTGCGACACGTGAAATATTCACGGAAGTAAAAGAAATTCCACAGTTTTGAAAAACACAAGATTGAAAAAGATGTTCTAAGCTAATTTTTTTAGAAGCCATGACTTCCACAACAGCTCATATGTAATTTGAATATAGGCTTATTTGTTAAAATAATAATACAATATTTTAAAATAAAAAAAAAATTGATTTATCACTTTCGTAGTAGCCAGCGCTGCGGTTTCTCATTATGAAACATAATGGCAACCTGCTGCCCTAAAAGAATAGGCTCGTCGAAATTGAGGCAATATTAACGGAAGTAAGAGAAATGCCACATTTTTGAAATGTCCTGAAATTTTTGAAAAACACAAGATTCAAAAAGATGTTCTAAGCTCTTTTTTTAGAAGCCATGACTTCCGCAACAGCCCACATATAATTTGAATAACTAAGCCAAATTTTATTAAAATAAAATAAAATAAAAAATTGATTTACCAGTTTCAACAATAACAATAACAATAACGAATGTCCAACAGCCAATACCAATAATCCTGTCTGGACAACAATGACGGCACGTGCTTCGTCATTGTCTCCTACTTGTTGAGTAGTGAGCGAGCGGCTGCACAGCCGAAATTATGTAAAAATCGAGGTTTTACAAACTCTCCGATAAATTTTGACGCATGAGCTTCATGCATTTGAGTGTAAAGTTCATTTATGTGGGAAAGAAATTCTCAATATGTTGATAATAATTGTATAATCGCGATCCGTCGCGGTGAAATGGCAAAAATATTCGAGACGCCATGTTTAAGCCTGGGCGTGACGTCATGCCTGACGTGTTCCAACGCTGCACTGTGATTGGTTATTTCAAATTACAAACTTACAAATTTACAAAGATCCGCACAATTTTTGCCTATTAATAGGATCATTACGGTTATACTCGAGAGATTCCTAATAGCAGATCGCTATAGTATAATCTGTTCAACAACTTTTATAGAAATAGTTTTTGGAATGATTTTATGTAATAACTACAGAATAAGGTGAGAGCAGCAATTCTTTAAGGAAAGAGAAATGAAATGAAGTTCAAGAGTTTTTATTCACGAACAGTAATAGTATTGGTAAATTGGAGAAATTACCTTCCAGTCACCTGATGGCATTAAGATAAGTTATGGAAAGCATTAAAGTTGCGGTTATTATCTTAATTAAAGAATTTTTAAATCACTTTAAATCAAAATATTGGAAGCCTGTTTTATGCCCTCCTATTATTCTATTTATAAACAGTCTTTTGAGAAATCTTGTTCTTCGGCCTTAATGGTAGGTTCATGCAATTAAGATGCTACTGTCCTATTTACGATAGTTACAAGTTAAAGCAGGGATGGGAAAACCTATTTACAAAAGAGCCAAAAGAAAAAGCAAAATTTTTTGGCCTGCCAAAGATTTTTATTAATTAATTTTTCTTCGTGTTAATTTTTCTTTAGAAAAATGATAAACACACAGACTAACATGAATAAATACATTGAGAACGCAAAACAATCATAAATACCTACTAAATTTGAAGATTGTATGATGGATGTGAGATAAATGAAATTACGATTGAGCTTCCAAAATTTTTTCATAATCTGGGTTACAACATGATGAAAATTGTAGGAAAACTGTTCTTATTAAGTACAAGAGAAGGAAATTGATTGTAATATCAAATACCGGTATCTAAAAGATAAAAGAAAAAAAATCATAAAGATAAAAGAAAAAAAATTATAAAGATAAAATTAGGAAAAAAAGTTATTAAACCCTTACTTACAATCAATATATGACTTTCTAACTGTTCATAAATAATATTTGAAAGACAAAATATTCCAGACCAACATAATCCATGAGCCACTATTATAACTAATCTTCCTAAAAACTCTCAAACTGAACATGTTATAATTCCTTTTAATACTATCCTTATTTGAGCTACAGAAGAAAAAGAATTAAAGATTTAATATCTCACTGTCGTAAACATATTAATCTTACATAAACACCTCCTACCAAACTTAAGCCAATAAAAATTCATCTTGTTCTAATAAACTTTCTTAAAATAATTTGATTTATACGAAGTAATCCATATCCAATTTTCAGGAAAATTCCTGCTAAAACCATTGAACCTGCAATTGGAGCTTCAACATAACCATAAATGAACTAAATATATAGGTATTTTTACAAGAAATGCTATAATCGAAAAAATATAAATAATTATTCTAACCCATATCCTCATATTTATTAAAACTATAAATGATAATCTTCCTAATTCTTCATAATAATATATTAAA
>JAFIDM010000004.1:23365386-23381673 GCA_023159025.1 Thereuonema tuberculata | reverse complement strand
ATGAATAGGATTGATTACATTAAGAAATTGGATGATTTGTTTAATGATAACTGTTATTCTCAATTAGATGTAGATCCTACAGTTAATCTTTATAATGAAGTTAAAGGAGTAGCTAAGTATCTATTAGAAAAAGGTTCAATAAATTATTTTCAGAATATGGATATGTTAAAAGAATCTTGCAGAACACCTAGACTGGAGGGACGTATTAAAATTCATAAAGATAACTACCCAATGAGGCCAGTGGTTAATGCTTATGGCAGTCCATTACACGGTCTTGCAAAATTCATGAATAGAATTGTTTCCAGATTTAAACTTCCCAGAGAAGATATAATTATTAGGAATTCGCAAGACTTAGTCAGTAAATTGTCACATTTGTATAACAACAAGAGAAAGTTTCATTTGTTTTCCTTAGATATCGAAAGCATGTATACAAACGTCCCTGTAGATGAAACATTGTTAATTTTAGAGAAAATGGCTTTTGCAAACAACGACTTACTTGCATTTTACAAATTAAACAATAATGAATTTATGAATATAATCAGAATGATAACCGATAACACGTATTTTATCCATAAGGCAAAATTTTTAGACAAGTTAAAGGTTTTCCGATGGGTTCCCCTATCTCGGGAACTCTATGCAACATCTTTATGAATTGTTTGGAACAAAAATTGTTAAAGAATCCCAAATTTGAATTTGAATACTATAGATATGCAGATGATATTCTCATTATTTGATATGGCACAGCCAGACAATTCGATAGTTTTTATAAATTGTTAAATGAAAATAAAGTTTTAAATTTTAAGAAGGAAATGGAATGTGATAATAAACTAAATTTTTTAGACATGACATTAACTAAAGTTGGTAATAATCTTCGATTAAAACATTATAAGAAGAATTTCAGAAGTGATTATGTGTTAAATTTCAATTCGGGCCATAGTAAACAAATTAAAAGAAATATTATTGAAAATTACGTTAGGAGAATTGATGTGACAACGAATTCGCAAGAAGACTTTAATAATAGCATGACTGACATGAGAAATGTTTTGAGGAAGAACGGTTACAGTGATTCCTTTATTGACAATTCGATAAGGAATTACAATAAATTTAATATAAGAGAGGTATGTGAACATAAATCCAATAGGGTCATGATACCATATTCAAACAGCAACAGCATAGAGTTAAAAAGAATCTGTAATAAATATGGTATTGAATTAGGTTTTTCTTATAATAACAAATTGAAGAACATATTATGTGAAAAGTTTAATCAGATTGTCAAGGAAAATCAAATGGGTTTAGTATATAGAATAAATTGTGGTTCTTGCCCCAATTTTTATGTGGGTGAGACAAAAAGAACAATCCATGAACGTGTTCGAGAACACGCGGGTTACATCAGAAACAAAAAAACTGACATTTCAGAATTAGCGGAACATTCTATAAAGTTCGGCCACCGGATTAGCTCAATAGTGAATATTCTGCACACAGAAAAGGAATCCAAAACCCGGAAAATTGTTGAAAGCATTATCATTCGAAACACTAGAGGGAGGAATCTTAACCGCAGTGATGGAGCAAAATTAGATAATAGATTTATTTCTTTAATTGGGTATTTATCAAATTTTGATTGTTCAGACAATTATGCTTCGTTTGATGAATTGGCTTTATGTTGAGTTTTTCATTATTACCATGTGATTTATTTACTTGTAAATTTATTTCCTTTGTTTTTATATTCCTACTTATCATTTGTTATCAACAATTTTTAGTATTTAGTCATGTATATTGTTCAAACGATGATGTCTTCCTTTGATGTATTGGCTTTGTATTTATTATTTCATTCTATATCATACATTTGTTCCTTTACTTTGTTTTGTATTCATGCACATTCCTTTGTTTCCACAGTTTTTGAGTCATTAGGCTAGTAAAAGGAATTAACGAAATAAATTCCGAAAATTCGCCATTCTATATGAATATCGTATTTATTTCTTTTGAGTTGAGGAGGTGAGCATAATTTCATTTATCATCCATCGTGCAATCTTCAAATTTAATAGATATTTATGATTGTTAGCGTTCTCAATGTATTTATTCATGTCAGTCTGTGTGTTTATCATTTTTCTAAAGAAAAATTTTGAAGAAAAATTAATTAATAAAAATCTTTGGCAGGCCAAAAAATTTTGCTTTTTCTTTTGGCTCTTTTGTAAATAGGTTTTCCCACCCCTGCTCTAAGCTTATAACTATCGTAAATAGGACAATAGCATCTTATTTGCATGAACCTAGCATTAAGGCCGAAGAACAAGATTTCTCAAAAGACTATTTATAAATAGAATAATAGGAGGGCATAAAACAGGCTTCAAATATTTTGATTTAAAGTGATTGAAAAATTCTTTAATTAAGATAATAACAGCAACTTTAATGCTTTCCATAACTTAAGTTATCTTAATGCCATCAGGTGACTGGAAGGTAATTTCTCCAATTTACCAATACTATTACTGTTCGTGATTAAAAACTCTTGAACTTCATTTCATTTCTCTTTCCTTAAAGAATTGCTGCTCTCACCTTATTCTGTAGTTATTATATAAAATCATTCCAAAAACTATTTCTAAAAAAGTTGTTGATCAGATTATACTATAGCGATCTGCTGTATGTAATCTCTCGAGTATAACCGTAATGATCCTATTAATAAGCAAAAATTGTACGAATCTTGTAACTTTGAAAAATTGTAACTTTGTAAATTTGCTTGTAATTTGAAATAACCAATCACAGTGCAGCGTTGGAACATGTCAGGCATGACGTCACGCCCAGGCCTAAACATGGCGTCTCGAATATTTTTGCCACTTCACCACGACGGATCGCGATTACACAATTATTATCAACGTATTGAGAATTTCTTTCCCACATAAATGATCTTTACATTGAAATGCATGAAGCTCATGCGTCAACATTTATCGGAGAGTTTGTAAAACCTCTATTTTCACATAATTTCGGCTGTGCAGCCGCTCGCTCACTACTCAACAAGTAGGAGACAATGACGAAGCACATGCCGTCATTATTGATATTGGATTATTGGTATTGGCTGTTGGACATTAGTTATTGTTATTGTTATTGTTGAAACTGGTAAATCAATTTTTTATTTTCTTTTATTTTAATAAAATTTGGCTTAGTTATTCAAATTATATGTGGGCTGTTGCGGAAGTCATGGCTTCTAAAAAAAGAGCTTAGAACATCTTTTTCAATCTTGTGTTTTTCAAAAATTTCAGGACATTTGAAAAATGTGGCATTTGTCTTACTTTCGTTAATATTGCCTCAATTTCGACGAGTCTATTCTTTTAGGGCAGCAGGTTGCCATTATGTTTCATAATGAGAACCCGCAGCGCTGGCTACTACGAAAGTGATAAATCAATTTTTATTTTTTTTTATTTTTAAATATTATATTATTATTTTAACAAATAAGCCTATATTCAAATTACATGTGGGCTGTTATGGAAGTCATGGCTTCTAAAAAAATTAGCTTAGAACATCTTTTTCAATCTTGTGTTTTTCAAAAATGTGGAATTCGTTTTACTTCCGTGAATATTTCACGTGTCGCAACTAGTTTCAAATTAATTGTATAAGATAATTAGCTTACAATCAGTTTGTTTGTTTTTTTATATCTATTAGAAAATCTATCCATAAAAAAAGGTTTCCTCGCCTATATTCTCTATTGTCATGGCAACCGATGGACATTCTCGTCAGTCCTGAAGTCTTTAATCGGGCGAGAACATAGATTAAAGACTTCATATACGTAGATACGACACGTCGGAATAAAGGCGACCAGTGCTGCAACCAGTGCTAAGGGCTTGGGAAGGAACTATACCTCGAAACTCTCTGGTTCTGAGATAATATAGTTTTGTGCTACTAATTGGTCTACGTGTTAGTAAACTGTTGACAAATATATGTGCAAACTCTCAAGAACGGACCATATGTCGAAATCTCTCCGCATTTATAACTCGGTTTCTTGCCGCAAAAAAAAACCACAAAAGCAATATTTCTCTGTTTTTGTTCCCAAAGAATCAACCAAAATGATAACACGTTTGCAATCCGTCATCGATAAATTCCGTCGAACCGAAAGTGTACTTACACAGCGGAAAGATTGCGCCGGCCGTCTCGTAGCAGTAATAAGGAATGAAAATCACGGCCGAATTTTTGAGCAAGCGTTGCAGTTGCCATAACGAAGTCTCCGAAGAACGGCAGTTAAACTTGATGTGCGCCGAACATCAGTTCGAGGTATGTTTAAAACCATTGGTGGGTTCCTTACAAGATACAGACTGGCCAACCATTGAAATCAATCTATAAAGAACCAAGAGTCGTGTACTGTGTTAACAATGGTATATGACGATCCCGGATTTTTGGCTAATGTTTGGTTTTCGGACGAGTGTCATATTCATCTGAATGGCTATATAATAAACAAACAACCCGACTTCTTTGTTTCGCCCAACAAGACATCATTATTGAAACACGACTCCACAGTGAACAGGTGAAGATATGGTGTGCGGTCTCTGGAAACAGCATCATTGGTCCATACTTACCGAGAATGAACAATCAGGTACGATATAGAGATCAAGTAATCACGCCGTTTCTCACGACTTGTAACGTTTCTGTTGAGCACGACATTTACACCACATTCCCAATGGTCAACAGGATGGGGCTACGTGTCATACGGCGAGTTATTCATTTCGGCTACTTCATGACACCTTCGGAATCATATGACATCCCGTGGATGAAACATTCGATATCCTTCATATTCCCCTGATTTAACCCATCTGATGCTTCCGTTTAGAGAATGCTGAAAGAAATGCTTTTTCAAAGAAACATTGCTGAGCTGTAGCAAAGGATTGTGACAACTCTTAGGGGAATGGAACAACCTTCCTTCCGGGACATGGTGGACAACCTGCGCAACCGCTACAAGTACTGCTTAGAGCGCGAAGCAGATAATATTGAACAAGTATTTGTCAACAACCACAGTTGATTATTCTTTCGGTTTCAGCGTTTTCTGTTCAAAATGGTTCAGTGCCGTTTGTATTAAACAGATGCTCCGCAATTATTTCACTGATGACCGTGTCATCAGCTGGCACTTCAGTACTGCGTGGCTCACATGCTCGCCGGATCTCATCCCAAGCGATTTTTGGCTCTGGGGGTATCTTAAAGATCTGATTTATCGTGACAAGGTAGCAACCTTAACATTTTAAAGGAAGCATATCACGTCACTTGCTCAGCATCTCCAGCGGCACCTTGCTTCAACAGTTGAACTTGCGATTCTCTGATTTCAGATGATAATGGTCAATATATTGATATTGGTCGATATGTTGTGACATGAGTGTGCCCATATCAGGGCTGTACTGCATTGTCATGGTCAGCATACACGCCTACAAGTGGTCCCTGGTTGTAACTTTTGAAGCTATTATTTTTTTCAATGAATGTCCTTACCATGGCGTCATTACGACGTACTGCAAATTTGGTGCCATTCCGATAACTAATTTTTGCTGTAGAGTGAGTGGGACAGATGAACTTTAATAATAGACACCCTATATTTAAAAATACATAATACTGAATACTTACCATAAGACAACAAGCGACAAAGACCAAGGAATGTTGAAATTTCAGTATCATTGAAGGAGACTGGGTATTTAGAATCTGCATACTAGATTCAGAGAAAAACAATAAAGTTTAAGAATAATCCATTTTCTTGGAATTAAGCGCTTTAAAATGTTAAAAAAAGTAAATAAATCATTTTTTAAAAAGAAAAATTACTTTTTTTTCAGTAAATAAAATGGATAGATGTAAAAATATTACTACAATAATTAAGCATAAGTTAAAGTTAAACTTTACACAACCAAGGGCTGTACCATAACCATGGCCTGTAACACAGGTCATGGAGACTCAGGGATCCACGAGAGGTAACTTAACGGGATTAACTTGAGGTTGGATGGTCAACCCGAAGCTTGTCAGCATTTAACCGCCGAAAAAGAAACCCGATACATTAGACAGAGGGATGAGTGAACCCTAGGGTCCGTCTGGACGAGAAATAACCACCACCAGGAATTGAACAGGGGTTTCTTCAGTGCCTAAACCACTTGACTATCTGACCCACAGTATTTAAGCATTTAGTTAGAAATTAAAAAAGCCGAAAACTGAAATGAAAGCCTTTGTTTTCTTTTTTAAATAAATGATGCCGGCACACAAAATAAAAACTAAAAAAGTTTAACTCATTAAAAAACGTGATACAAAGACCTGTTTCGCCTTTGCAACAGGGCGTTCTCAGCTGAAGAAAAAACAGAATTACAGGTTCTTAAATATAATATTTGACCAGTCACAAATGATATTTAAATAATGAATGTTGATGTTGGACCAATGAAAGGCCACGGTTGCAGAACTCACTTGTTACAACGAAACCATCTATATTCAAACAATAGCCGAATACGGTTTTAACAAATTCACAACACTTCAACATTCACCTTTCTGTTCAACAATATTAATTAAAAATTTATTTTTTTTGTTCCGATTTTAATATTAAAAGAATATAACAGCATACATTCCCTTTCTTTACCTGAATTGTCCTCACAGTCAGCCATATCGTTTTTCCACGGTTTTTCCTCCCACTCCCACCCCCTCCCAGTTATTCTTTTTTTTTCCCAGTATGTATTTATATGTTTGTGTACATATATATACATGTATATACATTTAGTTTTGACTGGCACCTCAATAATTTCAAGTCTTCCAGAAAACTCTGATGATATTGCTGCCTGTTGATTTCGCCGTCGGCCAAAATCGCAAGCAACGGGGTGGGTGGGGATCTGATGAGGGGTCGGCGTCGACTTCTCAGTATGCGTCTGTCGTACTCCACGTATTCGTCGACTGGAAGGAGGGCTGGCGGGCTTCGCAGATCCTCTTCGGTGTCGACTCCGGGAAGGCTTGATGAAGCTGGCGGTCCTTTTGGTCGCCTCGACCGCGGGGAACCCGTCTGAAACTCCGGACTTCGAATAGCTTCAGTTTGCCGGCAACGTCTCCTTCGTTGGCCGGCTCTGAGTGTTGTTTAGCGGGGAGAGTGGTCTGCTAATCTCCGCTGAACTGTACGGCGATACCTCTCGTTAGCCACCGGCGTCGTGGCTTGCGTACGCCGTGCTTCTCGGCTTCCAACGCGGGAAGGGCAGTTCTGCCGTCTGCGCTGGAGGTGGCCTAGACTTCCTGCGTTTTTGTACAAACGCCTTCTTCGTACTATGATGACTACTTTTGGGTCTCAGCCCAGATACACACTCTAAACGTCCTTTTCACTGGGAAGGTAACTTTTCCTCTTGGCCACTCGGGGCCGAACACCAACTCGGTTCTCCTAACCGGAGACTGGCACGAGGCTCTCGGCCTCCAAACTAACTCTTTTCTCCTAACTGGAGACTGTCGTGAGGCTCTCGGCCTCTGAACTAACTCGGAGAGATTCTCCCTGCGGCTGGCTTGCCGCCACACTAACTCACTCTGCTGTCTCTGGTTGGAGAATCTGCCCGCGGCTGCTGGCCGCCCAAAACGAACTGACTAACACAGGTGGAACTCCCCGTTATATCCCGGAGTTCGGCCTCGCCATCAGCTCCGGAACGGTCAACTCACCTCAGAGGGGACGGGGAAACCGAGCACCGGTTAAGGAAGAGTCCACTTACGGGGGGAAAACAAATAGGGGGGAAAATCACCAGGTAACAATATCATCCAGAGGCGTTTTTCTGCGCAGTTTCCCATTGATTCTGCAACGCTTTCATTGGTCCAACATCAACATTCATAATTTCAATATCATTTGGGACTGGTCAAATATTGATTTAAGAACCTGTAATTCTGTTTTTCTTCAGTTGAGAACGCTCTGTTACAAAGGCGAAACCGGTCCTTGTACCAATTTTTTTTAATGTGTTAAACTTTTTAGTTTTTATTTTGTATGTCGGCATCATTTATTTTAAAGTACTAAATGCACATGTTAAAATTTACCGTTTTGTTTTCTTTTGTTTAGGAATAATTTAATATAGATTAGGTAAGAAATGGGAAAATGCAAAACTCGAACGTTGCTATGAAAACTCAAGGCAATCAATAACTTAAACATAGAAAAACATAGAATCACTAACTTTGTTAAAAGCAGGAAGCTTAGCCATTTTTCAAGAAATCGAGATATCTAATGAATTCTTCGAAAACTTATTCACAGATATTTGATTATTGAAGTTCTTGTACACCAAGCAATACTCCAAACGCCTGTAAAAATATAAACTGAGATCAAATGCAGAAAGTATGGAGGATGCTGAAGAACCTAACATCTAAGCTTTTTTTTGAATGAGGTGAGAGATAAAAGCTCAATGCCTTCTTTGATCTCCTTCCCATTCCCCCAGCGCAGAAGAATATCCGGCATTTTGACAGTATCATAAAATAAAGAATTTTGTTTCAAAAATTCGTTCTTCAAACACTCGAGCTGAGAGATTCCTCCACGCTCCTCCTTCTCCTACTTAAAATTATACAGTAAAGAGAAATGACAACAACGGAGACGTTGCACTTGTCTATAAGGGCATGGATCTACTTCGTAGTTTGGGCATGGATCTTCTGCGAACCAGTGTTAAACAATACTTTTGAATGTAGCGCCCTTTCAAAAAATTATATGGAATTTTTCACTGATGTCGTACGCAATCTGCCCAGTTTCTGCTCATTATTATAGTGAATATCTTGATAGCGTCACAGCTATCTTGATCTTCATTTCATCAATGGTTTTTAGAATTTACAGAAATATT
The DNA here is from genome assembly GCA_023159025.1 of Thereuonema tuberculata. Lineage (NCBI taxonomy): Eukaryota > Metazoa > Arthropoda > Chilopoda > Scutigeromorpha > Scutigeridae > Thereuonema > Thereuonema tuberculata. The sequence continues at coordinate 23,372,899 of JAFIDM010000004.1, read as the reverse complement.
TGGAGTATTACTGTCTAAAGCTTACATACCAAGCTGCAGAAGGTTCTATCCTGTTCCGAGCTTTATTTTCCAATTCCTAAGAGCCTAGCATTAAATGTCGGAACAGCTATCTTTAACTTTCTCTGAACATTCTGAATGATTTTCAAATAGCTTATTACATACTCACTCCGATCTCAGCAGTGATGTCATAGTTATCTAAATGGAATTGTTGCTTCTCATGCCACCAATCAGATCCTTTTGGTGGCCATGATGGTTGCTTCTCGGCTTCAGGATAGAGATGAGTCAGAAATTCCCCAGGACAAAGAGTGATAGAAGGCAAAGTCAGATACACTTGTCTGACCATGTCCACGCTGATCTGTACTGGATAACTAAGGTAATGACGAACTGCATCTGTAATCTGATAAACTGCAATAATTATACATACAGTAATAGCTATAAGCCAAGCAGCTCGTACAAATGAAGGGGTCTCCTTTTTGAAAATGACCATCACTCCTACTTCGTCAGCTACGGTTCCCTTTTTCTTCTTGGGATACATCTCTAAATTTCCTATTGAAGAAAGAAAACGGATATTTGGTTTTAAACTAAAGTTGCTAAAAAAAAACACTAAAAAAAAAAAAAAATTTAATTAAAATGATGATCTTAAAAAATTTGTAGTATGTATTTAATAACATTTTCCTAATAAATAAAGTATATTATTGTGAATTAATTCTTTACCAAAAAAAATATACTTTACTCTTAAAGTAGCTTGCTCTAAAATTATATCAGCAAAAATACGTGTGTATTTCATTCACTCGCTTTTTACTCACACAATTTTCTCTATTTTTAACCCTTAATTCATGGGGGAAAAAATCGGGGACGAAAATATTAATGAAATTGAAAGATAATTCAGATAGAGAAACCTGAACAAGAATTGCAAACAAAAAAAGAGAATATTACTCAAAAGGATTACTGATGTATTGGGTCAGGGAAAAAGTTCGTGGCGTTTTTTTAGTGAAATTCAACTTGTTTTCTTATAGTATGAAAATAAATTTATTTAACCCAAATATGCTTTATTATTATCGACAATGTTTCGCCATTTTTTGGTGGAGCCATGATGCCATCGTTGAAGAACTTCTGTGGTTTTCCGGTTGAAAAACTGAATCAAATAGTTTTCACTGGCTTCTTTTGAAAACAGTTTTTTTTTCATTGAGAGAGTTCTGCAGAGATCGAAACAAGTGATAGTCACAGGGGGCTATGTGTGGACTATACGGTGGACGCATCAAAACTTCCCAACCAAGCTCTCCCAATTTTTGACGGGTCATCAAAGAAATGTGTGATCGGGTGTTGTCATGATGGAAGACAACTCCTTTCCTGTTATTCAATTCGGACCCTTTTCTTTCAATTGCCTGGCATAATCTCTCCTGTTGTGCACAGTAGAGTTGAGAATCAATCGTCTCACCAACTGGAAATAGCTCATGGTGGACGATTCCCTTCGAATCCCGCCACACAAACAGCATCATCTTTTTCGCGAACGCTTGGGACGGCTCACCATCTCTTGTCCACGATATTTTTCGCTTTCCAATTGTCGTACGTGATCCATTTTTCAACACAGGTTATGACACGTTTCAGAAATGGCTCGATTTCATTTCGTTTCAACAGCGCATCGCAGATTTGGTCTTTTCATGTTTTTCTCGCTCAACTCATGAAGAACCCAGAATGGAGCTTCTTTTTGTAGCCAGCTTTGTGTAAATGGTTCAAAACAGTTTTGTGGTCAATGCCTAGCTCCATACCAATATCGACACTGCTGAAATGCTTATCTTGCTGACTTTTTCATGAATTTCATCAGCTTTTTCAGTGAGTGGACGACCAGTCTGTGCCCCATCTTTCACATCAAAATTACCAGAACGAAAGCGAGCGAACCATTTCCGCGTAGCAAATTTTGATTCAGTACCTTCACCGTACACAGCACAATTTTTTTCACAAGCCTGCGCAGCGTTCTTCCCTTTGTCGTAATAAAATTGCAAAATATAGCGAAATTTTTCATTATTTTTCTCCATTTTCAAACGCAAACAACTTTCCAAACACTGCACCAACTTCGATGTTTATACACTCAAAGTAACGTTCAAAGTGTCACCTTTCCAACGAGCGTTTAGTGGTATCGCTGCAATCTTTGTTTCTGGCATTATTTGCCATTGACGCCATCTATCGGAAAAAACGCCACGAACTTTTTCCCTTACCCAATATACTGTATATATAAATATATACATATATCGAACGGGCAAAACTTAAAGCCAATCCTTCGAGTTTCGCAAAGCAAAGATTTCAATTATTCATTTGCAATTTTGAAAATTTAGAAAAGTATAGAATAGTAGAATAAAATTAACATATATTATGTTAATAATATAAGTTTATTCTTATATTTCACGTTTCTTATATATTCTTTTTATTCATGTTTCCAGCAAACAAGACAAAATCAAGATAAATCAAACTTTTTCAGAGAAATTGGCTAAAACGTATTAAGACAGAGTAGACGCCGATCAAAGTTTGACGACAAACTGGAATGACGATTACAGATCTGCCCTTATTTAAGGGTTGAGAGTTACAGATATAAAAAGGATAAAAGACTTGACGTTAGAGCTTACCTGAATTTACGAGGAGGAAATTAGTGATAGAAAACCTTAAATCCAAAACTTGAATTCACTTAAATTAGTTGGGGTGGATAATTAAGCTGTAAATACGATAAAGTAAATTTAAATTTTAGTTTTTCAATTACTGTCTACGAAACTGAGAAGAATTTCAATTCGATGAAGGTTTATAAGTTTAGTTGGAGCCCAAAAAAAAGGTGAAGATGTGTTTTATGGCATCTGTGATTCATTTCAAGTTAAGGGGTGGTTAGGAAGCGAAAGAACTGTGGTAATATTCTTGAATAAATGTTCCTGTTATTTTTCCGGAATCAATAAAACTTGTCTTCCAACAAATTTAAGTAGAAACTAAAGAAACCAGAAACACCATCTTCTTAAATAATTCTTCAATAACACTTCAATATTTCAACTCTCTTAGCGAGAGTTTTCATCAGGAAAATACCTAAGAGAAATATAAAATTCCTTCTTCTTTATTGAAGAGAAATAAAGTATAACAATCATGAAATAAAACGTTATAATGAAGACACTTCATATATCACTAATATTTAATAATAACAATCGTGAAGATAGAAAATTTCATGAAGAACAAAGAGCAGTTACTTTAAAAATCTAATCTCAATTCAGATGTAATACTTTTATTATTATTTATAACCTTTCAAAAAGACCATATTATATCGTATTCATCTTTAAAGATTTATCTCTGTTCATGCACTTAGATAAATTAATGAATCCTGATTCTAAAATAAAACGTTCCGACTCGTCGTGAGATTCGTAAGTAATATTGACAATGGGATCTTGCATTTATTGTCTTGCATTTTTAGTGCATGATCAGCCCAGTCCGAAACTATTAATTTCTTATTCTTAGGGGCTGGTATGTGTTCCTTAAGGAGTTCCTTAACACATCTACCTGTACTTCCAATGTAGATCTCTCGGCAAATTTCCACATTCTAGAGAATATATTATTCCCATCTTAAAAAGCATATTGATACTGTCATTATTCTGTTTCTTTCTAAATAAACTATTACCTTTGTAATAGACTATTTTCATTTTGTTTTCATCATCTTAATATTTCTATCTATTCTAAAACCGATAGGAAGGCGCATGAAATTGTAGTTACTATGATTAATTTCTTTAAAATGTTAAAGAAATCCTTTTCTCCTTCCTTTTTCTTTTACCAAAAAAATTATTAATGTTAGCTCTGATGAACTTTTGGGGATATCCATTAATCTCTAATTTCTTATTCAGCTTATCGATCTTCGTTTTCCATAATGTTTTCTGTATAATTGGTTATTCTCTTTAAATTATTAAATATAATAGCCCTTTTAGTTGAGATATTATGGTTAGAATCATTATTTAGCAAATGATTACTTTGTTATTCTTTTTGGAAATGTTCGTTAGTAATCACATTATCCTTATTAATAAATAAAACTTCCTCGAGAAGTTTCCAATAATAAACATGTTTTACTGAGTTTAGTCTTTATTTAAGATGTTTTATCAATATTTACGACAGCCTGAAAAATTGATGAACTCACAATGGTTTTATTATAAAAATAGTAATCGAATGAGGTCCTAACTGATACTTGGATACATGATCTCCCCTAACAACTGCGAAAGCCCAGGGCATTGTTTACAGGGTCCTACTCAGGCTAATGCCTAGTTTGCATGTTAAAGATCAGGATGGTTGTGGCTCCTTTACCCACTCCTATAAAATTTCCATACTTCATTTCGCAATATATTATTTGATGTTACTTTAAATTATGTAAAGGACATCAAAATAGCTTTATGTTCAGCAATGTAGCTTAAATAACAGTTAACCAACAAAGCAATTTCTTAATTACGCCAAGTGATTACATTAATGTAGTTAGAAAATTATTTTTTTAAGTATTTAAATCTGTCTTAATTTTTATAGACCACTATTGGATGGATAGCAATATCATTGATTCATGCTTTCTGTTACATCACTACAGCACTTACTTTCATTTCTTACTACTCACTGTTCCATAGATCTCATGTGAAGAAAGGAGCTCTCCACAATAATTGGACACAAAAATCACAAATGGATTGTAGTGATTTCCTCAATAAAAATAGATCCCATTTTAATCCTTTGCAAAACAAAGAACTATTACAAATTTTAATGAAAGAAAGTAAACATAAGCTCATGAATCTTCAGTATTATGTAGTATAATAATTTTATGTTTATTTCATTTTTCTGGCCAATCAAGATTTAAAAAAAAATAACCTATTGATAAAGAAACCAAATTGAAATTAACCTTCTTAAGCCGAATTATTTAGAAGCACCAGTCTTAATAGAACCACATTGGGTTATGACAGAGGGGTTATAAGGAAATACAGTAAAGCTGAATTTATAAGAAATTAATTTTGTGAAGATGGTTAAGTGTTGCATAGTTTGGTCTAAATCCTCGTGTTCTCTGGGTTGATTATAATTTCTTCCACTCGATATTCTATTATCGATTATTTTTATAAAAAGTATGTGTATGTTTGAAAGTAGACTAATTAGTTGGTAGTTGTTGATGTTAGCCTTTTCCCCTTTCTTATGTTTTACGATCAATTGACCTTTGTTCCAATTGTTGGTGTCCTTTCTTGCTTTGGCCGTTTTAAAAATAATTCTGCAAGTTTTATTTCTATTATTTAAATCTACAATCATTTTAGAAAATCTCAGTCCCGCTTGCTTTTCTAGCTTTCATCTAGTGTTCTAGTTTTCTAGTTGAGTGCTTTACTTTTTTCTTCTTAATTAGTAGTCTTTTAGTTTGCTTTGTTTTTCAGGCTTCTATGATTTTCGATTATTAACTTAATCTTTTTGCGTTAAAGAAACTTCAATATAAGTGTATACGTTTTATTGTTTGTTGTGTGATTATTTTTTTGGCTTCAAAGTTAATATATATGACGGTAGAACAGAATAAGGAATGACTGTACTTACGATGTAATGCGATATATTACAGTAGACGTATTATTTATTTGATAATGGAGGCAAATTATAAGAATGTCAATATGAAGATATCGAGTGTGGACACCATTGTATTGCTGATATCTTTACTTTAGTGCTAGAGAAATATGTAAGAAGTCAACTCTGTAAGTAAAGACTGTTTATTTTCCTAAGAAACTATTTCAAGCAAGACAGTGAACTTTTTTAGATAATCAATAAACTTTTTGTAATATGAGTTGTTTTATTTATTTACTAGGCGTGTATCGTTGCTTCGCTCCGGAACCCTTGCATGTATAGCATTCAATAAACAAACTTCATTTATTTAGCAAATTAATGTTGAGATCGTCGGAGAATATATAACTTCCCAACCCGTTGTGGCTTGTCTAGATAACTCAGTTGTATTGTGGGTTGGCACCACACACCAAAAATTTAAAGCGAAAAATCACATTTTTGCAAATGCAGAAACGTTTGTGAATGAGTGATATATCGTTCGATAGAACTTTAAAATACTAACATTTTCTCAATATAATGTTCTCTTGCTTTCATACTTTTATCTTTTTCGTTTAAATTGAGAAAAAGTCAAAATTTGACCCTTTAAAAGGTGACATCTTGGAAATCAAAAACTTTCTTCGAAACATTTTTGTACCATTTTGTTTGTCTTAAAAAGTACTACATTTTATTCATTTGCATGACAAATCTATCTCGTATAATTTTTGTCACAAAATTGGAAAAACTGAAAGTCTTATGACAGAATGACAGACAGAATAACGTTTTTATAATATAGAGTGCAGCACCGTTTATACGTTTCTCGTTTATACGTTTTTATCATTTATACGTTTTTTTGAATGGTCCCGGCAAAATCCAATGCATATTAACGTTAAATAATTTAATTAAACGTTTCCTGAAATTGCAAATTTCATTCCTACGTTTTTTTCAAGAACTCGAGAAGAGAGAAAATGCGCATTTCAACGTCAGATTCCCATCTGGCAATTGTCCAGTCTTAGAAAAGGCACGCAGTATTAGAAAATTGCACTGAAAAACCTCTGTCAAGTTTTCAACAAGCTTTGGCGGGTTTTAACACCATGCAAGAATGCCTCATTATCAGTGATTTTTATTACATACCTCTTGTATTTCATTTTCATGTAATATTTCAATTTACCTCTGACTTTTTATTGTGGGTTATTACGAAATTGTTCGTAACTTTTGTAAATTTCGTTTATACTTTTTTCATTTATACGTTTTTGTTTCTCAGTCCCTTGAAAAACGTATAAACGTATAAGCGTATTTGGTGCTCCACTGTACTACCAAACGACCCGTTCTTCTCTTGGGTTACAAAAAACAAATGTCCTAATGTGGATGATAAAGAAATTGCAATTGCGAGATCACTTGGAACTTTCCCGGTTGGTACAAAAACAACAAAAAACAACAACAACTCAAAAGGCCTGATCTCATTACAAATCTATATCTATCCCGAAAGATAGAAATATCTTTGAACTATGATTGCCCATCCACTCTCCGTCCTCCCTGTGTACACCCCTAGTTCCACGTTATTCGAATTTTGAAACGTCGTAACCCTATTACTTCAAACCTTTCCTAGTTCTTAATAAATCATCTGATCATCACAAATCTCTATCTAACCCGAAAACCCTGTCGCTATTATGCAGAACAATATCTTAGCTCCAATTGTTGCAGAACAATATCTTAGCTCCAATTGTTGCAGAACAATATTTTAGCTTTAAGTATTGCAGAACAATATTTTAGCTCCAATTGTTGCAGAACAATATTTTAGCTTCAATTGTTGCAAAAAAATATTTTAGCTCCAATTGTTGCAGAACAATATTTTAGCTCCATTTGTTTCAGAACAATATTTTAGCTCCAATTGTTGCAGAACAATATTTTAGCTCCAATTGTTGCAGAACAATATTTTATCTCCAATTGTTGCAGAACA
>JAFIDM010000004.1:23299637-23364613 GCA_023159025.1 Thereuonema tuberculata | reverse complement strand
CTCTTGCTACAGTCTATCTTGATAATTAAAATTCCTATTCCAAGTCATAGTTGAAGAAGAGTTGATAAGTTGTCATCTTCTGCATCTTCACTTCGACAACCAATTATCAGCAGTTTATTTAATGTTCGACGACACTGCTAATGGAGTTGGTAAAATAGGGCTTGATCGGTTTTAACGGTATCAGCCATCTTCAATTTTGTATATCGATCTGATCAATCTTAGAAAGTTTCTCTAGTGCTTGTATCTATACCTCGAAAACTGTAGTCAAGTCATGATATATCTAATTCAGAGACATTTAATAATAAACAATCAATCTAAAGACTTTTGATTGTCGACGTATCTTACTTTTCTGATTGTAACTTAGACTGCGGTGCGATAAATGACAGCAAAATCACATGAAAGGCTTCCTTCAAATATCTTACTATTTTCCTTGAACGTAATAACTTGAACACATACCTGTAATCTAACTACATATATATATATTGCTAATCGTGATTGAGAAAATTATGATTCATTAAAAAAAATGCTTCTATAATTCTCAGTATTGTCATTTTGCAGTTAGTTGTGGTTAAATGCCAGACCTAACATAAACGAATCACATCCTTTTTGTTCCACTTAAACTGCATATTAAAGCCCTAAAATTTGCTACAATACTATGAGGCTCGATGCTCACGATGTTAACAGATTGAATGAATAAAAATGGAAATGGCGGCGACTGATCGCCTCGGTCTTAGGAGACGAGCGAGTCATCATATCATGTCGAATAGTAAATCAAGAGTGTTACTGAGAAGCACCGTTAGAGTGAAAAGCGGGTACAACAGCAGAATCTAAGTCGGTATTCTTTGAAACATAATGTAGTCTGGACCATGTCTCTACGAAAATAAAAATTTTATTTAGAACTATTCTTTCACGCGAACAATCCTGCTTGAAAATCTTCCATTAACAGAGTGAACTTTGTTTCCACGTCTTAGTCGAAGTACAATCATTTGCAGGATTTCTAAGAGACTTAAAATGGAACATCCAAGAAACAGACCAAGACTTCCACCAATATCACTCAGCATCTGTGGGATTGTATAACCAAAATCTTTTGTTATAACTTGCTTAATGTTTTCACTCAGATCTAGGCGGAATTCGAGAACTTTGCGTGGGTCGCCGGTCAGATTAACATCTAGTACTTGCTTCAGATGATACTGAACATCATCGCAAAGTTCCAAACAATTAGTGGTATTCGAATCCCACATTGAGACATAGATTTTTGTTAGGTTTTTATACTCTTGCATTAGATTGTTATAATCAGTGCAAACGGTAAGATTCAGATTTTTGTCTTGTATGAAAGGTAATCTAAAGTAATAAAGAAAAATAGAAATACTTTATTAGATAATGGTTGTAAACAATCAATGTTGCTGACTGCTTTCAATATTATCAAAGAATGTTTTTGATATTTTTTTTACATTTGTTCCATTTAAGTATATTTTCAAACTTACGTTTTGCTTCTCTTAGTAAAAAAAAAAACAGTCATTTATTTTAAAATAAAATTAATTCGTTTTAAAATAAATATCAAAAATTATTTCTTTTTTCTAAAAGAATAAGTCTATTTACGCTAATGTGTTATTTTTTTCTAGTATTTAATTCAATGTAATTCATAGGATTAATTAGTGTAGGACCATTACAATCCTAACTCTCATTGTAATTTCTGTCAACTATTTAAAATAGAAAAGTTCATTCACAGATTTTAATCTTTCGATTTTATTTAATTTTTATTAAATCAGACAACTTGAGAAAGAGAGAAATTAACGTTGTAGTTACTTTACTGATTCATTCTAACTTATATTAGAGAAAAGCTAATTCAATTCTTTTCTGAATATAGTTTTTGCTGTAGAATTGGTGACGTATTGAATTGATTATTATTCTTTTGATTATTATCCTGTAATTTTGGACCTGTAAATGTACTAGTTAGGATATCATTTGTAATATTAGAAAACGATATTAAATAATACCTACTTGCATTTTGCTATTTTACTCATTTCCTCTTCTACAAATTGATCCAGACATTGTTTATAAGAAACAACGTCTTTTTCACATGGTCTATTTGGAAAACGTTTGCTCTTAAACTAAATGTGAAGAACAAAGAAATAATAGATGGTTTAGAAAGAAATTTCTTAAATAATATTTAACGAATATAAAATTAGAATGAAGAAATAAAATGACCAGATTAAAATTAATAATTATATTAAGAATTAAAATACAAGCAAGCTTTCAAACCGCCTGTAGTTCTTTTTCAAGCAATGAAATTACAATAAGAAGAGAAATATAAGAACACAAAAAAAGCTAAAAGAACTATGATTGAGGCCACGTGATGAGGATTGCTCCGTTAACAAGCCAAGGTTGAAGTATCTTAAGATAAACATTGTGGTCCAATTCCAATATTATGAAGGGGTGATACCATTATATCTGAAAAAAACTTATCTGAATCAAAATATGGATTCGCTAGAAATTCTGAAGTGTTATAATTTTTGTACAAATAAAAATTATTTTTTTAATTTTTACTAAATTTTAATGAAATTGGTATTGTTTGATACATTTTACAATGTTTATTTGGTTTTTGATCTACTCTTGAAGGACATTATGTTCACGAGTGTTTTATAAGTTTTTTTCAGATATAATGGTATCACCCCTTCTTAATATTGGAATTGGACCACAATGATTATCTTGAGAGATTTCAACCTTGGCTTGTTAATGGACCAGTCCTCATCACGTGGCCTCCAACACAGTCCTTTTAGTTTTTTTATTTATTTATTATAATTTCATTGCATGAAAAAGAACCGCTGGCGGTTTAAAAGCTTGCTTGTATTTTAATTTTTAATACAATTATGAATTTTAATCCAGTGTGTGACACGTTGAAAAATTTAAATATCCTTTGGTAATTAGTGTCGTAAAAATAAATAAGTAAAACAAATGAATAACAAAAAATAAATTTAATGGAAGGTAATTTATCGTTTACTCCGGGTGTGATGACGTCATTCCGCTGGGCCCTTGAGTAAGAATGGCCAAGACACCCTATCAGCTGATTAAAGACGGAAATAGGTTTTCTTTCTAATAGCTAAGATTAAAAATAGGTTTTAAATTAAATTATCATTTGCTTATTAGAATCTTCGATGAGGTGATGAAACAATATTTTTAATACTGAATAAGTAGTTGAATTATATCTAAATTGTAATAACCAAGTTTCCCACAACAGTTAATGTGTAAATAAACCAACAATGACACCAAAAATAGTAATGAAGAAGTTGATATTCTTTATTTCCAAACAAACTCTGTATTATATTCAAAACACCCCTTTTTAGTTATCCTTTCCCAGGTGCACCTTTCAAATAGAAGACCCTACCCTCAGGTTTCTTAGAAACTAATCATAAACAAACATACAACCCCAAAAATACAAAAATAAACAGATATAAAAATTTACATTATATCCGTAGATTTAAGATATTGTATTTTCCAAGATTACATATAAATGAATAAATGCGAATACATATAGTAAATGCTTAAACAAATGAACTTAAGTTCTCTATAAAACATTAGATTGACCCATATCAATGCGAGAAGGTATCTTTTCGAAAGTCTTTCCTTTAGGAAAATGTTCAGGACAGAATCAAACGTTAATTTAATAAAACGACTTCAAAGTCAGAAATAGTTTCGATCGGATGTACAGTTTGACACTTATTAAAGAATAAGTTATCTGTTATATTAAAAAACAGATCAGTGAACTCTCAGTCTTGTGCGTTTTTACTGTTATTTTTCTTCTAATCTTATTGTACGGACGTTAATTCTATGCATTATGTATTTCTTGTTTATAATTAATCTCTTACATGCTAAGCAGGTCTTAGCGGGGATTAATTCATTGGCCCTTTTTTATTCTTTATTTAGGTTTTGATGTTTTTTTAATTGGAGGGCCGTTTTGATGTTTACTTTTGTTCTATTTATATGTTTCTTGAGTTCACTGAAATGTTAAGATACTGAACGGACCCAACTGACGAAGGTCAGGAAACCAGAAATGGTCCATCTTGGGTTTTTCAGTATCGCAATTTCCAAAAACAAATCAGTGAACTCTTAGTCTTGTGCGTTTTTACTGTTATTTTTCTTTCTAATCTTATGGTACGCACGTTAATTCTATGCAATAAGCTATCTCTAACGAAACATATCTTAACGAATGAATGGAAATAGGATGAAGTAATTACATTGAAACAGTCACTTACGAGTTCTCTATGGTTTACGCAGCACCGAATGTTGTATACTTTTGTAGCACAATTTCTGAAGCACTTATTAATCAACGAAGCACTCACAAAACACTGGCGAAGATATTATAAACACTTTATCACAAAATGTCTCCCACGGCGACCACTGTATTTACGGTTGGCGAAGGCTGGGATTCTTGCCCGTCGATGATTCGCTTATTTATGCCTTGACTTGTCTTCCCGAAACGAACTTCGGAGCGGACGGCGATGCAGTCTGCCGGGATTTCTTCCCCATCCTTGACTTGCTCATCCGTGTTTTGACTTTGTCTTTCCGTATCGAACTTCGCAATTGGCCCGAACACTTTCTTCTAAGGTCGGCATCATTGCTCGAAGCATATGTAGTAACTTTTTCAGAGTTAATAGAACGGTGATTCTGAGAGTATAATGTTCGTGACATCGGTATTATCTCCTCGTTAATTTCTATTGTACTTCTTTCGGTGGTTGACGCCTAAGAGTCCTAAGAGTTCCGTATTCATCACCCTACTTCTCTTAATCCACCAGTTTGATTCTTAATCCAAAACACTAAATCAAATTAAAAGTAAAGGGTAAAAATAAACATAGTCGAAATAAGTTTTGAGATTACATCCTATCGACTTGTTGGCTCAGCGGTTCCTATACCAACTCTGCCTGAATCTAAAATTAACATTATCACTTTCCGCTTCTTTCGCGCCAAAACAATAGTTGCAATTTTGATTAACCAATAAAATGTCACTGAAACAGTCACATGACTCACATCTCCCCTTCTCCGTGGAAACCTGATAATCACACTGTTCCCACGAGAACACCAGATTAATTAAAAGAAATACAATTTTCCTTCCTAAAAACAATTCTCCCTTTTCACACAGAATCTTTGATTCACACTCAATAATATTTTAAATATAACACAAAATTCACAATAATTTTACAAATATTTGTCAACAATTAAAAACACAGGATATTAACACATATAATTTTTATTACCGTTTAACAGACCAAAATCATCCCAACAATAAGTTTTCCTTTTCAATTCACCCCAAAAATCACACAATTAAAAGATTATACTAAATCAAATAAACCCTCACTTCCGCTATAATTAATCGTCACCAGCTGTCAACCAGCAACGTGACATATGCTGGCCTTATTATTTCTTCAGGAAGAAATTTAGTATCTGAAAAGAACGATTCTGAATTTAATGCAACTTTTAATAATAATGATATTTAAAAATTGCTAAGCATATTAGTTTTTAGTTCATCGTCGAAATCGCAGAGGTACCACAAAAGCAAAAATAAACAATAAAAAAATTAACTAATGAAATATTAGTGAGACAATGTAGAGAGAGGCCACACTAATACATTGTCTCACTAATACACTCATTAACAAAAAAAACGACGCCCTAGAAGGAGTTGTCCGATTGTAATGAAATTTCGTAGGCAAAGACATTGGGACAGCCGATGCAAATGATTAAACTTTGGTGTCCAATGAATGAATGAGCGACAGCGCATCGGAACTGTGCACTCAGCAGGTGTATATAAGAATCCATTCACAATCTGATGGTCAAAATTTCTGTTGCATTGCGAGTTAGGATACCTTTCAACGACTGGAAAAATGCCTCGCCGCAGGATTCGAGCTCATTGCTTGCAACTGACAGAATTTGAAAGAGGTCGTATTATTGGATTGAAAGAGGCAGGTTGGGCAAATCGGAAAATCGCTCGTCATATGGGTCGAAGTGATGCGGCGATTAGAAGATGCTGGCAGGAATGGGTGGACAATGGCAGATTTCAGCGTCATGAAGGTAGCAGTCGACCTAGGGCCACGCAGAGCGGTAGCTTAGAGTGATTGTCAGATCAGCTGTCACAGCGCCTGAATCATCGTTATCAACCATCAGACGTGCGACCCGCACACGAATGTTCACCAAGACTATTCACAGACGGCTGAGAGAGCGACATCTACGCTCGTACCGACCGCTACGCCACCTGCCACTCACGTCTGCACACCGTCGGGCCAGATTACAGTGGTGCTTGGCTCGATCTGGATGGAATGATGCTGACTGGGGACGTACAGTGTTTAGCGATTAATCCCGCTTCCAACTGTGTCCTGATGATCGTCGCAGACGTGTCTGGAGACGCCCAGGGCAGCGTGTCGATCTTGCTTTCACTATTGCACGCCACACAGGCCCTCAATCAGGAGTTATGGTCTGGGGTGCCATTTCCCTTGATAGCCGGACCCCTTTGGTCGTCATTAGCGGTACACTTACAGCACAGCGGTACGTCGACGACATTCTGAGACCTGTTTTGCTACCCTTCCTTTTGCAATACCTTGGCCTTACTTTTCAGCAAGATAATGCCAGACCACATACGGCACGTGTTGCTGTGACCTGTCTTGCAGCTTGTGAAACACTTCCTTGGCCAGCCAGATCCCCAGATCTCTCTCCAATCGAGCATGTCTGGGATATGATGGGAAGGCGACTGCATCCACCATGGAATGTGGATGACCTAGCCCGACAATTGGAATAAATTTGGCAAGAAATACCACAGGAGACCTTCAGGGAGCTTTATCACTCTATGCCATGTCGTGTGGCAGCTTGCATTCAGGGTAGAGGTGGGTCAATACCTTATTGAGCTCGTTACTTTGTATCTCTGTAATTCTGAAAAAAATCATTCAATTTGTCTGAAATTTTAATCATTTTCTATTCTGTACATAATCTTCCTCTCCACCAATTTTTGTCTCCATCGGACAACTCCTTCTAGGTGCGTCGTTTTTTTGTTAATGAATGTATTTCATTAGTGAATTTTTTATTCCGTCGGCCTCAATGAATATTTTTTTAAAGCATAAAAAATTCAATCTGCGCATTGAATTATTCATAAACAATAATGGGTGAGACCAAATTGTTTACAAAGAGACATTCTGAAACAGCTATTTCACGTTCTCTGGCGATCATCAACCAGGAGCAGTCACAACGAGGTCTCAGTATTCAGGCTAATAGGAATAAATGTCGTAATAGCGGTAGTGCCTTAACAGCAAAAATAAACAATAAAAAAAATCACTAATGAAATATTAGTGAGAAAATGCTTGTGCCAGCAGAGTGTGAAACAGCTGCTCCTGGATGTTACTTTGTAACTAATATGATTGTTGCACCCATTGTTGTTTATTAATAATTAAATGTGCAGATTGAACTTTTTCATTGAGGCCGACGAACTGGTGTTATATGCATTTTTCTCACTAATATTTCATTAGTAGTTTTTTTTTTATTGCTTATTTTTGCTTTTAAGGCACCACTGCTCTTCCGCCGATTATTCCTGTTAGCCTCAGTAATGAGACTTTGCTATTACTGGTGACTGCTCCTGGCTGGATGATCACCAAAGAACGTGAAATAGCTGTTATAAGATTTCACTTGTTAAACAATTTGGTCTCAATTTTAATTTATTAAATTAATACATATAAGCATTATTTACTTAAGACTACAGTAGGGATTTTTCATTTGAGCCTTCCTGATTAAGGACCTGCAAAGGTTTAGGCTCCGATATTTCATTCTGGCAGTCTGACCATCGGGACAAGATAGTTTGTGTGGTTAACTCTAGAAAGAAACCTCTTCCCATTGTACAAAGAGCAGCGTTTAACTTAAGAATCCCTCCACAAAGAAATAACCTAGAAAAAAAGCCCTATCTCCATCGAGGATAAACTCAAAATCCTCCATCTGCAGTCCAGTTCATATAATACCGTACCTATCAATTCTATTAATATTTAAATAACATTAGATATACACGTGTCCAAAACTTAAGGACGGCCGACATTTGTGCATGTATAGAGAGAACTGTGCAGACAAATATGACAAGATGATTACTACCCGTCATCTCATACAGAATAGCCACAGCAATCTTTTCGAAATCAAAAATCAAAGTAGTAATAAGCAAATCTATTGCAGTAAAGATAGACATAGCAGTTGGGCAAAGATGGAGAATTCATGAAAGTGCGTGTCAACACCCAGGCATTAAACTTCTCGGTAGAGAAATGTCCGCCTTGAACTGTGATGCAAGAATCACAACTTGATCATCACAAAGTGATTCAGGAATTTCAGGGGTAGATTGTTCCACTCCTTTCGAGCAGGATGAGGCCCTGCTTGTTTTCCGGCCACGGGCTGCGAGCCCCATAATGTTCCGTGTATGTTCAATGGGATTGAGGTTTGGAGAGCGTGCAGGCCACTCAATTCGTCGGATATTCTCGGTCTTCAGGAGGCTCTCCACTGCTGTGGTTGTATATATTGTTTTATATAAGATGGATAATGACTTGAATTTTTTTAATTATTTGAATTGAAATTTCCGGCAATATTGAATTTTCTTGTAACTTGAATTTTGTACGGATCTATAATTTTTGTATGGATGTTAGATTAATTGGTAAAGAGTATAACTGTGGGAAAAGACGATTTTCAATAAGGTAAGCCTAATTATAGGTTAGTAATGACTGTGTCACGTCAGAAAGATACTTGTTCTCAAGGTAAAACATATCCTTCAAAAGCTGTTATTATAGTAACAAGAAATAAGATTACTCCTACATTTCATTTAATATAAGTCATGGTGTTGGTGTACTACTGGGACCATGTGTGAAAGATAAAGTGATATCAGTGCGTTATGTAGATGACCGGATGATAATGGTGAGACTACAAGGGAAAAAATTGGACTTAGTGCTAGTGCAAATTTACATGTCACATAGTGGATTAGAAGACGAGAAAGTGGAAGAATACTACGAGAAGATAGAAGAAATAGTTGAGAAAGAGAAGAAGGGTGCATGTGTAATCCTAATGGGCGACTGGAACGCAATAGTAGGAGAAGGACAAGATGGAAAAACGGTTGGAAAATATAGACTGGGAAAAAGAAATGACAGAGGAGAATCTTTGGTAAATTTCTGTAACCGGAATGAAATGATTGTTGGAAATACGTTATTCCAACAGCATAAAAGAAGACGATACACGTGGACATGCCCAAGGGATGACAGTAGATATCAGATAGACTATATACTCGTACATGAAAGATATCGAAATTGCTTAAAAAATGCAAAGACTCTACCAGGAGCGGATATTAATTCAGATCATGTCCTACTGATAGGCGAAGTAGATATTCGTCTGAAAAAGATAAGAGGAAGGCAAGTGACGAAGAAGTTTGATATAGAAAAACTTATGAACGAAGAGGAAAAAAGAAAATTTGAAGAACATTTTCAAAAGAAAGCCTCTAATTTAGAATCCACACCTGAAAATAGTAATGAATACTGGACTCATCTAAAAAGCTGTATACAGGAAACAGCAGAAAAACAATAGGATACAGAGAAGGTAAGAGTAATAAGAAATCTTGGGTCAAAGGGAAAATGTTGGAGAAGATGGAGGAAAGGAGAAAATGGAAAAACATCAACACAGAAGAAGGTAAAAGAAATTACAAGAAACTAAACAACGAACTAAGAAGAGTAACTGATAAGGTGAAGGAAGACTGGATGAAACAGAAATGTGAAGAAGTAGAGGATCTAGCATACTAAGCTTTGGGAAACATTGGAGAGTATGGGTGTACCGGGCCACCTGAGTTGCCTGATAAAGAATTTGTATAAGGATCAAGAAGCAACAGTCCGTACAGAGTACGGCGATACAGAATGCTTCAAAGTTGGAAAAGGTGTTAGACAAGGCTGTATCCTTTCACCATTCCTGTTTAATCTCTATGCAGAAGCCATTTTTAATAAAGCTGGACTTGCTGATAAAGAAGGAATAAAAATTGGAGGAAGAGTCATCAACAATCTGCGATATGCTGATGACACCACGTTAATATCAACTAGTTTGGAATGAATGAAAGATCTTTTGGGATGTGTCCAACAAGAAAGCGCTAATATGGGACTCTTGATCAACACCAAAAAGACAAAGATTCTGACTACGTCCATGTACCCCGGAAACATTATGGATTTGGATGGAATTCAAATTGAGGTGGTAAAGGACTTCAACTTACTCGGCAGTATGATCACCTCCGAGGCAACTACATCACCGGAGATCAGGAGAAGAATAGCTATGTCAAAGTCAACGATGAAGTCACTGGATAGAGTTTTTAAGTCAAAAAACATCTCTCTAACGACCAAGAAAAGACTTGTACAGAGTCTGGTCTTTTCTGTGTTCATCTATGGATGTGAAAGTTGGACAACAAAGATACGAGACAAAAGACAGATTGATGCCTTGGAGATGTGGTGCTGGAGAAGAATGTTATCGATACCATGGACAGCTCGAAGAACGAACAAATCAATTTTGGATGAAATCAAACCGGACATCTCACTCGGTTCTAGGATCACCAAATTACGTCTTGCCTACTTTGGACATATTATTAGACGTGATAGATCTTTAGAGAAGGACATTATGTTGGGAAAAACAGAAGGCTCTAGACGAAGAGGAAGACCAGCAACCAGATGGCTTGACACTATTACAACTACGACAGAAATGACCCTGGCCGATCTTTGTGAACTCGCACGTAATCGTTCTTCCTATAGATCGTTCATCCATCAGGTCGTCAAGGCTCGGAATCGAGTGAAAGGCCGTGATTGATTGATTGAGAGAATCTAGAGAGAAAAGGAAGATATGATTTAATGTACCGCGAAGTAAAATGTTTGGATTTCACAAATAAGAATAAGAAGTCCATGTCGTTGATAGAAGACGAAATCGGCAATGAAATAACCGACAAACAAGGAATTTTGAAAAGATGGAAGAAGTATGTAGAAGAATTATATGAGACAGGGAATCGTCCAGATTACTTAGCTATAGAAGATGAAACAGCTGTATCAGAAGACGAAAAAGGATGTTGTATTCTAAGGGAAGAAGTTGAGCTAGCGATTAGGGAAATGAAGAATGGGAAAGCAACAGGAGTTGATGGAATACACATTGAGTTAGTTAAATGCTTGGGTGAAGACAAGAAGCAAATACTATCATTATGCAATGAAATATATGAGAAAGGTGAATGGCCTGATGATTTCATGGAAACAGTATTGCTACCAATACCGAAGAAAAATAATGCAAAGAAGTGCAGTGAGTTCAGGACTATCAACCTTACATCGCACTCAGTGAAGATTCTTCTGCGAATACTGAACAGACGTTTATATTCTAAGGTGGAAGGAGAGTTGGAAGAAGAGCAGTTTGGTTTTAGGAAAGGAAAAGGTACGAGAGATGCAATTGGACTGCTGCGAACAATCGGCGAAAGATATCTAGAAAAAAATAAACACGTATATGCAGTATTTGTGGACCTGGAAAAGGCTTTTGACAGAGTGGATTGGAATAAAATTATAGAAATCTTGAAGAAAATTGGTGTGGATTGGAAAGAGAGAAGGCTAATAACTAATCTTTATATGAAACAACGAGTCAAAGTCAGGATAGGAGAAAAATTGTCAGAGGGAAGTGGAATAGGGAGAGGGGTGCGACAAGGATGCCCTCTATCACCTACGCTGTTCAACATCTACTTAGAGGAGTTAGTGAAGAATTGTTTTCAGAACATGGGAGGGGTGATAGTAGGAGGAAGAAGAATAAAGTGCATAAGATTTGCTGATGATATGGCATTGTTAGCAGAAGAGGAGATGATACTAAGGGATATGCTACTGCAGCTGAATGACAGCTGTGAACAATATGGAATGAAGATAAATGTAAACAAGACAAAGACTATGGTTATCGGAAGAAAGACAAAGAAGATAAACATAAGTATTCGGAATGAGACATTGGAACAAGTGAACAACTTTAAATACTTACGGTGTACTATAAGTGGTGATATGAACTGCTGCCAAGAAGTCAAGAGGAGGATAGCAATAGCAAAGGAAGCTTTTAATAGGAAAAGGAGCATCTTCTGCGAACCTCTGGAAAAAGAACTAAGGAAGAGACTAGTGAAATGCTTTGAATGGAGTGTGGCATTGTATGGGGCAGAAACATGGACATTACGACGCAGTGAAGAGAAACGACTAGAAGCATTTGAAATGTGGATTTGGAGAAGAATGGAGCATGTGAAATGGACAGACAAAATAAGAAATGAAGCTGTGCTAGAAAGAGTGGGTGAAGAAAGAATAATGCTGAAACTGATCAGGAAGAGAAAAAGAAACTGGTTGGGTCACTGGCTGAGAAGAAACTCCCTAATGAAGGATGCACTGGAAGGAATGGTGAACGGTAAAAAAATTCGAGGCAGAAGAAGATTTAAGATGATCGACAACATTATGGTAAATGGATCTTATGTGGAGACGAAGAGGAAGGCAAAAAATAGGAAAGATTGGAGAATGCTTGGTTTGCAGTGAAGGACCTGCCCTTGGCAGAGAACTATGTATGTATATGTAAGTAAGTTAAATGATCCGTAGTAAATCACAATTATTTAAAAAAACAGTAATAGGGTTAAGATCACCCGTGCTGCAGATATTTGTTAATGGGCGTAGAAGCTAGCCAGCCGAGGGGCCCCGACGTATTTTTTTTCCGTTTTTTTTGTTTTGGTTGTTGAATTGGAGATTCCGTTTTTTTTTTCTGGTTGCAGATTTTCGGGATGGGGGGACCGCAAATGTCAAGAGCCTAGTGGTCCTGGGTGTTTAGGTCCGGCTCTGTTAATAGGAAATGATCGTGCTGAACCATTTAGAAATAAGCTGTCATCCAAACGAAATCCGCCATCTTGAAAACAGTTCGAAGGCAGCCATTTTGTTACAACTCCGAAAAAAAGTCCAAAATGCACTGGTACCATATTCTGCAGTCTTACCGAAAATTCTTCATATCAGTATCCTGTTAAGAAGAGGATACAAATAAAACGGATTAAATAAAAGTATGGATTCTCAACACAGATCTACACTTTTAAACGCTCTCAATCCTGTGGTTCGATGAGATGTGGCCTTATCATCCATAAAAAGAAATGTTTTGGCAATGGCACCACAGAAAAATGCGAACATGTCGTTCAATAAGGTCTTTACAATATCGGTCACCCGTCATAGTGTCAGTCTCCAGCATCTAAGGCTCAATGCGACCATCAAGCATGATGCCGCCCCAAACCATCATCTCAGTACCACAATATTGAACTCTTTCCTGCATATTTTCCCCTTGCTGTCATACCTCACCCAGTTGATGCCGGATGAATTAACGAATTAATGAATTAATGAATCTGATTGCTGACTGAATTGACTCTCGTCCGAGAACAACTTTGGCCCATTGAATTCATAGTCCTACTTCGGTGGATCTGACATCACTGCAAATATCTTCTCCAGTGCTCTGTGGATAGTGACACACAGTTGACCGACCTTCGAACATATAGCCCTACATGTCACAGCTGTCGAGCCACAGTTTGGAGAGATTTTCTTGTTCCAGTATTGGAATAGAGGCGACTTTCAAGCTTACTGGCCGTCTGATGTCGATTGGGTTTATCTGATACTAAATACCGGTCTTTATGAGCAGTCGCAGAGCGAGGGCGACCTCCTGAAGTGCATCTGGAAGTCATTTGTAGACGACACTTTGCGCGATTTCAAATTCCCAGGCAACATAGATGACAATGCGGTCTTCTTCCAACTTTCCGATAATGCTAGCCAGGATGAAATCATCGAGTTGATGTCTTCGAAATATGACAAAATGTTCACATTTGTAGAGTTAGTCCTTTACAAATGTCAGGAACCGAGCAATTTTCTTTTTCTTTGCTTTCGAGCTATCACGTGACCCTTATGCGCGCGATTTGCGAATTTGCATGTAGATCTGTTTTCTACTCAACATCTACAGTTATGAAAATCGCCGCAAGCAGTTTTATCGGCTTCTGTGCTTGTAACCCCTAAGCATGGCGTTCGTCATTAAGTGTTGGACAAGTGCGTATTTCAATCCTAATTTTTAGCTTCTCACCTCTGAGACAGTCAACTGAAATCTATATTTCTTCCCCTTCTTTAAAGGACCTCTCGGATACATGAATGCATGAGATAGAGGATAGATGGTTGTGTCTTCCAATAAAAACTAAATAAATCAAAGAAACTATTTAGATAAATTGGCTGAAAAGTTTCAGGATATATATTAAAATTGCATGATAATTGTTTAAAAATAAATTACAGAATTCTCAAAATCTGTTTGAGAAGTTCTATATTTTGAAAAACTTTATTGTAAAGAAGTTCACTGAGTTTGTGAAACTGGATATTTCCGCTATCCAATTAAAGGATCCACTAGGATCTAGTGAAGTTTGATGGTCAGTCCAATAATCGTCCACCTACAATCACTAGAAAGCCAATGGTTGATCAAAAAAAAAATGTAAGCTGCGAAAAACTCATAAGATTGAATCCTTCCGAATTACGAAAACACAAAATTGGAGATCGAGTAGAATCCCGTGTTTAGGAAATTACATCAAAAACTTTTTTTATAGCTCTTTAAAAGTTCTTAGAGTAATATTTCAAGTGGAATCATCAACGGTAAATTGATTTAATTCCGTGGGTAAAAATAAATAGTGAAGTGCAAAAATTACAATATTTATTTTACGAATAGTGTTTATTAATCGTGATTGTAACAACGATCATATTACCAATAAGTGCAAAAACACGATCCACAATATAGTAAAGTTTGATATGTGAAACTGTGGGCCCGGTAGCCGAGTGGGTAAGGCGCTTGGCTGCGGGTTGGAGGTCGCGGGTTCGATTCCCGGTCTCGGCGGAGAGCGGGAATTTTTCCACGCTCCATTCTCCTTCAAACGGGTCCTAGGGCCTACCCAGCCCTCTGTAGAATGGGTACCTGGTTTCTTTCCCGGGACTTAAAGGCGGGCGGGCATCGGGCTGACCTCCCGACCTCAACCTAGTCCCGTTGGTCAAGTAACGCCGGGAGCCTTATCTCCCGCGAGCCCTTGGGCCTGCATAGGCCTGTCGTGGCATCCTTTAACTTAACTTAATATGTGAAACCAAACAATGATTGTAGACTTCCATACGTGAGAAACAGGATGGAAGGTTTATGTGACTCTATTAAAAAAATCCAATATCAAACAGACAGTATCTAAGAAGATATGGAAAGAAATTCCCTAATTGCAGCAAGAAAGAAGAAAGAAATACGGCTAGACTGCAGAATATGGTATAGTTCGATAAACATTGTCTAAGAATACATAAACCCTGCCATTTGAACACTTCTGGTTCCGTTTCACTACTTTCGCTTCACTTCGTACCGAGCAAGAATACATCACATTCTTTGTTTTTCATCGTTCGATTTTGATTTCCACGGAATTGGCTCAAATGACTAGTCCAAAAAGATTAAGTTCTTGTTTTATGTGATTTCACTTTTTAGCGGCATGGATTTAAAAAGAATGTCATTGATTTCTGTATGGATGTTTGAATAATTGGCAAAGAGTATAATTGTTCGAAGTGTGGGAAGAGACGATTTTAAATAAGGTAAGCCTAATTATAGGTTAGCAATGACTGTGTCACATCAGAAAGATATTTGTACTCATGGTAAAACATATCCTACAAAAGCTGTTATTATAGTAACAAGAAATAAGATTACTGCTACATTTCACGTATAATATGAGTTAAATGATCCGTAGTAAATCACAATTATTTAAAAAAAAAGAATAATCAAGTTAGTATCACCTGCGCTGCAGGTAGTTGTTAATTGGCACCAGTAGAGCGAGCCAACCAAGCGCAGCGCAGGGCAGCGACAGGACTCCGCGACCCCAATGCATACTGTTATCTAAAGAACGCAATTAGCCAGATGAGGGTTAGTGTTTTTTGGAAAAAATCGTGCTGAATCATTTAGAAATAAGCTGTCCTCCAAACGAAATCCGCCATCTTGAAAACAGTGAGAAGGCAGCCATTTTGTTACAACTTCGAAAAAAAGTCCAAAATGCACGGGTACCATATTCTGCAGTCTTAACGAAAATTCTTCATATAAGTATTCTGTTAAGAAGAGGATGCAAATAAAACGGATTAAATAAATATATGGATTCTCAACACAAATCTACACTTTTAAGCGGATTCTGGAAAGCAGTGATAAGTGAAAAAGGCATTAATTTCCGATATGATGAACCACCGATATTTATCCTATTTAAAGTATATAAACATTTTATTAAAGTCTTGAAATCGGTGATTTTTGGCGAATTAGGCTCTGTGCCAACATCGGCAAAGAACTTTCGAACTGTTAAGAAATTAATGAATTTTCAGAAGGAACTGAAATAATAAGTAATTTAGTACATTGCAGGTTTAAACTTTTTGAAATTATTTGTATATAATTTTTAAGTATATTTTATCTATATATACTGCTGCGAAATGTTGCAGAACGCATAGTTGTGTTAGCAAAGTATAGAAAATAGTCAAGAACAAGCAAAATAAAATCTTAAAAAGATTTATTTGAGTGGACATTTAAAAACTCAAAACTCTTATATACAGAATTTCAGAATTCTTTCCTAATGAAGTCAATGTCTTCAAAGTTCATTAAACACAGTTCCTTAATCCTGCTTCAATGAATAGTAAATAGTTGAATTGCTTTGTGCCAGTTCTGATATCAACTCGATATCGCATTAACAACAATGTCACTCTTCACAAACTCTGTGAAAACACGCGAAATTAATTCCTCGATTAATTTCAGTTCAATAGTAATATTTACAATAGCACGCTTCTAATTTCATACACTTATTAATCTTGAAGCTCTCATACTCAATTAAATAATTCCTAATTATTTAACACACCATTTCTTCAAACGCGAGAGTTCAATTCCAAAAAAATATTTCTATTTCAAATAAATTAGTAATGGCTCTACTTTTATTCACCTTTGTGAATTCTTTCCGCGTATATATAAATGGCTTTAGCTTATTCACTTGTGTGAATTATCATTTTCAAAAACAGTAATGGCTTAATTATTTCACCTATGTGAATTTACTTCCGCTCAATATATAATGGCTTTTAATTCCAACACTTGTGTGAATTAACTTTTGTCTTCTAACGAATCAGGTTTTATCGCTCTCTCTCTTCTGGAGTAATACTCGCTCGGCTTAGCTAATCGCATTCCCTCCAAAATGTAATAATAATTTATTACTTACAGTTTATGTTGAATTCTTATGGCTTTTCACCACGGTGAATCTTCACACGTCGAACTGTTCGTTTGTAATTCCCTCTTCTATTTCCGTTGGTTAGAAACTCTGTATAATCAGGAACATAACTTCTGCCGGTTCTCTTCAACTTGCCGCGTCTCAACGAAGTCAGCTGTTTCTTCTCCACTTCAGATTCTTCCCACAATGCCCCTGCACTTGTCGTCTGCTTACGGGAGACAACGCTCTGACTTTTCACGGCGCTTGGACGTTGAATGGCGTTATTGGCTTTTCACTTTGCGTGAAACTAATATTTCCGATTAAGTTCTTTCTCCAAATAATGTTGAATTCCTCTTCCTTCAACTTCAGTTCGCCACTTGATTATTTCTTTAGGATTCACGACTTCAGCTTACTTACGTTAATTCCCAACTGTCCTTGAATAGTTTTAGTAATCTTTCAATTGGAATTAATTTGTAGAATTCTCTAGTTCGCTTAGATATAGTTTTCTAATTGTTCTCTTAGTAACATTTTAGTCTTCGTTAGTAGACTTCAAGAACCACTTAGTTTCATAGTTTAATCCTTGTCTTAGTTCTTCTTGTACTAGTAGCATCATTTCGTTCTAGGAATTCTTAGTATCATCCTAATAGTTGCTTTCAGGTGGGGTGATCTCTCCCTTCTCCTTTTGTGTCATGTTATCCTTTGTCTAATCTCTTGTCCACCTGATCTCGTGTGATCTGCCCTCTTATGATCTGCCCGTGATCCCGTGTGACCTGCTCTTTTTGATCTGCCCTGCAGAGTGAGGTTTCGTAGATCCTTATATTAGAAACCTTCTCGTTACGTAACGAGTCTAATTTGCATATTCAAATTATCAAATGGAATTTTCTTCACGAGGAAAAAAAAATTAAATTTTTTTTCAAGCTCACACATTTAAAAAAAATAAATAATACTGTGAGAAATTTATTTGTGATGTTAAGTACACTTTCATACTTACATACAGAGTTCTTAATTTAGTTGTTCAAACGTTCTTGACTTTCCATGTCACAAAGCACATCTTGCTTCGCCTCTGGTTACTAAGGAACTGACACAGCTCTGTCCCAACAATTGAATCACCTTAGGTGCGCGAGCATTGATGCCTCGTGCCTTCAATTGTTGGCTTGTGTTCTTTGCAGCTACCACCAATCCTGTGTCATTTGTCACACATGAAATCAGGGATTTAAAATAATATATCACATTTAAATTATTTCATCACAATCCCCCCTTCAAATGACACTTGGTGGTACTTGAACTTAGTTTCACGAAGCACTGAATATTAACACTATATCACATCATATTAACACTGTTTTCACATCAACACAAACGGTCACTAATCGTAGCACTATCACAAACCATAATCAATACTTTAAAATTGCACAACACTTAGAAATTTTTAAACTTTCACTTTTCCCCCCTTAAAATTAAAATGTGTCTATTTTAATCCCAGTTCTTTAACACATTTTTGATGTTTCACATGTTACTTAGGGTCTTGGTGAAAATGTCTGTCGTGTTGTCTTCACTTGGGATGTATTTTACTGCGAAGATCTTCTGGTCCACATAATCCTTCACTATGTGATACTTTAAGTCTATGTGGCGGCTTTTAGTTTGATTGTACTTGTCGCCAATTAACTTCAAAGTCGCTTGATTGTCACAGTATAGTACGATCGGTGATGTAGCTTCCTCTAATACTTTTAGTTCATGTAAGAAGCCCTTCAAGCTTACGATTGCTGTAGCGCTTTCGCATGCTGCAATCAACTCGCTTTCTTGTGTTGAATGAGCAACTAGGCTTTGTTTGTGAGCCTTCCAGGTTACTGCGGACTTTCCCACATAAATTACGTAGCCTGAAGTTGAATGTCCTTTTGCTCGATCTGCGAAACTTGCATCACTGTAAGCCTTTACAGTGTCATCTTCGTTGGAGAGAGTCAACACCTTTGACACAGTCCCTTTTAGATATCGAAGAATGCGTTTTGCCTTACGCATATCACTGGCACATGGTGAATTGCATTTTTCCGCACATCTATTCACCGAGTACGCGATATCTGGTCTCGTTGAACAGCAGATGTATGATAGACTTCCTATCAGACTTCTGTATTTGAGGTGTTCGTCTTTACTTAACAGTTGAGAGTCTTCATCTGTTTTTTCATCTTTTCCCTCTGGACAGAATGGGGTTGAGACCTTGCACTCTTCCATTCCATGTTTCTTCAACAGATCCTTAATGAAGTGTTCTTGTGATATAGTCATGGAGCCTTTGCTTCGTTGATACTTTATCTCCATTCCTAGGAATTCGTGAATCTCACCTAGGTCCTTAATGGAGAACATCTTATTCAGGATTTCCTTTATTTCCTGAATATGTTGAGTTCGTTTACCCATGATGATCATGTCATCCACGTAGATGATCAAATAGATCATCTATTCATCAAATAGATCTTCATATATTCCGGCACTTGGTCCTTCCTCTTAAGCAAATATACAAAGCTTCTCCTACTGAAATCATCTATTATGCATAGGATATATTAGACTTGAGAGTCATTATTAATGTCTATCGGACCACATACATCAGAATAGATGTATTCCAAAATTCTCTTTCCTCTGATGGCTTTCTTCATCCTATCTTTGGGTATCTGAATATGTATGGATCACTTTTCAAGGTCTTGAATCCTTTTTCTACCAGCTTCGTTCTCATGGTTTCAAACCAGTTTCTCCCGGCTTGCTTCAAGCCGTACAAAGAACGCAACAGCTTCAGACTATTGCAGTCTTTACTTTTGACTTTTACATCTTGTGGTTTTTCCAGATATATGTCGCTATCTACATCTCCGTTGAGATAGGCGCTTCGCACATCACATTGATGTATCTGGTACTTTCTCTTTAACGACAAGGTCAGCATTAGTCTTATTACTTCAGCACTTGGCGTCGGTGCATACGTCTTTTCGTAATTCACACCTTGCTTTTGCATGTATCCGTTCACTACTAAACGGGCCTTGAATTTATCTATCGTGCCATCACACTTCTTCTTGCACTTGAATATCCACTTTATGCTTATGGGTGTCACGTAATCAGGGACCTCCGATTCTTCCCACGTGTGATGATCCTCAAAGCTCTTTAGCTCTGCCTGAATTGCTTTCTCGCCACTTTTGGCTTTCTGGGCTGTTCAATGCTTCCTCATAATCTTTTGGCTCTTGGACTTCAACATCTCCATGTATCTTCACGCATTGTGTTCGAGTAACTCTTCTGCTTCTTATTTGTATGTAACCCTTGTTGACCACAGGATCTTCTGTGTCATTATTGCTGGAATCAGCATCACTTGAGCTAGACGTTCTTTCTTTAGCGTCATGAGTCCTATCTTCATCAGTAAATCCTTCTTCGTCTTCACTCGAGTCTGCTTCACAGCTTCTCGTTGACGGGATGTTTACATTCCTTTCGTCTTCTTCGTCTGACGAAGAGGTTTCTTGAACTTTACTTGATGAATCAAACGATAGTCTTTTCTTCATTTCTTCATGATCAATCTTTTGATTGTTCATTAGATCGCTCGATCTTCGATTCTCATTTCCATACACGTTCCTCATTTCCTCTACTTTGTTGGTGTCAAGATTCCATATCTTGTAACCTCTTGTGCGTGGAGAATACCCAAGAAAAATTCCATTGGTTGTTCGAGAGTCGACTTTACTCCTTACAGCATTTTTCGGTTTCTTCAAGTAGCACAAACTTCCGAACGTTTTCAGATATCTTACACTTGGTGCTCCTCCGTTCTTAAACCATTTTTCCATTGGAGTAATATTCTTTAACTTCAGATGAGGTGTTCGATTAAGAACATAATTTGAACATTCTACTGCATAAGTCCAGAATCTTGGCGGAAGGTCAGAAGTAATTAACAGGGTCCGTGC
Organism: Thereuonema tuberculata; assembly: GCA_023159025.1. Classification (NCBI taxonomy): domain Eukaryota; kingdom Metazoa; phylum Arthropoda; class Chilopoda; order Scutigeromorpha; family Scutigeridae; genus Thereuonema; species Thereuonema tuberculata. The sequence continues at coordinate 23,343,436 of JAFIDM010000004.1, read as the reverse complement.
CGTTTCCATCAACTTACGATTAAACCTCTCTGCAATACCATTTTGCTGTGGAGAGTATGCAAATGTCATCTTATGTGCAATTCCTCTCTCTCTTAGGAAATTGTTGAGTTCCTTATTCTCAAACTCCTTCCCTTGATCCGTGAGTAGGTTTATCACTTTCGCCTTACTTTGGCGCTCTATGTAGGTAATGAACTGCTTCATATATTCCGGCACTTGGTCCTTCCTCTTAAGCAAATATACAAAGCTTCTCCTACTGAAATCATCTATTATGCATAGGATATATTAGACTTGAGAGTCATTATTAATGTCTATCGGACCACATACATCAGAATAGATGTATTCCAAAATTCTCTTTCCTCTGATGGCTTTCATCCTCATGTGATGAACATTCGTCATTTTTTCATTTTTGCAACTTTCGCAAAAACTATCAGAGTCTTCTTTTGGAATTTTTACTTGCTCTATACCTCGAAGCACCTTTTGGTCTAAAATGACTTTCATTTTCTCTTTCGAAATATGTCCAAGCCTCGCATGCCATAACTTATACTTGGAATGCTTGACTTCATTAAAGTAGGCTGCTTGTACCTTGAAAGATTATTCTTCTCTTTGCCTAAGATTAAAGTTCTTTGTTTTTTGTCCTTGACCAAGCTAACTTGACAAACATCATTAACGGCTTTACAAGGGACCTCATATAAATTGTTAACTCTTTTTCCTTATATTATTACAGTGTTAGTCTTATGCTTTACAATATAATCATCTCCTTCAATATATTGGAAATATCCCTTTGATGCCATATGTCCCGCTGATATCAAATTCACACTCATCTCTGGAACATGGTATACATTTGTTAAATTTATTTTCCTGATTTCACCATTTTGTAATTTAACTTCTAAAATTATGGAACCTATTCCTATTGCATCAATCGGCTTATTTGTAGCGCCGTAAACCTTCTTGGGGATGTCCAATCTAGTATATTGACTAAACAGTTCCCTTTGGTTACTAATATTGTGGATGGAACCACTATCCATGTACCATATCGATTTGTTTGATGATATATTAGCATTTAAAGCCACTACACTTGTAAAGACATTCTCTTTATCCTTTCTGTTAATGTGTTTATTGCCTTCTTTGGCTTTGTCAGTTTCCTTATTTTTCTTTTTATAGCATTGTTTCGCTATATGCCCAATTTGACCGCAATAATAGCATTTCCTTCTTTCTTTCGACTGACTTGAATCTTTATTCTTTTCAGCCTTGTCGAGTCGGTTTTGTTTTTTCTTATTTCCAGCTACAATTACAGATTTATTGCATAAATCTTTATTGCCATTTTTGTAGACATTCTTGGAATTCTTACGTTTGTACTCTAAAATTATTTGAGTGATCACATGGTGATACGTAAATTCTACATCATTCCTAATTTTAACTAGATTCTGGGCACAAGAATCGTAACTAGATGGTAAACCTGATAAAATTGTCCAACACAGTTCTTTATTATTGATTTCACCTCCTAGCTCAGTTAACTCATTTAGTAGCTCTTTCAGCTCTAAAAATTTATCTGGTAAATTATCACCATCCTCGAATTCTGTGGAATTATAAATTCTCCTCTTTAGTCTAGCAATTCTCAAATAATCTTCAACATTGAAAACCGATTCTATTTCTTTCATGAGTTTATTGGGATCAGTTCTTTCTTTTAGCATTACAAGGAATTTATCTTCTATACTGTTTAGTATTGTTCCTACTGCCCTTTCAGCCTTATCTAAAAGCTTAAATTGAATCCATTTTTCTTCAATGGATGTAATTTCATCCAAACTCATCGTAGTAACCCGCCATAGGCCATTCTTTTGAAGGATTGTCTGTATATTTCGCTTCCATGGGACATAATTGTTCCCATTGAACATTATCATTTTATGGGTCTCTTCCTTCCGGATAAAATAGCCCATTTTGCCGATAAATTGTTCTTTTACACTTTAAATCCTTTGATTTATTTGTCTAGGTTAATTAAACCTCACTTAAACTGTACGATAGTTCATAAGCCTAAAACGTGGCGACATCTTCCACGTTTACCGAACGTTTGGCGGCCATCTTACTTCTCGTAACTTGCAACGATGTGATTTAACTCTATAACCAAATATTCAGTCCATAATTACTTATTTTCATTAATCGGAAAATCACAGCTATCCTGACTGCTATATTTTTATTGGTTAATTATTGTTCAACACACTTCCTAAGCTATTCCTCTTTTTTCTGAAGCTTACGGGATTAAGCCTAACCGGAACAGTTGCGTTGCATTGGCCTCAACTAAACTCCGTCTCCGCGCAATGGAAGCGTGCTGGGCCCATAACCCATTGTGAGAAAATTTTTTGTAATGTTAAGTACACTTTTATACTTACACACAGAGTTCTTAATTTAGTTGTTCAAACGTTCTTGGCTTTCCATGTCACGAAGCACATCTTGCTTCGCCTCTGATTACTAAGGAACTGACACACCTCTTTGAAGCACCTTATGTGCGCGAGCATTGATGCCTCGTGCCTTCAATTGTTGGCTTGTGTTCTTTGCAGCTACCATCAATCCTATGTCATTTGTCACAAATGAAATCAGGGATATAAAATAATATATCATTTTTAAATTATTTTATCATAAATACTAATTAAATTATGTGTTTATAATTTAATACCTCTACATATACTTTACTTTTAAACTCAATGTGTCAAGTTCATTTACTTCCTTGAATTTATTCCTATTCTTATAAAGTGAACTCTGCTACATTTATCAAAGTAAAGTTTAAACATATTCAATTACAAATTCAACAGTACCTCGGGGCAATTCTAGGAACATACTATCAACAATATTACAAAAATTTGCAAAACGAGTATGCTGACGGAAATATATCCATAAGCGAAATCAACACTGTTTTAAGAAAATACTGTTCTTCTTATACTTAAAGCAATAGTCTGTACATTAACAATATTATAAAGAATATTTTTATATTTTGTTTTTCAACAATTCTTACCAAAATGCTGTTTTCATAAGTATTTCCCAGTGAAGGAATAAAGGTTGCTAAGCTAGGTTTCTTAGGTCCTCTTTTCTTCAAAAAAACACTGAATGTCGTTGAACCTTTAAATTGAACAGGCTGATCTAATATGAAAAAAATAAAAAATAAAATGAATGTATGAAACAACGATCTAAAGTATTTTATCAGAAATATGAAATGAAAAGCATGTTTCATAATAAGTTATTTCTTCCTAATGAATGGAATTTCTTGGTTTGACTTACAAGATAACTATCTGATAACGATCTCGCCGATTTCTTCCAAATTTTCAAAATAATTTTAGATCAGTATCTGAAACAATTATGTCGGCATTTTATTCATAAATGCAAGCCTGGACATGTTTCACGTTTCCTCACAATTGACATTGCTTTTAAAATATATTATAGATGCTTCAAACAGAACTCATGTCTTTATATTTGACAATGAATTCATGCACAGTTAAGTGTTAGATCCAATGAACAATAAATAAATCAAATGCAGAACTTTAGATCAATTGGCTGAAAATTTTTAAGAAGTATTTTAAAAAATATATGATAAAAATAAATAACAGAATTTCTAAAATCTGTCAGAAAAGTTCTATATTTTAAAAAAAAATATTGTAAAGTAGTTCACTGACTTTGAGAATGGCGCAGTTACTCGTGCTTATTTTTCGGCTCAATCACAAAAATTTTGTTGCTTTTCCTTTTCAAAAATGTATGTATGCATAACGAGAATCAACTTAATAAGTTAACAAAGCCCAAACAAATGAGAAATCAAATTATAATTGAACTGTAATAATGATTGAATGAAATAATGAACTGATTGATGAATTTATTCTATTCAATCACGTGATAATGAAATTGTACAATAAAATGATCATGAACAAGCGCATTTAGGCGAATTTATTTAAAATGTACATCTTATAAAAGAAAGAGAAGTATACAAACTTCCACATGACATTTTTGCAAACCAATTCTGAAAAACAGTTGATTAACACTTTGAAAACTTGTTACGTGCTTTCATATTGAATAATCTAATTTTTGTCAGGCAAAATTCTCATATCTTTAAAAGCAGGGACTGTAATATAGGTTAAATGTCTTTTCATGATAAATAGTCGATCAACTTAATTTAATGTTTGTTCAGTTTGCCAAATATTTAGTATTCAGAATTTCTTCAGTTTTTGCCATTATCTTACATTGTCTAAAGAAATAAACATCAAGAGGTTGATAACTTTGTGCTGTTTTTGAAGGAATAAATCATTAATGAGATTTTTTTATCATTTTGTGCATTTGCTTAAATAACTTGGTCCGTCTGTCCTGTCCGTGAGTCGAGCAATAAAATAATTCACAAGAAGATCAGGTTTAAAAGTACGAACTTTAGTCAAGTTGTCAGAACTACTGTCTGTTACACAAATGTTTGGGAGTTTGTTGCTACCAAATAGTTCTGCAAGCCGAGGTCCAAATTCTCCGCCAGTTTCTTGAAAGCAAATTAGAAGTTCTGAGCCAAGCATTCAACTATATGATGTATGCACTTGAATCGTAAAAGAATGTGTTACAGCATTACAAGAATAATAAATGATACTGTATCATAACTACGGGCTGATGAGTCCCTTGCAGAACGAAATGGCCGTTCTCGATTCCCTCCGATAATCGAATCTGAAAAGTAACTTATTTATTCTTATGCTGCCCTTGTCTCTGATTTTGTTGTTTTGATTGCTAGTCTATCATAACTTAAGTCTTTTTTACGTGTGCTAAAACGTATCAGATAGAATATCAGCCTGGACACAAGCTCAGAAAACACAAACATAAACAGCTTTCGCCTCAGATCAAAGCTATCATCGCAATAAGATGAGGCTCTTCCCGGCGTTTTCAGGCGCTCTGACTTCATCCTTCTATGCTTGGTTTCTCCAGATTTCCGACCCGCCCAAAGGCTTCCAGACCCTCATTGGCTCATCTTCCCATAAGTAGAAACGATTCGGGCTCCAGGTCTATTCCCACTAAAGAAGATTCGTCTTATTGAGGCTTATTTAGAACATTGTCCAACAATGCATTCGGACATATATTGTTATTGTGTATGCTACGTTTCATACGGATATATTTCTATGCAGCAAAATTACTGAAATTAAAGTTATCTAATTTGTAAGCAATTGATTATTTCGGTATGTAATCTATATTACTAAAATCTTTTATTTCTCATTCCGTCTGTCTTTCTGTCTGTCTGTCCGGCGCAATTTTCTGTGAGACTGAAAAATAGAAATAATTTTTACATGAAACATCCGCGACAGAAAATTCGAAAATGACAATTAGAACTATAACTGCCGAAAGTTGCAATATTTTAAATATTCTTACCTAACCAAATTCTTTGTAATATTGAAAAGCAAGCACGTGTGCACGGTAGATGTTGGAATAAAGAAAAGCGAGTCATGCAAAAAAAAGCACTATTTCTGTAACGTAGAAAACTGAAAAATCACTATGTACAACTCAAAGACCATCACTATTTGTAACTCAAAAACCATTGAAAAGTATCAATCTATATTACTAAAATCTTTTATTTCTCTGTCTGTCTCTCTGTCTGTCTTTCTGTCCGGCGCAATTTTCTGTGAGAATGGAAAATAGAAATAACTTTTACAATGAAACATCTGCGACAGGAATTGAACCTGCTACCTTCTAATCCGAAGTGAGATCTTAGCCATTAGGCCATGGGGACTACAACTCTCTTTATATTGTTTTTTGACTTATCTCTCCTTCCCCTATCAATAAGAAATGTATTCGATCTTTTTTTTTGAATCTCAAGATTGTTTATTTATTTCCCATCCGTCAGTTTATTTGTAAATCGAAAATGACAATTAGAACTATAATTGCTGAGACATTGCAATATTTTAAATAATCTTATTAACCAAATTCTATGTGATATTGAAAAATAATCGCGTGAACATCGCAGATGTTGGAGTAAAAAAAAGCGAGTCACGCAAAAAAAAGCACTATTTCTGTAACGTAGAAAACTGAAAAATCACTATTTCTAACTTAAAAACTATTGAGAACGTTATCTTCACTCAGGCACAACTTTATGTCTTTGAGTCACAAGTCAACAGAATTTGGTTATCTTCACTCGAAAGAATAGTCACAATCAGTTCGTCACCAAGAATTTCGTATACAAGCTACGATCTTCATTCATCATCTATATATCAACAAACATCCATCTCAACATACCTCTTCTTCAAATATCTATACCAATCAATCTGCACACGGGTAATGGCCTAGTTAGTAATTACAGAAACAAATAATCCAATGATTCAATGTGGTATGAAGAATAGAAACTCAATCCATTAAAACCAGAAAGCCTTCGATTATCTTCCAACAGTAAATTATTACTAGATATAGGAAATCAAACGATTGTCACATATTTAGAATTGAATCAAATATAAGCATCTTTAATTTTTTTTTGTCTTACCCAAGTGTTAATGAAATCAGTCCAGCCATCTTAACAAAGGGTTTATTAAGGTATATAGATGTCTATACCAAAATTAATTTTGTAAGACAGATTCTACATCAGCAACCAGATTTTAAGGAAATCCTTTTAGTTGAAATTTGAGTAATGCATTTACAAACGACAAATAATGGAGAAAAATTTCACTTACTCAGTCATTAAATAATATAAGCGGTAATTACCATAGGATAGCAGATGACAAACACCAAGAAATGTTGAAATTTCCGTGTTATTTATATGGACTTCATGAATCGAATTTACATACTAAAATCAAAAGAAGAATAAAAAAGAATAAATAAGATTAAAATAAATAGCAGTTTTTGGTGGAAAAGTTGTTTGATAAATTTAAAATGGTTATAATATTCTCATTAATTTAATAAATATGCATGAAACGGCAAAAGCAGGATAGTTATCAAGAATATATTTGCTTTCCCTGCATAATTAAATATTTTATAAATAGCTGCTTCCGCATCTTTCAACCAATAAAGCAATATTTAATCAATGATTTATAAATATTATTTTAAAATAAAGTTATCTGTATAATTTACCTGGATTTCAGCAGATAAACGATACTTTCTTAAATGGAATTGCTGTTTCTCATCCGACCAGCTTTTAATAGTCGGAGGCCATTCCTTTTCAAAATTGTTATCAGGATAAAGATATGTCAAGAATTCTCCAGGACAAACAGTGATAGAAGGCAAAGTCAAATACTTTTGTCTAACCATTTCCACGTTGATCTTAGCTGGGTAAGTGAAATACTGACGAACTGCAATTATAATGTGACTTACAGTAACAGCGATGCATACAGTGATAGCTATTATCCAGACAATTCGTAGAAAGGAAGAGGAATTCTTTTGGAAAATGACGTTCACTCCTGGAATACTGATATCGTTAGCTCTTTTTTTCTTTGAAAAGAATTTCTTGCTTTGGTACATTTTGCAGCTTTCTATTTTTGGATAAAAGCAGATGGTGTTGCACTGATAAGTTTTCTGTTGATAAGCTTAGTTTCTCATTGACACCAAATATCTTTAATTAAAATAGAGTCTACATTCCAAAGGATTTATTTACACTACTTCTCTCTTTATTCTACTACGTAACTATCAGAATTAATTATGATTGATGTTTTTTTTAGTAAAATGTTATCTTACTAAAGAAATGCAGAAGAAATAGTACAGAAGACAATATGTTTACTTACTGTCGTTTGCTTCCTGGAAACTTAAGCTTTAAGTTGCATGTGGAATTTCTTTTCGACGATCTATTAGCCTATCGAGTGGGTGATAATAAAAACTGCTTCACTCTTCTACATCTATTAATCAAGTAGGAAGGCGTGGTGGAGGTAATAATTATGCATGGTAAAAATAAAAGTTGAATAAGTTACTCAGATGTAAATGTGCTTTGTAAAGGAGCCTTAATTATTCTATTTAATCTTTATTCTTTTATCAATGAAAATATGATTTTCTTAGTAAAACTTTATCTTAAAAAACACGAGAAGAATTTTTTTACTTTCTATCATTTCCTTAAAACTTGAAGTCTCTTGTCAGTGGAATTGTCAGTGGATATTTTATTAGACTATTGAGTTTAATATAAAAACTGAATTTTGGATCATTAATAATCTTCGGCTATTAATCAAGTAGAAAGGCGCGGTTGGTGTAGTAATTAGGATTAAAAAAATAAAATTACTTGTGGTGTAAATCTTTTTTTTTCATGTTGTCTTCTAATAATTATTGATGAAGTAATTAGTGTGCATTAGTTATAAAAATGTGTCCTAATAGCTTCAGTCAACCTTTTGTTTCCAAATAACGTCGGTTTCTAAATTAGGCTATTGAATATAGAAAATTTTAAATTAAGTATGTATTTTTTTCTAAATGAATTTTTATAATTAAAGAGGTATCATTCTTTCTTCCTTTCACGTCTTTTATTTCTTTATTTCTTTATTTTATTGCAAGATTCAATTATTACTGCTGTATTTAGTACTCCTAATCATCTCTGCAATCATTACTTAATACAGATTCAAAAATAAATTCAATTCATTAAATACAATTTAAGCTTCAACAGCTGGATTAATTTTAATTCTAGAAACGTTCTTAGAAAATTGATGTTTACTAATTTCTAATTGAATACAGCCATTCTAATATAAATATCATAGATTTCAATCCATAGGATAGCAAGCACAAGATCAATATGAATAATACGTAACTGTATAAATTTCATGTGTCAGAGATAAAATGTTTCACACGTGAATTATAAAAAAATTCTAACTTTCTCATAGAATTTTAGTAAGAAATGGATTTTAAAAATTAATGTTTCGCGATTATAATTGCAATTGCCATTTTCAAGTGATATAATAACTGAAAAATCTGTGATTGAAAAGAGTTCGAGTACATTCTTTGGGGGAGAGGGGAAAGGAAAGGAAAATTGAGTCGGAAAACAATATAAAATGAGTTACAATAGTACTAATAATAAGGATATATTGTAATAAATTCTTCATATCCAACAAAATCCTGGTCCACTTCTTGAACCTCTATCTTCAGGACCAAGGAGTGTTTATGGATATACTCCTCATCGTTGTCAGAATACGTCATGACAGGTCGAAATGCAAGCCCTATCTACCTACCATCATCAATAACCTTATATTTTATTGCAGGAATGTTGGCGACCTATTTCTGGTAATAAAAAAGATTCTGAAAAAACATTAACAACATGATTTAGAATAGTTTTACGTACTTCCTAGCAGAATCGTCGTTACTTTTCAGACATCACGTACGATCTACATTTTACTTGCGGGTCTTGCTAGTATGACAGCAGTATCAAAGATGTTCTATACACTCTTCAATGTAAAAATAACCGTTGCAAATACATTGGAGAGACCCGCACGGTCCTCTCGGATCTAGTGGCGGAGCACCGTCAAGCCATCGCTAACCGAAATCAAGACCACCTTAGGTTTCAGCATTATTGGTCTCTTCGGCATCACATCGACCTGGAGAATTCTATCATACTGGATGTTTGTATTCCAGATTTCCAGAGGAAGTGCATCGAATCCAATTTCATATTATTTTCAATTTGTGCATATATAATACACTATGTATCTGTTCCGTCAATTATCAAGTATGACATTAAGTAGGAGCGTTGAAGAACATACAAAAAGAAAAAGAATTTTAAGTTTTTTCCATTGAATTTTTTTAAGCCATTTAATTTATTTTATTTTACGATTGTAATCTTTTAAAATTATTTTAATTGTTTTATTTTATTTCTTTTAATTTTATCCTTAATGTTATTTAATTTTTATTTTTGGTTTGCTTATTATTTTTATTTTTATTATGTTTTATGTTTATTTTTATTATTATTTATTTTTATTTTTAATTTTCTTTTTATTTTTTTTTAAATTTTAATTTTTAAATTTATTTTAACTGAATTTATTTTTATTTATTAAATAACTTTTTTTTATTTTTGAAGGAATTATAATTTAAAATATTACTATTTAATGGAATTAATTTAATTCTTGGCTTCTAATGTAAATTAAAATAAATGAATCCTTAACAAAATAACAGAAGAAATGTTATTGAATAAATTATGACGTCAGGACCATCTTTTATATTAGTAACCCCTGCCTCGATTTGAGAAGACGTAGAAAGTGATGACGTCGCTGTTGTCAGGCTGGATCCGACGTCATGACTACGTTATGCGAAGAGCGTCGCTTCCTGATTGGTTATAGTTCATTCCGCATTGCAGAGAGAAGTTCTACCACACAGAAGAGCTTGTCGAACGGGATAGCAACACAGAAGCGGGAAGTTTGAATCTTGAAGGCCCAAAGAAAAATGTCAATTGCCGTGTTCAACGAGAAGACGAACTCCAACAAAAGTGAGTGTTAATTTTCATATTAAAAGGAACCGGGTTGGCGAAGATAAGACTTTAGAAATTTCTACGTTACGAAAACCAGAATAATAATAGATAAATTGACGCAAGAAGTAATTCTACTACATATTAAATTGAGAATGGTGCAACCTAAAGGTGTGAAGTCAAGTGTGCTTCGATTTCATGAGTGAATTAATAAAGAAGAATTAAAGTAAAATAAATCAATATATTAGTGCTTCAGACTAAGTGTGTTCAACGAAAGATATAACTCAATAAGAAGTTATTCCAATACTATAAATAGAGATTTATTTACTTATTTAAAGTATAGATAAGTGAGTAAATTATAGTTATATTTAACTACAGTTAGCTAATACTGAAGGCTTCAAGTCGAAGCTAAATTTTGGAACTGATACTTAAAGGATATTAGTGAACTACAGTATTACGGTTTTACAGTTTTATAGTGCTCAAGGATTTCAGAGTTTCAATTATTCAGTGGACATTGTAAGTGATAAAGTATTCCAGACAATTGGATGTTCCATGTGAGACTGAAGACAAAGTGAAATACACGGATAGCTCAGTGCTTCAAATGCCATTGTGAACTATGAGACTATAGTTGAATATTCAGATGACGTTTTATTCAATGAACTATTAATTGATATTAGATACTTACCTAATTTCCTAGTCGATTATATCGACATTTGTATTATTACTCAATATGAATTGCGAATAAAAAAAAAAAAAAACACTAGTTTGTCTACAATTTTGATTCTATTTGCCTCACATTATGAATTGTATGGCTAATCTTCGTTTGTAGTATTTCCAGAACTACTGCTTACCAATCCAGAGATATCATTTGCTTTTCATACAAGAAGGCTAGTGGGAGTTTAATTTATTTTCATCCGAAGATCCTTTGATCGCCACCAGAGTGCATGAAGGCTCCGCGCATGGTTCTCTTAATATCCTGAGCTTCCCAATGTCTTCACCAGTGTCTCTTCCTGCTGCACACAACAGTGCTTGCAAATCAGCTACGGGGTTTCCGCACGGCAAGCATTGGTCTCATTGGGCTCTCAAATTATTTCTGTGTACAAGCTATTGCTGTGTGGCAACTCATTCATTCGAAGAAGGCTTCTCGCTTTTTTGGAGCCTAACCTAGTTGTAAATATTTCTAATTAAAGTTAATTGTATATTATTCAGGTGTACCTGCTTGGTCATTGATACTTATAACATTAACAACATTTTTAATACTATTCATTCAGATATTACCTTCACGTACGAAATTGAAGAGGAGGGCAAATTTCATTTTTAGATTTTTTGGCTTCTCATAAGCACTATGGTATTTCTACTTTTGTTTTTCGGAAGAGTTCCTTTGCCGGTATTTCCCTCAGCTTACAAGGACTTCACAAAAACCACATGCATAACTCCAGAAGGTTGTGATACTCAACTCAACACGCATAGTTAGAAAATTTATGGACACAACCACACATCCTTAACCATTTTTGACACTTGGCAATATGTGCTTTGGTCCTTGACCCGCCTTATTGTCTTTGCTGGGGAAACTCATGTTTTGAATTTTTAACATAATAATAATAATTGATATCGTATTATTTTTAGGTTCATCAGTCGAAGAAGGGAAGTGAGGCTGATGTTGCCAAACAACCAGAATTCGAGGTATAACTTAAGAGACGGATTGGACCTCGACAGCTTTCATATACTTCAGTCGACTACAAAACTTACACATGGCTTGAGTACAGCATCAAGGAAGATCAAGCCTTTGGTTTTGTGTATAGGCATTTCTCAGTGATGATACTAAATCAAGAGGAAAGTTATCTGACTGACTTTAACAAATCAAAAAAATTAGGTGAATCCCTGAAAAAGCATCAAGAATCTGCAAAACATGCTCTGCAAACAAGGGCATGGAGAAGTATATTGAGTTCAAAGCTACAGAGAGACGCAAGCACATTCACAGTATATTAATAGAACAGAAGAAAGAGGAGATCTGAAGAGTCAGTACATGGAAAAAATGATTGATAATATAATTTTTCTTTGTCGGCAGGGCTTGGCGTTTAGACGACACCTAGAAGATGACGACAGTTTTAAGAAGGGTAATTTTTTGAAATTACGTGATGTCTTCGCTAAACACTTAACTCAAAAAAGAAATTGTACTGGTGATACAATTCAAAATGAAATTATTAACAACACAAACTCAATTCTTCCAGGATGAAATAGCAAACGAAATAAAGGAATGTAGAATGATGGATGAGGCATGTACCTTCAGAGAAGAACAACTATCTGTTAGTCAGGTTTGCTACTGATGACTTAGATGTGAAGGAAAATTTCCTGAGATTTCTGAATTGCTCTATGTCGAGGGACGCATCTAGTTTGATCGATATGGTATAGATCGATATGCTGACAAAGATGAAGATAGAGAAACTTTCCACAGATCTACCATTTTCAGCATTTTACTGAAGTCACGTAGTATTTTTGGTAAGGATTCTTCGTTGGCAACATTTACATCTTCGCTGGGAAATAGTTATGAAAACACCATTTTGTTAAGAATTGTTAAAAACAAAAATAAGAAAATATTCTTTATAATATGTTAAATTGTAAATTTATTATTTTTAATATTTTAAATATTAGTACTTTAAATATTATAATTAATATTTTTAATATTTCCAGAATGAGCTAGGTTCCCTTGCGAATCTTCCACTCTTGAATTTCTGCTTGTTCTCTTCCCACACTCTAATTTAGGAAATTGGACAAATCAAAGTCTCAAAAGTAATTAAAGCAATTTAATTCCTAGTAGAAACAGTATGGTTTGAGAATAAAATATGTGCCTAAATATTAGTTAGTGTTATATTAATTTCATTTTTTTTTCGGTGAGTTCCTCGAGGACTCGCGTCGTTGACTTCATTCTCGGCAGGGCTGATTCAATGTTGAGGATGGAAGGCTGGAGAACCGCTCTGAATCAATGTTGTCCTCAGCTTGTTGTAACTCCCCGCATGACCGAAAAGCTACGCTCACAGGCAAGTACATGACTACTTAAAAGAAATTTATTCCTTCCATTTTCATCTATCTGTTTAAAAATTCTTTAACGATATTTCGCGGAAAAACTATCGTTCCGCTTTGTCAAGTTTTTCGCAAAATAAAATAACAATAATATGTATTAATCATAATTTTAACAATGTATAATCAATGGCTGTTCACTGTGTAATCTTTGTTGATGCATGTTTTTTTAATATCCATTATTTAAATTTCTCTTGTTTGTGCCGCATTATATTCTGGAAATGAGATAATATATTGCTATACACTGTGTAACCTCTATCTTTGTTGATACATGAATAACTTTTTATAGTACAGGCTTCTACCATATACCTTGTGTGTTTGTATTTAATTTTGAACAAAATCTCTACAAATGGGTCCGGATTATGGTTTCTCATTATTGCAGTCTTCTGCCGATTCCGATACTTTTGGTTTGTTGTTCCTAAAAGCAGCAATATATCAAAGAAGAGAGAAAGAACTCTTTCTTTTAAAGTTCTTCCTGAATTTCCAAAACATATTTAATTTCATATTTAACGAAGAACTTTATTGTAATAATTACATGACTACTTGTAAAAGTTTGTGAAGGATGTATAAGACTTCCTTGCTGACCAACTTCCGCTAGTTTGCGACGTCCTGTTTGGCTCCTTTCGCCATATTCCTGGCCACCATCATTTCAGCACGCAAATGAGAAATTTCAAAATTTAAAGATCCGGCGTAGTTGTTAAAAAACATCTGCCAGCCTTCGTATTCCAAGTTCAGGAGATATTTTACGCTGGTGACAAGATCTAATCTTTGAAATCGCTTTTTGAAATGTGCGACCAAGGTATCGATAAGACCGAAGTACATGGAAACCCTCCGATGTTCAATGATTATTTCACCCGTCATGTCTAAGTCAGTTTGTCCAATGGTAGATTTGTCCATTTCGATGCTGTTTCCTTTGTTTTTCGAAGCCTGTGCTTCAAAATGTAAGTTTGAGCTCATTTTCAGCCACAAATAGCGTTATTATTCTCCACAGCTTCGAAAATCATTTTAGGAGTCTTCTAGGGTTTTGATCGTTTCCTCAAGCCCTGTACAGAATCCTATACAGTGGCCGTTTCTAATTGGAAGTATTTGCTCAGCACGTTGAGGCTTGCAAGATGGATTGGAATAAAAACAGGGTTACAACAAAGTCTGTTTCCATAATTGCATCTGAGAAGCCCAACTGCTTTTACTGGGTCCTTATTTCATCCCCTTCTTCTGTTTCTGAATTCAGAGAACCTCTGATAGCAGTCACTATTTTGGTATCTTGTTGTCCAACGTGTCGAAGCCAGACTCCCCAATTCCATTTAGGGGATTCATATCCAAAGTCTTTTTCAGCTTTTTTAATTTGGTATGTTGTGCCAATTTGAAAGTGATGATACAACCATTCGATGGTAATAAAAAAGAAAATAGAGCTTTCCGTTGGAGCACGCATTCGTAACAACCGAATTGACCCTTTGAGCTAGACAGTTTATACTCAATCACCAAAAGTCACGGCACACTCCTCCAATCAGGTCCCCAGTCCGTAATGAGACAGATCCCGCTGCTTCCATTCTCGGAATGCAGGTGCACAGGACTCCTTGATATCGCACAATCATTGTAAGCAAAAATAGCTGCAGAATGGCAGCTCGCCGAGAGCTATCCGCATTTGAACGGGGGATCATTGTTTGTGCCAGACGGATAGGTGGCTCAATATCAGATGTAGCCAATACCCTGCAATTTTCCCGCACAACCGTTGCAAGGGTCTATCGAGAGTACACCCAACGAGGGGTTACAAACCACGTCAGACAGCGGACTGGCCGCCCACGCCTTGTTGATGCCAGAGGTGTTCGCCGGGTCACCCGGCTTGCAAGTACTGACCGAAGGGCGAGAGCGGGACAAATCATCATGTGATACAACCAGGAACGTCCCACAACTGTGCCCGTGACGACATTTCGGCGAATCTTGGGCATTGCAGGTTTTGGAGCAGGAGGCAACGACTGGTGCCACTTTTAACACCTGCACATCGTCGGCAATTCCTAGCCTGGGCCAATCAACAATGGCATTGGTCTGCTGAGGACTGGCGAAAGGTTGCCTGGTCCAACGAGTCACAGTTTCAGCTGTATCGGGCCGATGGTCGTGTCCGTGTCTGGCGCAGGCCACACGAAGCCATGGACCTCGCTTATCAGGTGGGGACCACTAAGGCAGGTGGAGGCTCCGTACTGGTCTGGGGTGTTTTCTCGTGGCATGCAATGGGTCCGTTGGTGCGTCTGACATCCACTCTGCAAGCTACTTCCTACGTCGATCTGCTTCGGGACCACCTGCACCCCTTCATGAACTGTTTTTACCCCGTGGGCGACGGCACCTTTCAGGAACATAATGCGCCTCCATTAACGGCCGTTGTGTCACGGCAGTGGCTGGAGGAACATGCTACCGACTTCACGACAATGATTTGGCCTCCACGTTCCCCAGATTGCAATCCCATTGAACATTTGTGGGTCGTCATCGAACGATCTGTCAGGTCGTCACCAACACAACTGGTAAATGCAGCATCGTTATGAAGTGCAGTGGAGGCGGCATGGCTTGCAGTGCCTGTCGATATGTTCCGGGAACTGGCAGACTCTCTTCCACGACGGATCGCCGCCGTTATCCGGGCCAGAGAGGGGCCCAACACGTTATTAGGCAGGTGTGCCATGACTTTTGGTCATTAAGTGTACATAACTGGCCTGATGATGGTGTTCCTTCATTTTTGTCTGCACCTCAGCGTTTCTTCCCTACATTTCGGTGGCACATCATTACGAATGTCCGACTGTGGTTAGTTTCTCTAGCTTTATCTATTTTTAGTAGTGACAATACCATATCGATCAAACTGGATGTAAAGCAATTTAGAAATACCAGTTAAAAAATTTCTGTATTGAAACGTTCGTGACGGGAAGTGAACCTTTTGTTCCGAAGTCAGATATCCTATCCATAACGCCAAGGAGACTATATTCAAATTATTGTTTCTTATCACTCCCTTTGTGTATGTGCAATGAGAGAAGAGCCAGAAAAAAACAGAAAATAACTCATTAATTTTAGCCTACTGGATTAAAATGTAAATTTCAATGTTGATTTCTTTTAATCTCTTCTCTCCGTTAACAATGGTGCGCACTATCCAATAATGAGTTCATTCAAAAAGGAATAAAATATCACTTTTTGCCATAAACGCTTGGAATCGATTCTTCTTGGATTATCTTATACTTACCAGGGGGAGACGGAGGGGGAGGGGCAAGTTAAATATAAGATTAGATTTATATTCTGAAAAATATATTTTTTTTGTGGTTTCTTTACCCTATTAAAAATGCAAATGTAGGTTACTTATCTATCAGGAAATGGAGTCGCGACTTGAGAAAAGTTGGATAATACTGTTTTAGAATTTCTATTTCAAGTTACCCAAAGCCTACATGCCAAAGTCAAAACGATTTCCTTTGATATTGAAATTTGTTGCTCTGATGCATCTTCAACCAACTGAGTTGTCTAGTTGCCTAGTTAACAACTTCAAGAATCACACATCAGATCTTACTAATATAAATTACACAATATAGAAGCATGCATTCGATTTCAAATAATTTTGTTGCTGAATTCATCAACCTGAAATTGTTAACTGCATTTTAGCCGTATCTTTTAAACAAGAAAAATTGCCTAGCAAAACGATCCTTTGGTAAGATTAAAAGTAATTTTTTCTTTCTTTATAAATCAAAACGTAACATAATACTGGTTTTAATAAAATGTTAATATTTAAATATTGTATAATGTAATGAAATATTGATTAAAAAAATTAATTAAAAAGTTGTCATCGATTTAAATTTTTATTTAAAAAAAATTGATAGATTACATATAGTCTGTAGTTTTCATACAGATTTAGATGTATCCGATTCAAATACAAGAATGAATTTTAACGTTCTATAATGTTCCGAAGTACACTTATCATTGTATCATTATAACAAACTTTTTCGAATTTGAGAAGGCAGGTTGTTAGATTCAGTTCCATTCCTCCACTCTTTTGGAGTAGGAGTAGACAGCGCTCAAATCCTTCCTGTCACATCTGCCAACGAGCAATTTTCCAACAGTATAATACACATCCACAATTATAACTTGGAAGCGCTTGGAAGCAAACTTTAGTCCTTAAGCTACGCGAACACCATGCAATTTTTCAGCAATGACGTCACGAGTTGATATAGACAGGCTTGAGTCCGTTTATTTGCAATTTAATTGCAACTTTTGTCATGCAATTCGAGTTGCTCGTACAGCTGCAACTCGAAAAATTGCATCGACGTCACTGGGAATTACCCAATCACAGGGCAGCGTTGTAACACGACAGTTGGGAAACCACGCCCATTAAAAAAATGGCGTCGAAAATAATATCTGTCGATTCGTTTTGAAGACATCCTCATACTCAATGAATATCAAGAGTATTGCGAGTTTCTTTCAAGCATAATTAAAGTTTATACTGAAATGCAGTAATTGTATGCGGCAGAATTTATCAGAGAGGTTTAAAAACCTCAATTTTTTTGGATTTTCCACATCGGGTTTTGGGAAACGCATTGCATTATGGGAATGCTGCTGACGCGGAAATGCAACAGTTACGACGTCATTGTTTCCAGGAGAGCATTGTTTCTTATTCGCTGTTGGTCATTCGTTACTTTTGATTCGAAATAATACTATGAAATTCAATTCCATAGCGGCTAATAATTTTAAAACAATATTTATCATATGTTGCAAATGAATCACTCATATATTATGTTTGAAACGACATAACCGAATTTTGCTTGACGTCACACGTGATGTATTCAAAATCTGCGTTGTCATGGGTCGGTTGATCGTTCGAGTTGCATATCGAGTTGCATCGTGTTCGGGGTTGACAAAGGTTTATATCAACTCGTGATGTCAAAATCGGATGACTAAATTGCAGAAAAATTGCATGGTGCTCGCGTAGCTTTAAGTCCAAATATCAATTGGTGAACAATGCTATGGATATTAATAAATACTAGTCGGCTACCAGTCGCTTCGCTCCGGAAGCCTCCCTTATGTAACGGAAAACCATTTTTTTTAATTATTAAAACACACACACATAAATTACATCAAGGAAACTAAAACTAAAATTTTTTAAACGCTTTTTTTTTAATTTAATTTTTGATGTCTATATTCTCTCAATCTACGACTGCTTTTAGAACCACCGTGTAAATCATATATCTATGATATACTTTTTTTTTTATAGAGATTAGAATGTAGGCCTAGTGGTCTAATGGCTAAGACGTCTAACTTCTGAGCAGTATTCTACCTAATAGAAATAGTACATCTTTCTTTCTTGACTATCTTTTTTTTTTATTCCTATTGATACTTTTCAGTGGTTTTCGAGTTAGAAATAGTGATGGTTTTTTGAGTTACAAATAGTGATTTTTCAGTATTTACCTAATAGAAATAGTGCTTCTTATTTCTTGACTCTTTTTTTTTTGTTCCAAATGATACTTTACAGTGGTTTCTGAGTTACAATAGTGTTCAGTATTCTATCTAATAGAAATACTGCTTCTTTCTTTTTTGAGTCTCTTTTTTATTCTAACTGGCACTTTTCAGTGGCTTTTGTGTCCCAAATATTGATGGTTTCTGAGTTACAAACAGTGATTTTTCAGTATTCTATCTAATAGAAGTACCGCTTCATACTTTTTTGACTCTCATTTTAATTATAATTGTCACTTTTCAGGGACGTCTGAGTTACAAATATTGATGGTTTTTGAGTTGCAAATAGTGATTTTTTTCGGTATTCCACCTCAAAAAAAGAGTGCTTCTTTCTTTCTTGACTCTGTTTTCTTTACTCCAACATCTGGCGTGTACACGCACGTATTTTTCAATATCACATAGAATTTGGTTAAGTAAGAATATTTAAAATATTGCAACGTTTCGGCAATTATCGTTCTAATTGTCAGTTTCGAATTACAAATAAACTGACGGATGTGAAATAAATGAACAATCTTGAGATTCAAAAAAAAAGATTGAATACATTCCTTATTGATGGGGGAAAGGAAAGGAGATATAAGTCAAAAAACAATATGAAGAGAGTTGTAGTCCCTATGGCCTAATGGATAAGGCATCTGATTTCGGATCAGAAGGTTGCAGGTTCGATTCCTGTCGCAGATGTTTCATTGTAAAAATTATTTCTATTTTCTAATCTCACAGAAAATTGCGCCGGACAGACACACAGAGAAATAAAAGATTTTAGTAATATAGATTCACAAATAAAGAAGATACATCATGAAAACAAATACAATAAATTAAGGTACGAACATGTAGTTATGTTCTCTATTACGAAAGAAAAACGTGTTCTTATTTTTAGCACAAGTTCGAATGTCCTTAATCGCACTCTATTTAAAACTGCGGTGGCGCCATGTATCGACAGCTTTGGAAACTTTTTCATTTTGGGCAGTTTTGGGACGTTTTCCATTCATTCCAGTGAACTACTTGATGGACCGAGATGAAAAATAGCCTATATCCTTCTCCGTGTCATAGACTACCTGCATGCAAAATGTCATTCTGATCCTTTGAACGGTTGAAGTGTAATTGAACGACATACAAACCAATAGATTTTTACTTTTATATATTATTTATATATTAGAATTAGCGATCTTTTGAAAGTGATTTAATGCAAAAATTATAACTTGGAATAGGATGATTTTAGTCTTAGAGTATCATTTTATATAATCAAAAAATCAATTTGTGAATAATGCTACGGATATTAATAAATATTCACAACTAAAGATGGCATATCATGAAAACAGGTACAATAAATTAAAGTATGAACCTGTAGGTACGTCTTCTATTTTGAAAAAAATAAAGAAACGTAATTTTTGCTGCGATTACCAACACATGTGACTCTTCCACAAATCTAATGTTTACTGCAATATGGGGCGAGAGGGAGCGTGTCGCAACATGTTTCGAGTGGCGATCTGAGAAAACACTTCTACAAAAATTCTGATATCAAGAACTTTTTTTGTGCTTTTACATTTTTTTTAATTAATATCAACCTTTGAGGGCTTCTATCGCACTGTGTGAAGTTTGGAGATCTTTATTGAGGCAGGGAGTGGACATTTCTAACATTTACTTTGATGCTTCATTGAACACTTATTTCTTGTCAGTTATTATCTGTTTGTACATTATTATGCTTATTAACTTGGATAATTAAAATTAGACTTTTTGGGATGTTTTACACAATATATGTACACTTTCTCATTATTTGTACCCATCGGTTATCTACAGTATTATGCGCGCATTAATACATCTTACGTCTAATGGAATAATGAATATTAAAACTTCTTTCGCTGGTGCAGTACTGTACAGAAGTTAGAGATCGTCACTTCCAAAAGCTCCTGTGATTTTGCTATTGTCCGCCAGTGTGATTTTACCAAATATGTAAAGATCTATAAAGGCAATTAAAGGGTAATGTTTCCGTGTATGTTTTGACTTGTAGGTTAGAGTGTATTAAGAAAATAGAATATATTAAGAAGCCCTCTTTATAAGTTAAGCTTAACATATTTTATTTATCTCAATAAAAAAACATTGAACATAAAGTTTATAAATAGTAAATTTATTTTGAATCTTAATTATATATACTTAAATGTAATTTTTAATTGTTTCCATTATATAGTACATTAAATATGTATAGAAAAATCTTTCTTAAAGAAAACGATAGATTTGTTTAGGATACATTGCTTGTTTCTTCTAAGAATTAGATTGAACATTAAATAATATCTGTTGTATATCATCTTGTGCTTCATTTAGAAGTAATTGGAGAGGGGTCAATCCATATGATATCAACCAATAAAAAAGTAATTTGTTGCTAACATATTTTATTTAATTTTTGATAGTACATTTTCTGTTTATATTGTGGTGTGTTTCGTGGTGTCTGGTTCGTGGTTAAGTAAAAGAGGCTTAGACTTGTTGGATCTGCATCTGTCCGTTTATTTACAGCTAACATCGGTATTTATAGACTATGTACAAAAGGATTTGATTGGTTGTGGCGATTACAAATTGATTGGGTGCTTTAAATGCCATGTGATCACAACGGGTTTTTAAACCGTTGTGATTTAAATAAAAGTGAATTAAAAGATGTCACAACCGTTGAGATTCAAAAATAAACAGATCAACAGATAATTACAGAGAAATTGAATAATAAAGATTATAGAATACAGAAAAGCGGAATAACTAGAATACAAAGGATAAAATTATGATAAAACTATACAATAACTATAAAAATCATTACAATATATAAATCTGGGAGTGCAAAACGGTGTTTTTTAAGAATTTTATTATTACTGCTTTGGCTTTTAGCGGCCATTTTGTGTAAGAGGGTTGGCTGTTTTTGGCGGTTTCAGAGGTTAGCGATAAGTTAAATAACTTTATTGTTTATTAAGATATCAACTTGAAATAAAAACCATCTTATTCTAAATGAAACCATCTACAAATCGTGGATAAGTATAACCAAAAATGTGTTAAGTTGTAAGGAAATAACCTTAAACTTAACTAGAAAAATATGTTTTCGGTTAGAATAAATTGATGAATTTAGGGATTTTTTTTTCAAAGAAGGGATTTAAAACCCTACTTTAATGCTTTTTCTCCTTAAAAATATAATAGAGGACAAGACTTAAAAAAAATGTGATACCTTTTAAATGCCACCTTTAGGTTTTACAGGCTTTCAAATATCGTAATTTGTCCAAAATTGCCGATTTTCAAACGGGGTTTATCTTAAAAGGGACTGAATCAAAAAATCTGAAATTTTCAAAAAATACTCTTCTAGTACCTGATAATAAACACATGAAATTTCATCATTGCGTTTTAATCATAAGTATTTTGTTTTAATTAAAGAAAAAGCAAAAATACACAGTATGACGCACATCGTTCAAGATGAAATCCAGAGCTACCATTGGAGTAACCCTCGAGTTACCTTCCACCCTTTTGTGTATTATTACCTACATGATGGTGAAATATGCCACAGAAGCCTCTGTGTTATAAGTGACTGTTTGGACCATAGTACCGCGACTGTACACTGCTTTCAAAAACATTTGACTGAAGATATAAAAAAAAAAATGCTGTTTTATTAAAAAAAATTATTTACTTTAGTGATGGAGCTGGCAGCCATATAAAAACCAAAAAAAACTTTTTGAACCATTGCAACCACTCTAAAGACTTTGGTCTTGAAGCAGAGTGGCATTTTTTTGCCACTTCCCATGGGAAGAATGCCTGTGATGATATTGGAGGGATCACAAAAAGGGCTGTCTCTAGGTGTAGTTTGCAAAGACCTTATTCAGACCAGATAACTTCAGTTGAAGAAATGTTTAAGCTTTGTTCTGAAGAAATAGCAGGGATTTCCTACATTTTAATACCTTTACAAGAAGTTGAAACAAATAAAGCAAAGCCGAGCCAAAGATTTAAAACTTATAAAAAGATACTAGAAACAAGAACATATACAAGTTTGTATAAAAAAAAATCCCAGTGTGATATAGTGTTATCTTCACTCAAAAAGGGAAACTTACAGTAAACATAATGTTTCTGTTCTACCATAGTTTGAAACTGGGTCTTTCAAAATAAATGACATTTTGGTTTGTCTTTATGATCAGAACTTGTACTTATACAATATACTTGTATAAAAGAAGATTGGATGAAAAGCTATCTCGTACAGAGTTTGACACTACAGAAGAATTATACAAATACATAACTAAAAATATTCATGAAGCAGCTACGGAAGCACTGGGGGAAGAACAAAGAAAATGTGGAAATACAAATCTCTATTTTTGGAATAAAGAAATTGAACAGATGGTAAAATCCAAGAAAGAAACATATAAGAAATGGTTAAATACCAAAAAGTTAGAGGATAAAATAGAATTCAAGAAAATGCAAGCAGAAATTGGTGGATTGGTGAAGTTAAAAATGTGAGTATGGAAAACGATGATTCATTTTTATTATCCATGGGCTTCAAACATCATTTAAGTTTTCAAACACTGACAGAATGTGAATACCAGTGATAAATGTTTTGAGAAAGCTATCACCATTGGAGTTTACAACCATGACGGGCCGGGGTTACAACATAACTGAAAAATTATGTCAAGAAATTTCTCAACTGCTCAATACAGTGATGACCTTTGGACAACTAGAGTAAAGTAAATAAAATGACGTGATCATGTCCAAAGACAAGTATAGTTTACCAATTACAAGAGTTTAAAAAACTGCAGTATTTTTTTAAGGTTTCAATGCACAAAAAGGATTGTGTAATTACGTAAAGTGTAAGTAGGCATATGTTTTGTTTTTCAGTTATTTTAATGTTTTTTTTAATATTTTATATATATGTGCATGTATTATTATTTAAACATATTCATGGGTACTCTTCATTTACAGTTTACACATTTTGTAAATATAGTCTCGCATTGGGCTCCTCCCCAGGTGGTGGATAGGGGAATGATCACCGGATATGGTAGGTACCGAGGTGAGAAAATATTCGGGGTGGACCAAAACTAGCACTGCTGCCTTGTAGTATGATATTGGATTGTCAAAGGCTAGAGGAAGGAAACCTTGAGGAAAAATCACCTGGTCCTCCAGGTTTGGGTATTGATACAACGAGCCAGCTCCTCGTTTATCAGAAAAAATATGAAATGCTAAAAGACCCATTAAGGAACAGCCGGACGATTACAAAAAAGACGGAAACAGCTTGGTAAACGGACAATTCTTGTTGGTACATGGAACACGCAAAGAATAAGAAATAAAATAGGAGAAACAATAAACAGCTTAAAGGAGACAAAAAAAGACATGATGGTTTTAACAGAAACAAAGAAAAAGGAACTGGTGTAGAAACATAAGATCCATTTTTACTCTTTTATAGTGGAGTCCCGAAAGAAAAAAGAGCCAAAAGAGGAATATCAATTTTGATAAGAAAGAAATGCAAACAGAATTTTTGTTTCTTGGGAAGCAGTAGATGAAAACAAAATCAAGTTAAATATAAATTTGTTTGGAAGAAATATTGTTATTTTGGGAATATACCACCTTAGTGAGAATGAAAGCAGGCAAAAAAAGGAAGAATTTTCAGTTAAATTAAATGGAATTTTATCGGAGATAGGAAATTCAAGAGAAATAATAATGGCAAGAGATTTTAATACTAGAACCGGAAAGAAGATAAATAATGCAGTGGTAGGTCTGTTTGGAGAAGATAATGTAAATGAAACCGGGAAAGTTTCATTGATATTTGTGAGCAAAGTTCATTAAAAATTGTAAATGGATTTTTTAAGCACAAAGAAATACACAAATTTACATGACACCAAGACAATTTACAATTGAAATCTGTTATTGATTACGTAATTACAAAACAAAAATCAAATTTAAAAATACAAAACGTAAGAATTTACAGAGGGACTCTGCATGGAAGTGATCACTACTTTGTCAACTCCAAGATAGTACGCCCATTTTTACACATCTCTAATAAGGAAAAGGATGAATCTAAATTAGAAGCATTGAATATGCCTAAATTCAAAGATGAAATAGATAGCCTACAAGACGAAAGTACAATATACTTGTATAAAAGAAGATTGGATGAAAAGCTATCTCGTACAGAGTTTGACACTACAGAAGAATTATACAACTACATAACTAAAAATATTCATGAAGCAGCTACGGAAGCACTGGGGAAAGAACAAAGAAAATGTGGAAATACAAATCTCTATTTTTGGAATAAAGAAATTGAACAGATGGTAAAATCCAAGAAAGAAAAATATAACAAATGGTTAAATACCAAAAAGTTAGAGGATAAAATAGAATTCAAGAAAATGCAAGCAGAAATCAGAAAGTCAAAGCGGAGAAGAAGAAGAGTTGGGAAAAAACCTGTGGCATCATCGAAACGTATGTGTGTGGAAAAGGAAGCAGTGAGACATGGAGAAAATTTTAAAAAAAGGAGGAAAAATGGAAGTGGAAAAAATACTATTGAATTCATTTCAATGGATAAATGGGAAGCATAATTTAAAGAACTTTTAAAATATTTAAAATATTTAAAGAACAGAGACAGGATTATGTAGAGGAAGTTATGGAAGATTCAAGAGTGGAAACACACAGAGAAATTATATACGTTTAGATTTGGAGGATGTTGAAATTGCCATTAAATCCTTGAAAAACAAGAAAGCATGTGGAGAAGATGGAATACCAGCAGAACTAATAAAATATGGTGGCCAAAAGCTCTTTAAATTATTACAACCATTATTTGAAAGATGTTTAATTGGGGAACCAGCACCAAATGACTGGAAAATTGGAGTACTATCGGTTATACACTAGAAAGGAAACACAAATGACTGTAAGAACTTCAGAGGGATTACAGTAACAAGCATCTTCAGTCGTATATATGGAAAAATATTAAAACATTTCTTAGAACAAGAATATAATTTGATAGAAACACAGGAGCAAGCAGGTTTTAGGGCTGGACGATCGACTATTGATCATATATTTAGTATACGACCACTTATTGAAAAAAGAACTGCTTTTGTACAACCTATACATTTGTTTTTTGTGGACAGAAAAAGCATATGACAGTGTGCCATGGATGAAACTATGGGAAACCTTAGCACAATACAAAATAAATAGTATCATTATCCAAGCTATAAAAAACTTATATGATAAATCATATACAAAAATTAAAATGTACAGTAAGATTTCAACTGGATTCTTTGTCACTAAGGATTACGGCAAGGATTTTTGTATCCCCTATTTTATTTAAAATATATCTCCAAAATGCCGTAACCACTTGGAAAAAGAAATGCTCACAGATGGGATTGTTATTAGCAGATGAAGCCATATTTATACTATTATTTGCTGATGACCAATTGGTGATTGCAGAAGATTATGAAGACATAGAATCCATGGCAAGGAAATTGATAAAGGAATATGAGAAATGGGGTCTAAATATTAATCTGAAGAAAACAAACTATATGGCAATAGGTGCACCTTCAAAAGATCTCATTTTGGAAAATGGAAAAGGAATTATAAATCATTGCAATGAATACACATATTTAGGAGTCAAAATAAAAAAAAAAACGGAAATCATGAAGATGATATAAACGACAGAATTAACAAAGGAAGTTCAGCAATATCAAAATTAAACAGTATTTTATGGGATAAAGATATTACAGTAAAAACAAAAACACACATTTATAATACAATTGTTAAAAGCACAATAACATATGGTTCAGAGACATGGCACTTAAAATCAGGAATGAAGACAAAAATACAGTCAACAGAAATGGATTTCTGGTGGAGATCGGCAAGAATTTCAAGGAGGGACAAAATTAGAAATACAGTCATAAAAGAAAAAATGAAAGTGCAAGGATCCCTTGTAGAGTCGTAAAAAATACATAATTAAGATGGTTTGGTCATATGAAGAGGATGAAAGAAGAAAGATTGCCGAAGAAGATACATGAATGGATACCAGCAGAAAAAAGAAAGAGGAAGACCAAAACTGACATGAATGCAAGGAATAAATGAAGTAATGAAAGAAAGAAGATTAGAGGATGGGGCTTGGGAAGATAGAGAGGAATGGAGAAAGATGATACAGGCATAAAATGGTACAGGAAGATGTTAAAGACATTGTGAAACCTGAAATAATAATAATAGGTTAGTTTATTATGTGTATTTTTTAAAGTGTTTTAATACTTTAGAAGTCTGTGTCAATGTGCGTCATACTGTATATTTTTGCTTTTTTCTTTAATTAAAAAAAATACTTATGATTAAAACACAATGATGAAATTTCATGTGTTTAATACCAGGTACTAGAAGGGTATTTTTTGCAAAGTTCAGATTTTTTGATTCAGTTCTTTTGAGATATGCTTGTTTGAAAATCAGCAATTTTGAACAAATTGCAATATTTGAAGGCCTGTGAAACCTAAAGGTGGCATTTAACAGGTATCAAATTTTTTATTAAGTCTTGTCCTCTATTATATAGGGGGTCCCAAAATTAACGCAAGATTTGAATTAAATAAAAAACACAGTTTTGTTTCTTTAAATTGTAATTTTTTTAATGAATCGTAAAGTACACATGATAGGGTTATGTATGGAATAACATATAAGGCAAATGGCTTCCATTTCCTTCATTTCCACCTTCCTTTTCTAAAAAGTATGGTCCAATGATGCCAAAAGTATGGTCAAGCAGTGAATGTTACTGGTGCTCGATATCGCGACATCAGAGGTGTAGCGTGGGTTTCAGCCGCCCGGGGCGGAGGCCAAATTCGCCGCCCCCTTATTTAGGTATTTAAATCCAAAAGGCTCCAAAATTTACAGAAATTTACGGATATGTAAATTAGGCAACTATTAACCAATTTTCAGGTTTAAATTACGTAATTACGTAACTAACCCGTTATTTTATAAAAAAATGAATATGTAATTCTGAATAAGTCATATTCTAATAAATAAATTTTTATATTCTATATTTTATATTTATTATATTTTATATTTATTATATTTTATATTTATTCTAATAAATAAATAAATAAATAAAAGAATTCGTTCTTTTATTTTCCCCTAGATAAAATGCATCGCAATTCATACAATCCATCTTGTAAATTATTCCCATTTCGTACTTTCTATCACTCATATTTAATTTATTACATAAAATATTTTTTATTTTATTATTATATTCATTGGAAATTTTATTATAACTATATTGTTAGAAAACTACATACTTTCACTTATATGTTTTATCATTTAAAACATATCTATCCTTTAAAGCAAAAGCTTATAATTTATAAAGCATTATTGATTCTATTTTAGATTATGGATTAAATTGTTGGATTTTTTTTAATAAGTGTCAAATTGATAATATCAATAAATTGATTTTTAAAAATTTTAATAGCATTTACATTAATTATAAAAACGAAACTTCTGAACAAAAATTAAAAATTCGTTATAAATATAAAATATTAAAAATAAAAGAAATATTCATTTATAAAACTAAATATTTAACCAATTATTTCTAGTCAAAATACCAATGTCGTAGTTTTGTTTTTTGTCTCTATTTTTGTAGAAATTATTCAAAATAGTTTCTTAAATAAATATTTCTTCTATTTTTAATATTTTATATTTTTAACGAATTTTTAATTTTTGCTAAGAAGTTTCGTTTTATAATTAATATATATGCTATTAAAATTTTTAAAAATCAATTTATTAATATTATCAATTTGATATTTATTTTAAAAAAATCCAACAATTTAATACATAATCTAAAATAGAATCATCTAATGTTTTATAAATTATAAGTTTTTGCTTTAAAGGGTAGATATGTTTTAAATGATAAAACATATATGTGAAAGTATGTAGTTTTTTAACAAAATAGTTATAATGAAAATTCCAATTGTAATTATCATCGATAAAAACATTTTATAAATAAGGAATAAAATAAGGAAAGATGGAATAAAAATCTCTTATCATTATACATCTTTAATTCCTTTATTCTAAATGTATGATATTAATTTATTGCTTTATCAATGAATTTTTCTCGGTAGCCATTCTTTTTAAGAATTGTCTTCCTATTTGCAATTTCTTTTACGAAATCTTCTTCATTACTCGTAGCTACATCAATCCTTTTTATATACTTTTCTATTATATTTCTTTTTATACTCAAATAATGTCCTGATTCAAAATCCTGAAAAAAAATATGTAGAAAGTTTAAAATTGATATTGGGTTGTGAATATAATAACAAAATGAAAAATATTTTATGTAGTAAATTAAATATGAGTGATAGAAAGTATGAAATGGGAATAATTTACAAGATGGATTGTATGAATTGCGATGCATTTTATCTAGGGGAAAGTAAAAGAACGAGTTCTTGAACATGGTTACTGTATAAGAAATAAATTGATAGAAAAATCTGAAGTGGCGGAACATTGTATTTAGAAAAAAACGCATTGTATTAATAATGATATCAAAATTGTATTCGTTGAAAAAAATACGAAAATAAGATAAATAATTGAAAGTATCTATATTAGAATTATGAGGGAGAAAAATTTAAATAGAAATGATGGAGTTGAAGTCAATTCTTGTATAGTATGATTAGCAGAAGAGTTGGTACAAAAATTATATTTAGGTTGCAATAACAAGGTTGTGATTGATGAATTAGATTGTTAAATTAGGCCAGTCAATATCGACACTAAAAAAGGCAAACATCGCAAACGTGCATGTATCTACGATTTTTTTATATGTTGTTAGGACCCCTGAGAGTAATGTATACCCAAGTTTGCAACCCTGAAAACCCTGTGCTACTCGTGTGGAGTTCGAAAAACTGCGAAATTCGGGCACTTGTGTCAGTTTTGTCGAAAAAAACACCGGAAGGAAGCGTTTCTCGGGTATCGTCACTCTATACATTTGTAAAGCAAAATAAATTTGCTAGACTTTGAACACAACACGAGCTCTCTAGGTCCATTGGTTGCGGAGATATAGCCAGTCAAAGATGGGCAACTTTTTGCAAAAAGTGGAACGTTGTCGGTAGGGTCATGTTCCAAGACACGTACCGGCTAAACTGATGGTTCTAGAGAAAGATCATGAGAGAGGAAGTTCTAGAGAATTGAATTAGCTGCAATTTGATTCCAAAATGGTGCCTCTAGGCCTCAGTTTCCTCAAAAACGAAAAAATATAGGCCAGTCAATATAGACACAAAAAAAGGCAAACATCGGAAATGCACATGTATCGACGAAGTTTTTTATTCAGCATTTACATCGGTCACGGAACACATCATCCCAGGAAACAGTGCGTTCACAGTGGTCGATGGTGGTTACCTCCTGCACAAGGTGATCTGGCATCGCAAGGATTCAGTCAGATCCATTGTGGCGGGATACGTTAGCTACGTTTTCAACCCCTTTGGTACAAATGTAGCTGTGGTGTTTGATGGATAACTACACAATGCATCTATAAGGAGCACTAAATCTGCTGAACTCCTGCGACGCTCTGCTTCTCTTTCCTGCAGTGACATTTTGTTTGATGAATCAACACCCATCAGTGCCCCAGGCAAAACTGCTCTCCAATGAGTCTACCAAACGTCGCTTGATCACCATGATGCGTACTGAATTTGAGAGACAGGGTATCGAGGTACATCAATCTCAAGAGGACGCCGAGACTGATATAGTGAGGACTGCACTCTTCAAGAGCTCATCGTTCGACCAAGTTTTCATCATTGGGGAGGACGTCGACCTACTGGTCCTCCTCAACGGCTTAAGGTCTGGACAGACGAATGTGTACTTCCAGAAAGGCGACAGAGGTGGGTCAGAGTGCGCTCACTATACAGCAAATTCCTTCAGATGTGGAGAAATGAAGGTTCCACGAGGGATGGTTTTGTTCCTGCATTCCATCAGTGGGTGTGACACGACCTCTGCCCTTTCTGGCAAGGCAAGATGAAGTGGTGCAACGTCCTCAAAAAAAAACCCCACTGGATAGATCTCGCCAGCATTTGTCTTGATCGAAACTCCAACCAGAACGAAGAAGGAAATGCTGACTGAAGATCTTGATGAACCTCTGCGCTGGAGATGCGGGAACGCTGAACACCCTGCGATACTCAGCATTTATAAAATCGACAGCAATGGCCAAAGTCAACCTTGCCCGCCGCCCCCCACCACAGAGGACCATCATTCGTGGAGGACCTAACACCAGGTGCAAAAATGGTTGGGGATCGACAAAAACCCTTGTTATTGGGGATGGGCCACCAGCGAACATGGTCTCATGCCCATCACAACGTGCGCAGAGCCCGCTCTTGAGACCCCGCTTACAATGTTGGCTTGCAAATGCAAAAAATGGTGCTTAGGGCCGTGCACTTGCAGAAAGGCAGGGCTCAAGTACTCTATCCTATGTTCCTTTTGCCAAGAGCGCAGTTGCATAAACGTAACCCCTATTGTCCTGGACGAGGAGGATGAGGATGTGGACGACCCAACACTATATGACGACCCGCCTCCACCTACAGAAAACGTCGTCCATCCTCCCACTCCCTCCCCCACTGATCGAGACTGGATGTGACCCTGCCCTTCCAAAAGACGAAGTTCTAAACTACTGTTGTATTTATGCTTGACTGTAAACATAGAATTTTTCAGTTAGCAAATTGGGAGGAACACGAGAACTTTCTAAAGAGATGTATTACAGAAGGTATCACTCCTACTCCTATTCAGATTAGGAATCCAGTATTAATTGAAACTCCCAACACTGAGAACATTAGGAAGAAAACTGAAAGGAAATTAATAGAAGATCAATTATATGGTATTAACGACTATATTAGTAAACTGCTGAAAGAAGAAGAAAGAATAAACAAAACATTAAAAAGAAGACTTAGTGAGGAAGATTATATGATAGTTATGGATTGGAACCACAAAAAGTACATTGGATACAAACGTAAGGCCAAGGAAAGAAAGATAAAAAAATTTGGTAAGAAAGAAAATAAAGCAAAGAAAGGAGAAGAAAGTAATTATATAATAAACCTTAGTAAGAGAAAATTCAGTCAGAAAGAAAGAGAACTTTTAAACAAAGGTTTAGACTTTGTAGTAGAAAAAGAAGAAGCTTTGATATTAGAACTTTAGCTAAACTAAATGAAATATCAGAAAGTTTAGGAGAGGATAAAGAAAATTTTTTTGAAGAAATTAAGAAATTCAAGAACGAGTATAAGGATCCTATCACTAATATTAAGAAAGAAGAAATTAAAATATTAAAAGATATAGGAAGAGATAAAGAAATATATATTTCAAAATCAGATAAAAGCAATCACATAGTTATCATGGACAGAAATGAATACATAAATAAAATGGATGAATTAGTTAATGATAAAGAACATTATGTTGAAATAAGTAATAATCCTACATTCCCATTATATAATAAAGTAAAAAATATAGTAAAGGATTTAAAAGATAAAAAATCAATAAATTTCAAACAAAAGAATGAAATTATGAAAGAAGCATGCAAAACACCCACTTTAGAAGGGCGTATAAAAACACACAAAGAAGGTAACCCCATTAGACCTGTTATCAATGCTTATGGAAGCCCTGTTCAAAATATTGCAAGATATGTCAATAGTATAATAAAAAACTTCAAGCTTCCCAGAGAAGAATTAATAATCAGAAACTCACAAGATTTAATTAAGAAAATTGAACAAATGTTTCAAAATAACAGAAAATTTCATTTGTACTCATTAGACATAGAGAACATGTACACAAACATACCTGCTAAGGAAACATTAAATATACTAGAAGATTTGGCTTACAAAAACAAAGAAATTTTATTAAAACACAATTTGGACAATAGAGATTTAATGGAATTAGTGGAACTGATAACGCAAAAGTCTTATTTTAAACACCAAGAAAAAATATTCAAACAAATAAAAGGTTTTCCAATGGGTTCACCATTATCAGGTACATTATGCAATATCTATATGAACTATTTTGAATATAAATTTCTTAATGAATGTAAATATAATCTAAAATATTTTCGTTATGCGGATGATATTTTAATAATTTGGTTTGGCACTGATCGACAATTTGAAATTTTCTTCAAAAATATAAACAAAAGAAATAAAGACATAAAGTTCAAAATGGAGAAGGAAGTAAATAAGGAACTAAATTTCCTTGACCTATGCTTAATAAATAAGGACAATAAAATAGTTTTAAAATATTACAGAAAAGAATTCAAAAGTGACCACTTATTAAACTTTGCATCAGGACATAGTTTACATATAAAACGAAACATCATTGAAAATTATTTAAGAAGGATTGATAGGTCATCAAGCTGTGAAGAAGATTACAAAATAGAAATTGATAAAATGAAAACAATTCTAATGAAAAATGGATATACTGAAATTTTTATCGATAATAGTATCCAAAAGTTCAACACATTCAAAATAAAGGAATTGGATATGGATAAGGAAAGCAAAAAAGTGTTTATTCCTTACCTAAATAAAAATAGTATTGGACTGCAAAGGATTTGTAAGAAATTTAACATTGATGTAGGTTTCTATTACAATAATAAAATAAAAAATATTATTTGTAATAAAATAAATACAAGTGACAAAAAAGGGGAAATGGGGGCTATTTACAAAATAGAATGCATGATTTGTGATGCGTTCTATCTTGGAGAAA
Organism: Thereuonema tuberculata; assembly: GCA_023159025.1. Classification (NCBI taxonomy): domain Eukaryota; kingdom Metazoa; phylum Arthropoda; class Chilopoda; order Scutigeromorpha; family Scutigeridae; genus Thereuonema; species Thereuonema tuberculata. Next base: position 23,309,886 of record JAFIDM010000004.1, on the reverse strand, counting down.
CCAAAAGAACAATAAAAGAACGGGCATTGGAGCATAATTCATACATAAAAAACAAATTAGAGGAGAAATCGGAATTGGCTGAACACTGTATGAATAAAAATCATTGTGTAAAAAATGAAATCAAAATTGTATGCATTGAAAAAGATTGTAAAACGAGAAAAACCATGGAAAGTCTACTAATTAGAAATACCAAAAAGATAAATATTAATAGAAATGAAGGTGTTAATGTCAACAAATTTATTGTGGAAATGGCCAAAGAGTTTAACAATATATGTATTTCAAATTGTAAAAATAAGGTGAAAATTAAAGAATTAGGAGAATAGCATTTGTAAGTATTGTTGTAACAATACAATTTCATGAATGTCTCTCTGTTTTCCTCTACTTGTTTGTAACGTATTGTTGTTGTTTTTTAGGCTTTGAGAAAGAAAAGAAGTCATGTCTTTTCGAAAATTAAGAAATATTTATTTCAATAAATGTATGGTTTTATACGTTTATTTTGTTTTTATTTTGAAGATTTGAAGACTTTTCAATAGAATTTTCTTGTTTACATGTATGTTTCCGTTGTTTATTTTCTGTTTACGTTTATTTGTTTAGTGTATGTTTATTTGAAGCCATATGTTATATCTACAATATTAACTTTAAATTCTTGCACGGGTTTTTAAAGAAATATATACAAATATGAATCAGTACAATGTTTTCCTCATTTTTACAAATTCCGATGTTTTACTATTTTTTCGTTTTTGAGGAAACGATGAGGCCTAGACGCACCATTTTGAAATCAAATTGCAGCTAATTCAATTCTCTACAACTTCCTCTCTCACGATCTTTCTCTAGAACCAGTAGTTTAGCCGGTACGTGTCTTGGAACATGACCCTACCGATAACTTTCCACTTTTTGGAAAAAGTTGCTCATCTTTGAATGGCTATATCTCTGCAACCAATGGACCTAGAGAGCTCTTGTTGGGCTCAAAGTCTAGAAAATTTATTTTGCTTCACAAAAGTATAGAGTAAAGATACCCGAGAAACGCTTTCTTCACGTATTTTTTTCGACAAAACTGACACAGGTGGCCGAATTTCGCAGTTTTTCGAACACCACAGGAGTAGCACAGGGATTTCAGGGTTGCAAACTTTGGTATAAACTACTCTCAGTGGTCCAAAAGAACATATAAAAAAATCGTAGATACATGCGCGTTTGCGATGTTTGATGGTTTTATTGACTGGCCTAAAAGCATTTGATTATTATTGAAAAATTTTAAACTCTATTCTAGTAATTGTTATTAACAACTACTGTAGTTAACATTATGTAGCATGTTGTCAGAGATTGCTAAGAATTTCGCAACTTATTCTGTAGTTAGGCTTGAAAAAGACGAGATGATTTTCTCCTAGAAAATTTGCATTTTTTAGAATAAATGTATATATTATTATATTTATTTTTGTGTTTTGATGAAGATGTTTAATAATATTACTAAGTATACCAAGTATAAATAATTGCTTACAAAATTGATCGTAAAGTAAAAAGTAAATATTTCTACCTAGCAGGAAAACAAAAATAAAAATTGTAATGCTTACTTGATTTTGTTCACCACGAATATTCAGCAAGAATTAATTCTTTCAAATAAAAAATACGAGTTCAAACATCTGCAACATCAGTCGTCCAATTCACACTGACTCAATTACACTGCTACAATTCATGATTTTCTTTCCTTACAAACAAAGTAGCGAACGGGAAACGATACAAAGTAGCGAAAGGGAGAAAGTAGTGAGAAACAAAAAACATTAAAAAGTGAAAAAAATAAGAAATTAATAAGAGTTGGAAATAAAGCGAACTAATCAAAATAAAAACAAGGGAGAAATTCATAATAAACCGCGACAATATTCAGCGAGAACTAATTATTAAATGGTTCAAATTTTTAGTTCCGATTCCAGGATATTATTATTATATACTCATGGACAAAAAAATTAGCGAACCAAGAAATAATTGCGGGATCGTAACGAAACTTGTAATGAAGGTACATGTCGGGGAGATATGCAAATGATTAGAAATGCAGCGTGATTGCGCATTACGTATAGCCGGTAGATTACGTATAGCCGGTAGAGCGTTGAACATCGTACTCTGTGGAGTATAAAACGGGTAACCAAAGCTTGTTTGAGTATGCTGAATCATTTACAAAGGAAGAGCTGAGGTAGACATGCCATTACGCCGTGTTCGAAGACAGTATACGCAGTTGTCACAGTTTGAGAGAGGAAGAATCGTCGAGATGATGGAAGCTGGGTGGTCAGCTAGGCGAGTAGCTCGTCAATGAGGCCGCTCTGATTGTGTTGTGAGGAGGTGTTGGGACCAGTGGACCCGAGAGATGTCATGTACACGAAGACCAGGCTCAGGACGCCCTCGACAGACCAGTCATCGAGAAGACCGCCACATAGTCAGAAATGCACGCGTACAGCCAACTGCTTCATCGGCCGCCATCCTGGCACAGGTAGCACCTTCACTAGGGGCCGCTGTGTCTTCTCGAACCATACGAAGGCGCCTGGCTGAAGGACAGTTGGTATCGCGGCGCCCATTAAATGTGCTGCCCTTGACGCCCACCCATCGACGCCTCCGTTTGGAGTTTTGCCGTGCACGAGGAAACTGGACTGCAGCGGAATGGAACCAGGTCGTCTTTAGTGACGAATCCAGATTCAATCTCGGCAGTGATGACAATCGTGTTCGTGTGTGGAGAGCCCGTGGTGAACGCTTCAATCCTGCCTTTGCTGTACAGTGACACACCGCTCCCACAGCTGGTGTGATGGTATGGGGTGCCATTACCTACAATACAAGGTCACCCCTAGTATTGTTCCGTGGCACCATGACAGCCCAGCGATATGTTCATGAAATCCTGCAACCACATGTGTTGCCACTCATGCAACGGCTCCCAGGAGCCATTTTTCAACAAGACAATGCTCGGCCTCATACGACAAGGGTGTCACAAGACTGTCTCCGCACTGTTCCTACCCTTCCTTGGCCTGCCCGATCCCCAGATTTGTCTCCAATCGAGCATATCTGGGATCATTTGGGACGACGAGTTTGGCATCCCATGAGTTTGAACCAACTAGAGGCAAGGTTACAGCAAATATGGAACGAAATGTCTCAAGACATGATACAGAACTTGTATGACTCAATGCCCGATCGTATCGCATCGTGCATTCGCGCTAGAGGGGGTCCAAAGGAGTATTAACTCCTCCGTGCTTTTGCCTTTTTCTCTGAAATAAATTATCCTTTTTCTTTGATTTTCTTATCATTTTTTTATATCAAAATAGTCATTACGTATGTAAATTTTCGTTTCATTTTGACGACTCCTTCTTGGTGCGCTAATTTTTTTGTCCATGAGTGTATATTATGAAATTTTGCCGCCCCCAAAAAAGTGCCGCCCGACATGATAACAAGTTTTTTTCTCCCTAAATTGGATGATATTGATGTGGACGACTTGTGGTTTTAACAAGACGGTGCCACATGCCATACAGCCCGTAAAACAATTCAATTACTGCATTAGACATTTCCGGGCCGTTTACTTTCTCGATTCGGTGATAAGAATTGACCCCCTAGATCGTGTGATTTAACACCATTGGATTTCTTTTTATGGGGTTATTTGAAGTGGAAGGTCTATCCCAACAAGCCCGCAAGCACGCCTGCATTGAAGGAGAAAATTCAGCGCTGCATCAACGAAATTCAGCCACATTTATGCAAAATGGTCATGGAAAATTTCGAGAAAAGAGTACGTATGTTCCAGCAAAACCGTGGAGGCCAGTTGCTCTATCTGTTATTCCATACATAACCCTATCATGTGTACTTTACGATGCAATAACAAAATAACAATTAAAAGAAACAAAACTGTGTTTTTTATGTAATTCAAATCTTGCGTTAATTTTGGGATACCCTATATTTTTAAGGGGAAAAAACATTATAGTTGTGTTTTAATCCCTTCTTTGAAAAAAATTCCCTAAATTCTTCAATTTACTCTTATCGAAAACACATTTTTCTAGTTAATTTTAAGGTTATTTCCTTACAACATAACACATTTTTGATCATAATATGATTTGTAGATGGTTTCATTTAGAATAAGATGGTTTTTATTTCAAGTTGATATGTTAATAAACAAAAAAGTTATTTAACTTACCGCTAACCTCTGAAACCGCCAAAAACGGCCAACCCTCTTAAACAAAATGGCCGCTGAAAGCCAAAGTAGTAATAATGAAATTAAAAAAAAATATCGTTTTGTACTCCCGGATGTATATATAAACAGAAAATGTACTATCAAAAATAAAATACAGTATGTCAGCAACACCCATTGGTTGATTTCATATGCATTGACCCATAGTGAAATGTAACTTCATTTTTTGCTGTTTCAATTCAAATCAAGAGTGAAGAATCACTTCCTGTCAAAAATATTAGTCATTGCAGAGTATTTGGAACCACTGTGATCGTATTATAATGCTGCCTACTTCATATTTTCAAATATATCGTTTCAATATCAAATTGCTATTGCCGGGAAATGTCATACCTTGCTCTTAATTTGAAGTTATAACTAATTACTAATAACTTGAAACGAAACTATTGGAACAATAGTGTCGGAATGCAAAGATCGTAGGCAAAAGATCCTTGTGGGTCTTATTTTCGACTTTGTAAAATAAGATCCTCTTTTTTTATTTTTAGTGTTTTTGTTTTTGGTTTTATGACTTAAGACGGGACTTCACATGAATTTGTGACAGTTGTGATTGAGAATTCTGTTCATTTAATAAAAAATCCTGGAATCCTAACAATATTTCACATTTAAGTAAGTGTGAAGCTTAACGCGTACATTTTAACGTAATTTGAATAAAAATGTTTGACTCGCAAAATTAAATTTATTTAAAAAAGTATTTAAAACATTACCGGTTTCGTCAATTAATATTAAAAATTGGATCATGTGCTTGTATCCAAAAGGTCAACAGTGCTAATCTACTTATTTTAATTCATGTCAATCAAATATTCGGAAATTTTAACCAATTAGAAAGAAGATCATTCTATGAGATTGATGTGTTGATTTCGCAATGGAAGTCTGGAACTGATAAGGTCATAACACTTGTTTTTTGAACGGATGTGAATTTGGTAACGGAAGTCTGGAACTGATGTTATCTGGTACCGATAATGGTACTTGGTTTTCGAACGAATGTAAATAGGTGGGTTTACTGATAACGCAATCCAGTGCTGCAACGATATATACCTGGAAAGAACGCATAGCTCAGCTTGCTCTAGCAATTAGAATGCAGGATTTCAATTATGCTACAGCTTCTCAAGTACATCACTTTGGTCACCAAATCAAACTTGATCTGCCCATCATTCTATATTACGAATCAAATAGCTTTTTTCACGAAAATGCAAAGAATCTGTGTTTATTCTTACAAAAACCCAATGTTACAACGAATCCTTATCAGTACAAACGATGGCTGAATATGGTTTTAAAAAATAGTGATTTGCGACAATAATAACAATTTCTTCACTTTCCCCCTTCTCTTTCCACATATTCCTCCCACCCTTTTTTTTTCAAAGCATACAGAAAAATCTGTGGTTTCATATTTCCCGCTGGAATATAGATGGTCAATGCAAGAACCTTATAACAGAGGCTCTTCAAGAATTGAACCTCCATTGCTAGTTCCTGGTTCTCAGCAAGCCCACCTATTTACATTCATTCGAAAGCCAAGTACCATTATCTGTTCCTGACGACATCAGTTCCAGACTTCCATTACCAAATTCACATCCGTTCGAAAACTAAGTATTATGACGACATCACTTACAGACTCCAATTGCGAAATCATCACACCAATCTCATCCAATGATCTTTCTTCTTATTGGTTAAAATTTCAGAATTTTTCATTGACCTTAATTAAAATATGTAAATTAGTACTGTTGACCTTTTGTATACAAGCACATGATCCAATTTTTAATGTTAGTTGATAACATCATTTGTCACAATGACAAAACCGGCCCTATATTTTTAATGTGTTAAATACTTTTTTAAAGAAATTTAATTTTGTGTCATATACTTTTCTTCAAATATTTCATATAATTAGTATCTAAATCGATATTCTAACAAATCGTTTGTATTAACAGCAAGGTATTTACTCCCAACAGTATCGTTATTCCAAACTTCCTTCCGACCAAGTATTTAAGGAAATAAAAACCTTGTTAGAAATACGGTCTCACTGGGACAATCCTCTTTCGACGTCTTCTGTCAACAAAGTCACCTCGTTTTCTACATGTTAGTCGAAGTCCAATCATTTGCAGGATTTCTAAGAAAGTCAAAATGGAACATCCAAGAAACAGACCAAGACTTCCACCAATATCACTCAGCATCTGTGGGATTGTATAACCATAATCTTTTGTAATGACTTCTTTGATGTTTTCACTCAGATCGAGATGGAATTCGAGATCTTTGTTTTCGGCTTTGGTCAGATTAACATCTAGCAATTGTATCAGATGATGTTGAACATCATCACAAAGTTCCAAACAGTTAGTGTTTTTCGAATCCCAAACTGAATCATAGACTTTCGTGAGATTTTTATACTCTTGCATTAGATTGTTGTAATCAGTGCAAAGGGTTAAATTCGGATGTTTATTAGAAAGGAACGGTAATCTAAAATAAAAATAAAAAAGGAAACATTAGATATCGATATTATTAATCAATATTGCTGTTTAGTTTTTCTTTTTAAAAACTATCAATTAATAGCTTTTTATTGATTTTAATTTTTTTATTTTTTAACATTTGTTCTATTTTTTATGAATTTTACATTTTTCATTTTCAAGGTCCAATCAGTCGGTTTTCCTTTCAAAATAAATAGATTAAATATTTAATTTATAATAAATATCATTGACACTTATTCGTTTCCTATAAAATAGTACATGTTAAACATTTTAGTTTTATTCTAATGTATTATTGTATTGAGGAAATTCGTATTTAGGAGAACTAACTTGTGACCCAAACGACTGTAGTTAATCAAATTAGAAAGTCACATTAACGAACTAAAAGCTTTGGAAAATGTCCTCTTAGTTCACGGAAGCACATAGCTCCACCAGAAAGGGAGAAATTAATGATCCCAATTACAGTGTTTATTTATTCTACAAATTATGTTGGAAAAAGAATAATTTTTAGTTATTCCCTTTAGAGATGTCCTTTGCCGTGATTTTATTTATTATTTAATTATTCGTAATTTTTGACTTGCAAGAGCGATCAGATATCATTAACATTTCAGGGAAATCATTTTAAATAATACCTACTTGCATTTTGCTACTTTATGCATTTTCTCATTTACAAATTTGTCCAGACATTTTGTATAAGAATCAACATTTTCTTCACATGGTTTATTAAGAAAACTTTTACTCCGAAACTAAATATTAGAATGAAAGAAATAATGTTTGTTTTGTATGATTTAAAAACGAATTTCAGGAAAGAATTTAGGAAAGAATGGATACTACAGTGAACTTAATTCAGTAATAGTATTTGTAAATAATATAATCTTATTGGGATACAATAATTACATATCTATAAGCTAACATATGAACTGAATTCTTATTGAAATGGTTTTTGTTTTTATTTCAATAAAATTAGAACATTTTCTTTAATTCTGAATTAAAACTTTTTTTTTAATTAAATTCTAAATTTTCTTTAATTAAAACTGAAATCTTTATTAGTAATAGTATTTAAGGAATTATATTTCTTAATTGAATTTTTTAGATATTTAATCCTAATTTTTAGCTTCTCACTTCTGAGACAGTCAACTGAAATCTATATTTCTTCCCCTTCTTTAAAGGACCTCTCGAATGCATGAAGACATCAGATAGAGGATAGATGGTTGTATCCTCCAATAAATACTAAATAAATCAAGAAAAATATTTTACTTCTGCTAGCTGAAAATTTTCAAACTAATGTAGTATTTAAAAATCTGATATTTTAAATAAACCACAGTATCCTTACAGTCTATGGATAAAGGTCAGAAATTATGATTTTTTTTTAAAATTCATAATGAAGGTTTTTGCTAAGTATGGAAAGGCAGGTAAGTATTTCCCGACTCAGCCTCCACTCACATGTCGGAGTTGCAAAGGCTCAGACGCAGTGGGGTATATAGAATATATTTTCGGGGGGGGGAGGGGAGGCCCAAGATTAATACAATTACGTAGACACCCCATGGAAACCTATCTGTTCACCCCAAAAAAAAATTTAAAATAAACTAGTCATTCCCAGTCATTAAATAACTAAGTAATCTTAATTACCGTAAGACAGCAGACGACAAACACCAAGAAATGTTGAAATTTCTCTATCATATATCGAAACTCTATGAATGGCGTTTGCATACTATATCAAGAAAAACAGCATTTTAGAAATTAAAAGGAATAAATAAAATAAAAGAAATCTAAAGATGGAACAACCTGGTTATTAGTTTAAGTGAATATAATATCGTCATAATTACACTGAACAAAAAGTAAAAGGAAACCAATAATCAAGAAGTAATTTGCATTTTAATTCAAAGTTTCTTTTTAAATGTTTGATTCTATATCTTTACATCATTTAGTCTAGCATTTTAATCAATGATAAAGTTATCATAAATATTTAAAATTATAATAAATAAATAAGTAAAATTATCCGTCTAACTTACATGGATCTGAGCAGATATTTTGTATTCTCCTAAATAAAACTGCTGTGTCTTTTTCAACCATCCTGTTTCTTTCGGAGGCCATTCCTTTTTAAAATTGTCGTCAGGATAAAGATAAGTCAAGAATTCTCCAGGACAAAGAGTGATAGAAGGCAAAGTCAAATACTTCTGTCTGACCATTTCCACGTTGATCTTAGCTGGATAACTGAAATAGTGACGAACCGCGATTATAATCTGACTTACAGTAATAGCGATACATGCAGTGATAGCTATTATCCACGCAATTCGTAGAAATGCAGAGGAATCCTTTTTAAAAATTGTCTTTACTCCTGGAATACGGATATCGTTGGCTTTTGTTTTCTTAGAAAAGAATTTCTTGCTTTTATACATTGTGCAGTTTTCTATTATTGGATAAAAGGAGATGTGTTTACATTTGTGAACTTGCTTTTGATAAGCTTTGTCTTTAATTGATAGCAAATAATAGTCTATATTCAAGTGGATTAAAATACACTTTTTCAATTTTTGTGCTATTAAATAACTACGAAAATTACCTAAGAAAAATATTTTTCTTAGTAAAATTCTATGTTTACTTACTTACTCTTGGAAACAAAACTCTCTCGTCAATTGGATCCAATTGGCAACTGAATTAGCTTCAAGAAAAACTAATTTTGGATCATCAGCATTTCTACAGCTATTAATCAAGTGAAGGCGTAGTTGGTATAATAATTATATAGGAAAAAAAAACATTATTCACACTTTATTAATCACATGTAGAAGTTTTGTTTCAAATAATTTCTATACTTGATATAAAATAACCAGAAAAAAAAATCAACCTGCTCTTTCCATATAACTGGTTTTGATTGGAAAAAAACCAGTAAAAAATTTAAATTAATTCTTTATTTTTATCTTTAAATTCTAAAGTTAAAAATTTAATATACCCAAGAAAGAAAGAAATAATTTTTAGATTAATTATAAATAATTAATAAATAATAATTACCGTCATTTCATACATGACTATTGTCTCTCTTTTAGAATGTCGCCTTAGACAGATAAGTCTTAACATTCAATATATAACTGAAAGAAATCGAAAAAATTTTTAAATTCTGAAAATGAGATTTTTTCTGAAAATGAAAAGATATTTCTATTTCTTTATTTGCTCAAATCAAATTTCAAAATGTTTTATTAGAAACAAATTGAGAAGTATTGTTAATAAAGGTATAATCACTGTAAAATTATAATTTTTGAATAATAATAATTTAAGACGAAAAATAGAAAAGCGATGAAAATGCACAATCGCTTGCTTTCACGCCTTGAGTCATCATCGATGGGAATCAGGGACAGCTGTTTTGTCCTTATTAGTAAAACCCCGATTATCCGAGCCCCGATTATCCGAGCCCCGATTATCCGAGTTTCCGCTTTAACCGAGCTATCAAATATTTCTAGGATTTTTTTTTTCGCAAATTAATCTTCGTTCGTCTAGTCGTATACCCCCCCCCCCTACCTGGAATCGGGGAATGGTTTCGACACCAACAATCCTGGGTTATCCTTAAAAAATGCCGAAACATTGCTGCAGAAAAACGCCAAAG
>JAFIDM010000004.1:23281251-23294201 GCA_023159025.1 Thereuonema tuberculata | reverse complement strand
GCAAGAACCAAATCACATGGTTTTAAATAATTTGATGCGTTCAATATTAAAGTGATTTTTTTTTCTACCAGATAAGAATAATAAAATAGTCATAGTTTTACATAATTTTTTTTATTAAAAAAAATACTTTTTTATATTTTTTTTTCCTGTAAACCTTAAAAAGTTAGCCAAATAGAAATACATAAATATTCGAGTTTTTGTTTTAATCATTTCACAAAGTCATTATAATCAATGTAATCGTTGTTGGGTTTTTTTTTCCCCCAATGCGAAAGTTGTTCATACCTTACTGAATCGAACATACGTATGAAAATTCAAAAAAAAAAAAAAAGAAAGAAAATCGATACATCTTGCAAGTTTCTGGCATCGATTTTGGACTTAATAGCGTGCTGTAATTATCCTAAGACTGCTTTACATGTGCTCGAAAACATGTCCAGAATGGGCTGGAAAATATGTCATTGTTACCATTCAAGGAAATTGTTTTATACCCGCAAGGGAACATCCATTGACAAAATACGTTTTGTTTTCGTTGTTAAGTGAATTAAACACGATAAATTAATGAAAATCAAAAACTTCTTTTATTTCCTCAAACATCTTCCGTGCGATATTTCGATAATCCTGATCGGATTATCTTTCTCAAGCTTTAAATGAAATACATTAAGAGAAAAGGAACAGCTTCCTTCTTCTCCCAAAAACCAGAAAATAAATGACAATCAGAATTTTAGATTCTAAAATAATACAAAAGTGACACGCTCATCATAAATGCGTAAAGCGTGCAGTATTATTATAATAAATATGAAATTTAAAAAATATTTTTAAGCTTCTGAATTTCTTATTTTTGAAAGTAATTCACAAATTAAACACGACTTATCGGCCGTAATAATATTCATTCACTATGAAATTTAAAAAGTAAAAACAGCAATAATACAAAATTATGTACGATGGATTATGAATAATAGAGAATCTGAAGAAACTCAACAGAAAAAGATTAAGGAGTGCCGAATATATATTAGAATGAACACTCCACTCCCAAAAAAAATAAAAAGAAAGAGAGAATTTTGAAAAAGTATTCAAAATATACCAGGAAATAATATTGCAAAAATTTAATTAATACCCAAATAAAGTTGACGTATTTAGAGCATCCTGCAGCTACTGCCAATAGTCGTAGTGACACCAATAGTTGTACACATACTATTCAAAGGATGCGCTCCACGATTCTGCAAAAAGAAAATTAGTTACAAATTCATCGGCTAAAGGGTGCTTTTACAGCTATACGAACGGAAAACGAAAGCAGAATGTTCAAAAACCCATTTATTTCACACAAACAGTATCACACTTTTGAACGAGTCATGTGATATTGCTCAATATGTTCCCCCTGACAAGACGATTTGCAGACAATGAACTGTATGCTCAACCACTGACCATAGGCGATCACCCGTGATAATTCACACATGTAGCGTGATACTGTCTTTTAGTTCTGCTAATGTTGCAATTCCTCCACGATACACCACATGCTTTAGATATCCCCACAACCAAAAATCTCATGGAGTTAGGTTAGGAGAACGTAGTGGCCAGGCAGTAGGGAACATGTGACTAATTACTCGATCATTGGTAAAGCGTTGATGCAACACAGTTTGCACGAACCTTCCAATATGAGGAGGTGCACAATCTTGCATAAAAGAGGTTGAATCAAGACACTGTCTTTCCTGCAGCTGGGTATATCACAAAGTTCTGGAGACCTCAAGATATCTAACCGCAGTCACGGAACATGTCTGAGGACCATTATCAGTAATTTCTTCAAAAAAAAATAAGGACCCAGGATAAAGTTGGTGTGAACCCACACCATACTGTAAGCTTGGGCGAATGTAGAGTTATCTCCTGCAAAAGGTGTAGCCCACACACGGCAATTTGGGTGTTCACAGTGCCATTCAAATTAAAGTGTGCTTCTTCGCTCCATAGAATGTCCAATGGCCAAGACGTATCAACTTCCATCCTCGCCAGAAAAGTCAATGCAAAAGTAAGTCGTTTCTCCTTGTCGCCTGAAAGCAGTTCTTGTCTGTGACTGATCTTGTATGTAAAAAAATGAATTAAGTTTCTCAGGATTTTTCTAACTGTGCTCCAAGGTAGATCTAATTGTCGTGATGCGACTCGGGCACTATCTGAATCTGCAGCATTCTCAAACGACTGATGAACAATTGATGTGGCAACGTCTTCAATCACGGGATCACCGATCCTCTGCCCCGTTGCACACTTAAAGATTCGATTTCTTCAAATTTTTTCATCATTTTTCTCATAATTTGTGATGACATCGGTCCATGGCGTATTTTTTTTTTTGCCCGACGAAATTCACGAATCGGAGCTGTAGCATTACCATGACTTTCTTAATAAAACTTGACCATCAACGCACTTCTTGTAAAGTCATCGTCATCGCGGCTGTTATTTTTAACACGTTCACAATTTACACCGATTATTTACATCCCAATGTCGGCTGCGTTCCTAGTGTCTATGCAAATCAGATTGGTTTCTCTTTGCATAAAGATTAACCCTATGCAATTGTGAAGACATTTGAACCACTTTTACAATAAAACCGTACTCTGTTGTTAAAGAATTGTATGTTGAATGTTTTTCTACAGTTATTTTCATTGTTGTGGCAAAAAAGCGCCCTCTAGAGAACGATTTTGTAACTTGATTTTTTAAGAATCGTTGAGCGCATCCTTTGAATAGTAAGTGTTGGTGTCTCTCCGACTATTGCTTGCAGTTGCAGGCTGCTCTAAATAGGCCATCTTGTATATTCTGAGGTCCAAAAAATATCTATAGATTCAAAAATTTCAAAGAACTAAAACTGAGAGCCATACGATGTAGAGTCTTGAAATGTAGAGATTGTGATATTAAATGTATTGCAAATACAGGCAGAATGTCTATAAGAACACATCAGAGCATATAAAACTTGCAATCAAGAACTCTCTCATTGGGTACACCATTGCTTTCCTCAAGACATAATTCATTCCCTTTGACAAATATTCTTTTTTGAGTTAATGAGGAAAAGTCACATTTTATAATAAAATCATGCATTATTCTTTGTTTCAGATGATTCAACAAATATAAAGGATTGGTTGTTAATGATTACATATTGGAAATTTTCCAACAAATCGTTAGGAACTAAGAAACAGATAGTTATTCATTCGAAATTTCTCTAATTGTTTTTATTAGTACATTTTAATTTAATGTTAATTAGGAGGAAAGGTGCCAATTATGCGGTAGTTCCCAAATATGCGATACCTCGGTTCTGGCCACAGTAAGAGGTGAACTCTCCTGGACTCTATCCGAAATATGTCTCCAGCAGGTTCAAGGACTACAGCGACAACGAAGCAGCCATTACGAAACTGATGGCTTAGAGTGATATTATTTTTTAAAATATTTCAATCTCAAGTTTTTTTGAAGTGTTTCTTCTAAATGAAGTTTTCTGTCTAAGAGTGAGTAGATGTCGCTATATAGTTAACTGTTCTCATCTATATTATTAAAATAGAAGTTGATTTTTTTCTGACCCTATGTCCTCCGAAACCATAAGACTCAGAAATACAAGTAAGGTGGCAAATATTAGAATAGCATTTAGGATGCTTACATTTTCATTTTTATTTACGTGGGTCAACTGGACGTCCCGAGACATTCCGAATCTCTCGAGACCTTATCCGAGATGCTCACATTTTCATTGTTATCTAAGTGGGTAAACCGCAAGTCACGTGACTTATAATCAAACATTAGGTTTCCGAGGCGGTCTCCGAGACCCGCTCGCAGGTTTTGAGAAAGCGGTCTCGGTCACGGGTGGTGAGAAAAAGTACTAAAATTACTCATCATTAAATGTAGTAGTAGTAATTAAATCTTGTAATCAAATAAAGAAAGAAAGAAAGAAAGAAAGAAAGAATTCATTTTAAATTTTGAAATATAGAGAAAAAAACAATTTAAATTTTTATACATTCAAAAGCTTGATTTTAGAAACCGGCGTTATAGGAAAACAGAATAGCGTTAATAGCAAAAGACATTAGGATATATTTTTTTCAACAACAGCTCAATAATTACCGTTCTTGTCAGTTATTAGAAGACAAAGAAGAATTACACGACGAACTAATTCAACTTTTATTTTTTTCAATTCTAATTGTTACGTGAACCACGCCTTTCTTCTTGATTAATGGCTGAGAAAAACTGAAACACTGATGATACAAAATTCAGTTTTTATATTATATACATGGTTATGAAACGTAATCGAACAAAGATTTCGTTGACAAGTGAGCTTAAGTTTCCAGAAAGGAAACGACAGCAAGTAAAACATTCTCATGTTAAGATAAAGTTTTACTAAGAAAAACATACATTTCTTTGATGAAAGAATAAAGATTAAGTAGAATAACTAAAGCCCCTTTACAAAGCACATTTACTTCTGAGTAACTTACTCAACTTTTCAGAGGAATATTCAATGTTTGGATGTAATCACAATGATAGGGTAGTGGACCATTAGCACATTAAAAGCATTAATAATAAAAAGGATATACAGATATATGACATGTTTCTGTTTCGTTGAGCCCCACAAAACTGCTCCCGTCATCTCAAGGGCAAATATAAGGGGGGGGGGCCATGGGGGACCGGGCCCAACCCGAAATAATGAATATAAAGAAAAAAATAAATACCGTAATCTGAATTATTTCAATGAATCATGCATTTATGCAATAATGAATTCAGCATTCAGCGCAAATTACCCTCTGAATATGAACAGCAAAACTGATCTAAAGTACCATGGGGTGTCAACTTAAAATTACTTAACCTAACCTTACATTAATCTTAGCCCCCTCCAAAAATATATTATATATTCGCCACTGCGTCATCTAAACGAACAGAATGTCTATTAAATATATTCATGTACCAGTATAATTATATGTTCTTCACATTATTACACCTTTCCTTTATTATTTTTATGCCGGTCAGAAAGAACCTGCAACCTTAATGTCTGTCTGGGCATTTTTATCATGATGCTTAATTTTCCAGAATTAAATTAGATTATATCTGTATTTAAAGATAATATTCTGACAATTTTTAAGATACTTTGTACCCAAAAAAACACATGATTTTGGGTGGTGGAGGGGTATTCTAAAACCTCACCATATATCACCAAGGTGGGGGGGTTAAAAAGTTGTTAAAAAACATCACGTGATTAATGGACGACCATTATGGGAAGGGGACGATGGGTTAAGAATGGATGGGAGCGTCTTAAGGCAAGAAGAATAAAAATAGATAAAAATATCAAATAAAAATAAGGGAACAAAAATAAAAGAATGCGATAATAAGCTAGATGTAAACCTGTAAAAAAAAGTTAAACTAATACAAATAATAAAACAAAACAAAAAAATTGATAAATATATATATTAATTAATAAAAAAGAGAAACACTATTTTCTTCTTTTGTTGATTCTGTTGTTGATTCTCTTATGTCCAAGTGCCCCAAACTTCAATTGATATTGATGGCTGCAATGTGGACGTAGGTAAA
The DNA here is from genome assembly GCA_023159025.1 of Thereuonema tuberculata. Taxonomy (NCBI): domain Eukaryota; kingdom Metazoa; phylum Arthropoda; class Chilopoda; order Scutigeromorpha; family Scutigeridae; genus Thereuonema; species Thereuonema tuberculata. The sequence goes on along the minus strand of JAFIDM010000004.1, from coordinate 23,288,672 downwards.
ATTAGTGGGGGGTGTTTCTCCAGAAAAATTTTAGCCTTTGTTTTAAAATTGTGTGAAAGGAAAAAAACATGTATAAAAAGAAAATTTATTCAGAAACCTGATAAATTTCATTTTATACATATTTGTTTCCTTTCACACAATTTTAAAATAAAGGCTAAAATTTTTCTGGAGAAACACCCCCCCACTAATTTTAGGTACGTCCACAATGCAGCCATCAAAGTTATTTGAAGTTTGGTGCACTTGGGCATTAATGTCGTAATGCAATGCTTTGGTCACATTGTTGTAACATCTGCCCTCCTTGATGTGTAGTGATTCCATGAATTTCCCTAAGTAAGGGTCATGTTGCACATCAAATATTACCGGATTTCAAAGTCAAGAATGTGGCCACTTTCGTGTGAGTGAACGGCTGTCATATATTGTATGGAGTGTTTTTTAACACCGGCTGCGTGTTCAGCTAGGCGGATATATTCAGCTAGCGTTAGGTTCCCTCTGCAGATGTCGTGGTTGCTATTTTAGCATCTGATACTGTAAATGGTACCAGTTTGTTTTGTGCGTTGGTTATCAAGCTGTTTTCCGTTTTTGTAGTTGAGTTTATTATGTAGAGTGCTGTTCACTTTAGCTGCTACTCTGATGTTGTAGTTGGCTAAAGGTGGGATTCCGTTGCCGGCGCTGGACGCCGAGCAGTCGGTGAAGTTGCAGTTTCCCTTTAGGCTACAAGAATGAGGTCAGCGCGAGCAACAGCAAAGGTGTTTCTATTGAAGCGGTTGAAACAGCTTTTCAACAGCGTCGCTTTAGCCCAAGGCAAGGAGGGTGACATGCTTTTCCCCCGTTTTTCAGTGGCAATGGATTGTTTTGTTCTGGCGACGATATTTTTCTTGCTAAAATTGGAATTAGGAAAATTGGAAAAAAAATCTCAAAGAGGATGAATGAAACATAAAAAAATGATGATATTATTTTTATTCTTGCGCTACCTCCAAAAATAAAAAAAAATTCACGCAATAGAAATTATGCCTTTTTTTTTTTTCAAAATGTGGCTTTCTTTATGTAACTTCCCAATAGCAATTATATTTCATGGGAAAGGAAGGAAATTTAATTTTAATTGAAAACATTACATTAAAACTTTATTTCTAATGAAATTTATAAAAAATTTAAACACACACTAAAAAGCTAATATTTTAAAATATATTTAATCCAAGCTACCATGAAATAATTTTATAATCTTCATTATCAGTTCTTTTTAAGTATTTAGGTTTTCTTTGAATATTCCAGTATGATTCTATTTCTGAGATTTAACTTGAAATTAATTTGTAAAAAAATAGGAAGTTTTATTGTATTATTCCATTATAACACTAAAAAAAATCAATTTCTCAAACATAAATTCATATCATAATTAAATTGTCCTGAATAAAAGCTTAAAAGTCAAACATATTTTCGAAACAATAAGTTTAAAGAAATTACAATAATAATAGCTGATTTATATCAATAAATTCAATAAAATAACCTACATTTTAATTGAATTTCCTTATTTTTATAAATTTCTATAATAAGTGTCAACTTGTATTTACTTTGTTTTCAAAAAAAGAATTCAAAACACGATTTATTTCGATATTTTGGCTATGTTCAGCTACACAAACTAGAACCAGCAGTCGCCAGAAGCCGGCCTGTACTGGTCCCTCTTGGAGTCACCCGGCATCTCTTCTTTCGCGGTTGGGAGAAGCACGGCTTTACTATTCTCATTTACAACAGAAGCCTGCCGTCCCTATTGTAAATTCAAGGCCGGTGACTGTAAGGGGTGGAGAGAGCTGTAATTGAGGTCAGAGAAGTCGACTGCCAGCGCCCGCAATGGAATCGCAGCTTAAGATCGGCTTTATTCTCTTGATGAGTTCTTTATGAATATGGGAAGCTTATGCACATGTAAGTCACTTTATTGTCATGTGGTGCGTTAAGCCCATTGCACATGGATCCGAAAATCGGTTGGTCGGGTCCTTGTGCAATGGGCTGAAAGGGAGAGTTTGAGACCAAAATTATCATATTGAAATGAAAAAAGGTAAGGCGAATGAGATATGTAAATTTTGGACTGAATCATCCTATACGTAAATTATGTTCCAATACATCCTCATTCATCTTATCTTTTTTATTTCAATATGATAATTTTGGTTTCAAACGCTCCCCTTAAGACCATTGCACATGGATCCGACCACCGATTTTCGGATGTGCAATGGGCTTTAGAGCTATTGTCCGTGGTGCTGTTACGTTGTTGTATTCTGTATTTTAAGATGGTCATTTATTGCATCCACTTCATTGTTAAGTAATTCCTGGATGGATCAGATTGTGAAAGCTCTATTAGTCCTCATGTGTAGTAGATTGGTTTTGTAGGATAGGAGCAGTTGTTGAGTAATTGATATTAATTTCTGATAATGTTTCCTGAAAAGATTATTTTATTCTTTTTCCCTTAAGACGATAGCATCCACGCTTATCCCGTCATTCCCTTCCCACATGAACTTTACCATCACCAATCGATTACTCGTCACATGACCTTGCCGCTAATTGCTCTTTTCTTTTTCGTTTGAATTTTAGTTCGTTTTTTTATTTATGAGAATGGGAGCGGATTTTTGGAGCTCATCGAAACATGGCATTTTTATATGTTTTTATTATTAATGCTTAGTGTGGTAATGGTCCATTAGCTTATTAATATTCAACTTTTATTTTTACCATCCAAAGTTATTACATCAACCACGCCTTTCTACTTGATTAATAGATGTAGAAGAGTGAAACGTTGATTATCTAAAATTTCAGTTTTTATTGTCAGCAGATCAATAAGATCGTCGAACGGAAATTATACAGATAACAAAGCTTAAGTTTCCTGGAAGTAAAACTTTATCATTTCCCTCTTTTCATATGTTACTAAGAAAAACATTATTCATAGTTAATTCTTAATCATAGTTTCTAATCATGATAGGTATTTAATAGAATAAAGATAGAAATAGCGTAATTAAATCTTTTTGAATACAGACTATCATTTAAATTAAAGTTATTTGATGTCAGTTAAAGATCGAAATTTACCAAAAGCAAATTCATTACAGCAACATTTATCTGAAATTCTTTTCAAACAAAACAAAAGCCGATGATGTCAGTATCCGATGAGTTAAGACAATTTTCCAAAAGGATTCCTCTTCAATTCTAAGAATTGCTTGGATAATAGCTATCACTGTATGTATCGCTGTTACCATAAGTCAGATTGTAATTGCAGTTCGTCACTATTTCAGTTAGCCTGCTAAGATCAACGTAGAAATAAGTATTTCATTACGCAGGAAAGCCAATTGATTTCTTGATAACTAGCTGTTTTCCGCACTATTATTACATATCTTCAGCATATTTATAAGGAGCTTAGATACTTTTTAAATCTTTTCCCTTAAGACGCTATTTATTTTTATATTAATTATCCTTTTTAATTCTGAAAACGTCTTTTTTTATATCTTTTGATTTAATAGTATGCAAATTCTATTCATGAAGTCAATTATGAATGATTTCATAGTCATTTAAGGAAATTTCCACGTTTTTTAGTATTTTCGATTGCTATTCTATGATAATTATAGATTTGATTATTTATTGATGGAGTATGTGAAATTTTTCTCTTTTGTTTGTCGGTTTGTAAGTACAGTGTGTCTATAATGAAAGTTCACCTATTCCACTCACTCTACAGCAAAAACTACTTATCGAAATTGCACCAAATTTGCAGTACATCGTAAAAACGCCATGGAAAGGACATTCATTTCTACTTTTGTTGTCTTTCTGAATTCACAATTCACTGAGATGCAAGATACTCGGCGGATCCAACAGACGATGGTCAGGAAACTTAAACAGGCTATCTTGGATTCCCGGTATCACAATTTTCCAAAAAAAAATCAGAGAAGTCTTGTGCGTTTTTTGTGTTAATTCTCATGTAGTTATATCTATAATTTATCTGGATTTGAGCAGACATAAGATAACTTCCTAACTGAATTCCTGTTCCTCATTCGACCAGCCTGTGTCTGTCGTAGGCCATTATTTTTTAAAAATGTCGTCAGCATAAAGATAAATCAAGAATTCTCCAGGATAAACAGTGATGGAAGGCAAAGTCAAGTACTTCTCTCTGACCATTTCCACGTTGATCTTAGCTGGGTAAGTGGAATAGTGACGAGCTTCAATTATAATCCGACTTCCAGTAATAGCGATACATATAGTGATAGTTATTATCCAGACAATTCCTAGATATGAAGAGGAATCCCTTTGGAAAATGGTCTTCACTCCTGGAGTACTGATATCATTGGCTCTATTTTTCTTAAGCCTGTTTTACATTTATCATTTCACTCGCCATAACCTGGACATTTCACTCGCCATCACCTGGACATCACAGATGTCCAGTAAATGGAGAGCTTAGAGCCTGGGCTATTTTCGAAGAAATGTCTAGACATCTGATGGCTGGACATTTCAAATAGCGCTCCTGGTGACGAATTGTAGAACTTGGAAGTCCAATCGATTTGTATCTATTTATTCGAAATTACCGATTACAAAAATGATTTTCACGATCGGAGGGCATCTTTTCCTTATGTTTTCGTGGATGCTTTCATAAAATGTTACATTATTAATCAAAATCATTTCAGAATTTCGGCTTAAAAATTTGAATCGAAAGCGACCGAGCATCTCGAAAAGATCTCGCTATTGATCGAGATTTAACGAGACTGAATTATTTATCGAAACTGATTTATCGAAACTGAAAACAAAGAACACAAAACGATGAAAAAAAACATGAATATTTCCTATTTTAATTAATTAAAGACATTCTTTCACCTATCCGATGCATTGACTAAATGGTTTTATATAAATTAATGCTATTTTTTCCGTAAATAAAACGTAGGCATGATTACAATTAAGAAGTGGAAATGTTCCGTTTGATGGAAGGCGTCATGGTAAGTGTAAAACGATACACAAATCACTCGCAATCTACCCTGACATGACTTCCGTTATGGCTTGCATTTATGGCGAGTGAAATGGTAAATGTAAAACAGGCTTTAGAAAAGAATTTCTTGCTTTGGTGCATTTTGCAGCTTTCTATTTTGGATAAAAGCAGATGGTTTTGCTTTAATGAGTTTTCTTTTGATAAACCTAAGTTTCAAATTGACACCAAATATCTTTAAATTAAATGGTGTCTACATTCAAAAGGATTTAATTACACTATTCGTATATTTTTCTATTATATAACTATTAGAATTAACTATGAATCATATTTTGTGAGTAAAATATTATCTTACTAAAGAAATGCAGAATAAATTGGTAAAAGTTTACTTACTGTCCTTTTCCTTCTGGAAACTTACTGTTCTCCAAATGAGAGTTGGCCGGCGGAAGTTTGAACTGCGCAGCCCTTCCGGTAGCTGATCAAATATGTTTTCCTGTCACAATGGACGCCGTCGTCTGTTTTCACTGAGAAAGACATGTAGATAACGCCAAATTAAAACTTCTCTCGACTATTTAGCGTTATTTCAATACCAGTTGCTAACAATAAGTATTTATATAAATAAATAAATATATAGTATTTTTAAATACAATGCTCTTTTGCAAAGTAACAAGCGATCACCGTAATGCCGGCGTCCTGTCATAAAATCAGACGGAAGATCTCACAAAAACAGGGCGGCTATTCTCATTTGGAGGACAATAAGCTTTGAGTTTTTGTGGAATTTCTTTTCGACGATCTCTTAGCCTACCGAGTTGGTGATAATAAAAACTGAATCAAAGTCATCAACACTTCACTCTTCTACATCTATTAATCAACTTGGATGGCGTGGTTGATATAATAATTGGGATGGTAAAAATAAAAGCTGAATCAGATAGTCAGATGTAAAAATTCTTTGTAAAGGGGCTTTAATTACATTATTTAATCATTATTCTGTCATCAATAAAAACTATGTTTTTCTTAGTAAAACTATCTTTCAAAACATGAAGAAATTTTTACTTGCTATAGTTTCCTTTCTTAAATCTTGAAGTCTGTTGTCAGTGAAATCCCTGTTCGTTGACATTTTATTAGACTATTGAGTTTAATATAAAAACTGAATTTCGGATCAACAACGTTTCAGTCTTCAGCAGCTATTAATCAAGTAGAAAGGCGTGGTTGATGTAGTAATTAGGAATGAAAAAAATAAAACTTGAATTAGTTGTCGTGTAAATCTTTTTTTTTTTCCTGTTGTCTTCTAATAATTATTGATCAAGTAATTATTGTGCATTAGTCACAAAAATGTCTCCTACGAGCTTTAGTCAACCTTCTGTTTCCAAATAACGCGAGCTTCTCAAATCAAGCTATTAAATGTATAAATTTTTAATGAAAGTTTTTTTTTTTTTTTTTTTCCTAATTTAATTTTTATATTTCTTTTATTTATTTATTTATTTATTTATTTATTTATTTATTTATTTATTTATTTATTTTATTGCAAGATTCAATTATTACTGCTGTATTTAGTGACTCCTAATCATCTCTGCAATCACTACTTAATACAGATTCAAAACTAAATTCAATTCATTAAATACAATGTAAATTTCAACAGCTGGATGAATTCTAATTCTAGTTATATTCTTAGAAAAAATAAAAGTTTCTTCATAAAACTCTATCTTACATAACACAAGAATAAATGGGTAGTTGATATTTTTTTACTTCTTATCGTTCCCGTCAGGAAAAATTAATCTCAATTATCAGTGGAATTCCTATTCGTTGATGTTTTATTGGCCTTTTGAGTTGATGTAATAACAGAATTTTGGATCACCAACGTTTCAGTAGAAGACTGTTAATCAAGTAGAAAGGCATGGTTAATATATTAATTAGAAATTGAAAAATATAAAAGTTGAATTCATTAGTCGTTTAAATCTGCTTTGCTGTCTTGTAATAATTTGAGCAGAACAAGTAATTATTGTCCTCCAAATGAGAGATGGCCGCCCTGTTTTTGTGAGATCTGCGCATGTATGATCGATTAGTCTGCTCAGGCACTTCCGTCTGATTTAATGACAGGACGCCGCCATGACAGGTAATCGCTTGTTACTTTGCAAAAGAGCATTGTATTTATAAATATTATATACTTATTTATTTATATAAATCCTTATTGTTAGCAACTGGTATTGAAATAACGCTAAATAGTCGAGAGAAGTTTTAATTTGGCGTTATCAACATGTCTTTCTCAGTGAAAACAGACCCCGTCGTCCATTGTGGCAGGAAAACATAATTGATCAGCTACCGGAAGAGCTGTGCAGTTCAAACTTCCGCCGGCCAACTTTCATTTGGAGGACAATACAGTGTGGAAATTGTAAATATTATGTAAAGAATTTTTTTGGATTATATAATTTAATAATGAAATGATTTTAATTATGAATATAATTGTAATATTAATCCTAAACGATGG
>JAFIDM010000004.1:23251387-23275061 GCA_023159025.1 Thereuonema tuberculata | reverse complement strand
CGCACGTTAAATTTTATTTTTATTATGTAAAGCCGTTTGTTTATTTTTCAGTCTTTTCCACACACTACAACAATTAATAGCCAATAATCATGGACAATAGTAATGGTTCGTTCCAGACTGCACTCAACCCCCATACAAGCAAACAGTTGACCTCGCCTGAATACTTAATAACCGCCCATCCATATAAAGACTGGTAAAAAAATTTTTTTATAATTTGTATCTTGTTGTTGGATCTGAAGATGTCAGCTGATACGCTGACGAAATATCATCCATTGTAAGCTTTAATGCTTTAATTTTATCTTGTATATTTTTAATTATGTGCGTTGGCTTTAAGTTTAATGTATTAAATATGAATTCCGCGCGTTAAATTTTATTTTTATTCTGCCTGTATTTCCAATACATTTGATATCACAATCTTTATATTTCAAGACTCTACATCGTATGGATTATCAGTTTTACTTGTTTGAAGTTTTTGAATCTAAGGATATTTTTTGAACTTCAGAATATACAAAGTTGGCCTATTTAGAGCAGCCTGAAACTGCAACCAATAGTCGGAGAGACACCAACTGTTGTACACATAATATTCAAAGGATGCGCTCAACAATTCTGCAAAAAGACAAGTTACAAAATCATCCGTTAGAGGGCGCTTTTTGCTACAACAATGAAAATAACTGTAGAAAAACATTCAACATACAATTTTATAACAACCGAGTATGGTTTTATTGTAAAAGTGGTCCAAATGTCATCACAATTCCATAGGGTTGATCTTCATGCAAACAGAAAACAATCTGATTTGCACTGACACTAGGAACGCAGCCGATATCGAGCTGTAAATAATCGGTGTGAACTGTGAACGTGTTATTAATGACAGCCGCGGTGACGATGACTTTACAAGAAGTGCGTTGATGGTCAAGTTTTATTACGAAAGTCATGGTAATGCTGTAGCTGCGATTCGTGAATTTCTTCGGGCCAAAAAAAATACGCCGTGACCAATGTCACCACAAGTTATGAGAAAAATGATGAAACAATTATAAGAAATCGGATCTTTAAGTCTCCAACGGGGCAAAGTACGGAAGTGAAACGATGATCCCAAGATTGAAGACGTTGCCACATCAATCGTTCATCAGAAGTTGGAGAATGCTGCAGGTTCAGATAGTGCCCGAGCCGCATCACGACAATTTGATCTACCTCGGAGCACAGTTAGAAAGATCCTGAGAAACTTAATTAAATTTTTTCCATACAAGATCAGTCACAGACAAGAGCTGCTTTCAGGCGACAAGGAGAAACTACTCACTTTTGCTTTGACCTTTCTGGCGAGGATGGAATTTGATACGTCATGGCCATGGAGCCACGAAGGAGCGACGAAGCACACTTTTATTTGAATGGCACTGTGAACACCCAAAATTGCCGTGTGTGGGCCACACCTTTTGTAGGAAATACCTCTACATTCGCCCAAGCTTACATTCTGGTGTGGATTCACATCCAACATTATCCTGGGTCCTTAGTTTTTTGAAGAAATTACTAATAATGGTCCTCAGACATGTTCCGTGATAGCAGCTAGATATCGTGACATGCTCCAGAACTTTGTGATATACCCAGCTGCAGGAAAGACAGTGTCTTGATTCAATCTCTTTTATGCAAAATGGTGCATCTCCTCATATTGGAAGGTTCGTGCAAACTTTGCTGCGTCAACATTTTACCAATGATCGAGTAATTACTCGCCTATTTCCTACTGCCTGGCCACCACGTTCTCCTTACCTAAGCTTCATGAGATTTTTGTTTGTGGGGATACCTAAAGCATGAGGTGTATAATGGGGGAATTGCAACATTAGCAGAACTAAAAGATAATATCACGCTCCATATGCGAACTATCACTGGTGATCACTTACGGTCAGCGATTGAGCATGCAGTTCATCGTCTGCAAATCGTCTTGTCAGGAGAAACATATTGAGCATTATCACTTGACTCGTTCAAACGTCTGATACTGTTTGTATGAAATAAATGTGTTTTTGAACGATCTGTTATCGTTTTCCGTTCGTACAGCTGTAAAAGCACCCTTTAGCGGATGAATTTGTAACTAATTTTCTTTTTGCAGAATCGTGGAGCGCATCCTTTGAATAGTATGTGTACAACTATTGGTGTCTCTCCGACTATTGGCTGTAGCTGCAGGATGCTCTAAATACGCCAACTTTAATTATAACCACCTTGTATATTACTTTAATTTTTGTAATATTATTTCCGGGTATATTTTAAATATTTTTCAAATTCTCTCTTTCTTTTTTTTTTTTTTTTTTTTTTGGGGAGTTGAGTGTTTTTTCTATTATATCTTCGGCACTCCTTAATCTTTTTCTGTTGAGTTTCTTCAGATTCTCTATTATTCATTATCCGTCGGACATAATTTTGTATTATTGCTATTTTTACTTTTTAAACTTCATAGTGAATGAATATTATTACGGCCAATAAGTCATGTTTAATTCACTTAACAACGAAAACAAAACGTATTTTGTCAATGGAAGTTCCTTTGCATGTGTAAAACGATTTCCTTGAATGGTAACAATGACATTTTCTAGCCCATTCTGGACATGTTTTCGATCATATGTAAAGCAGTCAAAGGATAATTACAGCACGCTATTAAGTCCTAAATCCATGCCAGAAACTTGCAAGATGTATCGATTTTTCTTTCTTTTTTTTTTTTGAACTTTCATGCATATATTCGATTCAGTAAGGTATGAACAACTTGACACCAAACTTCTTCTAGTTCTTCTAATGTTTATAACATATTATCGAAATATTGTTTATTATATTTTGACTGTAACAAATTTCGAGACTTCTTCAGAAAAAAATATCGAAATATTGTGTATTATAAATATGTTGTTAACATTAGAAGAAGTTTGGTTTCAAACTTGTGTGTGATATTTAGAATAAGGAATGAATAACTTTCGCTTTGGAAGAAAAAAAACAGCAATAATTACATTGATTATAATGACTTTGTGAAATGGTTAAAACAAAAACTCGAATATTTATGTTTTTTCTATTTGGCTAACGTTTTAAGGTTTATAGGGAAAAAAATATTAAAAAAAATTGTTTTAACAAAAAAATTATGTAAAACTTTGACTATTTTTTTTAATCTTATTTGGTAAAAAAAAACGTCACTTTAATGTTGAAAACATCAAAATATTTACATTGATTATAATGATTTTGTGAAATGGTTAAAACAAAAACTTGAATATTTATGTTTTTTCTATTTGGCTAACGTTTTAAGGTTTAAAGGAAAAAAAAAATTGTTTTAACAAAAAAATTATGTAAAACTTTGACTATTTTTTTAATCTTATTTGGTAAAAAAAAAACTTCACTTTAATGTTGAAAACATCAAAATATTTAAAACCATGTGATTTGGTTCTTGCAAAGATTTCAAAGTTCAAATTCACAGAACTGTGTAATAAATGCTCTGGGAATATATATTAGCCGATAAAACTTCGGATTTTGAGATTCGAAATGCTATGGGATTCTCAACTATCATTTCACATATCTCCAACAAATAAAAATCGACTGAAAAAGTAGAAAATTAACAATCTCTGATACAGCAGGAAATCATGCAATTTCCATAATTGATTATTGGTTAGCTCCTGTGAATCAAAATTTTTTAAGACCACAATTGAGTCACATGTGTTTTTTCATTCATTGCACTCATTCATTGCACAATGGAGGATGCAAAAATAAATATTTAAAATAAAATAAATAAGTAAGGTTCCACTGAGTTATTGAGTACTGGACGAACCCAACGGATGAGAGACAGGAATCTCGAAACCGTTCCGTCTTGGGTTCCCGGTACAAAAATACAAAAAAAGCTCAGTGAACGTTTAATTGTGTGCGGTTTTATGCTTTTTTTTCTTGTTATATGTCCTCACCGCAAGTTAAATTTGACTACTATGTATAATTGATAATAATAATATTTAAAATTAGTGTGACTATATACTGCTATTACAAGATTCTTTAAAACTATAATATAGTAAAGAAATTCTCGTAAAAGTAACTCAGCAGAATATTTAATGTAATAAGTATTTCAAAAAAAATGATATCAAGTGTTAATCTGTAAAAAAAAAACTTCTACTATTAAGTTTATCCTTAAATAAACACAACAACATAATAGGAAAACATGTACAAATAAGTTGCTCAAATTTACTTTCTTCAAAATTGTAATACAAGGTTCAATTACCCCTAATAGCTTTATAAACACATAATCACTTCTGCATATATGTATGAATATTATGTCTAATGAATATTAATGAATAGTGTGAGCTACTAAAAATAACTATTCAACGTCAAATAACACAAGTATAATAAATACTAAGATAACATATATGTGATGCAATTGAATAACACAGTTCTTGCTCTGAATAAACACCTTAATATGTTCTAAGATCAAAAACTAGTTCACTTAGATAATTGTGTAAGTAAATGCAAATATGTACATTGCAATTTATAAATGTTTCCAGTTAAATAAAACTAACTGAGTCTATGTTTTTCTTGCAATAACTGTATACCAGTTCGATGCACTAAGCCAGCGTTTCCCAACCGGTCGCTACTTGATCCTAAAACTATCAGAAACCATCGAATAAACCAGTGGTGCCCAACCTTTCATAATATGGGGGCCAAACTTGACTTTGCTGTGAATTTCGGGGGCCACATCTCCTATTCAACAACCAAAAAAAAAAAACGGAATCTCCTTTTCAACTACCAAAAAAAAAAAAAAAACGAAATCTCCTATTCAACAACCAAAAAAAAAAAATCCCATTAATATAAATATGTCGTTAATATCGGAATAAAAGAGCGGGCCACATGTAACATCTTCACGGGCCGGATATGGCCCGCGGGCCGTAGGTTGGGCATCACTGGAATAAACAGAAAAGATCAGAAAAATCGGAAATCGATCATATATAAGGAAGGGATACGATACAAGTATGTTTTTATTCTATATTCTTCTATTGCTATATATGTGGAGGTATTCCGATAAGGAAAGGTGGGTCGCCAGCTGGAAAAGGTTGGGAACCGCTGCACTAAGTTGATGTCACTTAGACTTGTCTACCTCCATACAAACAAGAAAAAGGCACTTACAGTTTTTTTTTTCTTCTGAAGATCATCACTAAGAAGTTCTTCCCTTGCTTGTAGATATCCATCAGCTTTCACAAAGTTGTCATCATCCTTATGATCCTCCTTTGTAAGTACTCAACCTAACATGGCCGCCAAATTTCGGTTCCAAAGATGGTGTTACGATTAAGCCTATTTCTATTGCTTCATCTTTGACAAATGCAACCTAATTCCTTCTGCTCAAATATCAGTATAAGAGAACTAGGAAACTCTATGACAATTTGAATAAACAAATATTGGCTTAAATCTACTAACATGTTTATAGTAAAACAAATACTTCTCAAAGGAAGGATCCAATGGTAACTTATCGCTATTATCCAAAAAATCTAAACACCTCTCGATATCATTTTTATAATTTTATCAAAATACTCTTTGTTCAATAATCAACTGCTTTCCAGCATAACAATAGCTGTGGCTTATTCACGCTACTACAATACTTCATGAACGATCCATTTGTAGGTTCATAATTTTTACAATTAAGTTTTACAATAATTTTAATACTTTACTTTCTTATACATTTCTAAAGAAAAAAACAAATTTCAAATTGTAAAAAAAAAAAGAAAAAAAAAATCAATTTCTATAACTAAAGAAATTTACAATATACTTTCTTTATTAAGTTAATCCTTTACATGTTAAGCCTAGAACTAGCGGAGATTGCTTAGTGCCCTTTTTATTCTTAATTTATATTTTGATGTTCTTTTTAGCTTAAGGATCATTGTTTTGTCTACTTGTCCTTTGTTTATGTTTCTTTTGGTTCCACTGAGCTATTGAGTACTGAGCGAACCCAACTGATGAGAGATAGGAATCTCGAAACGGTTCCATCTTGGGTTCCTGGTACGAAAAATCCAAAAATAGCTCAGTGAACCTTTAATTGTGTGCGGTTTTATGCTTCTTTTTCTTGTTAAAATAAATAAATAAATAAATAAATAAGTAAATAAATAAATAATTCGGATGAAAATAAAAAAAAAAGAAAAAAATCTTAACAGGTAAATTTACTTTTTTATCGTATAGACCTTAATAGATCTGAAAAAATTATTGCGAATTAGCAGATTAATGTCGCCGAACATTTGAAATCAAATCTTATAATTTTTGTAATTTAAAGTAATTATAAAATTTGTATTCGTGATCGGTTTTAGAGAAAAACAAGAGTAAACAAAGAATTCCCAATTTCAAGCTGCGGATTTGAAGGGATATTTTATTTTATTTTTTGATTTATTTGAATCTAAACTTCTTATAGTTAAGCCTTGGTAAAAGTTCAAGGCTCCCATCAACATGTTGCGTATCTACTTTTGTTGATTTTATATTAGTCAATTTTTCGAAAGTCAATTTTTAGAAAATTTTATTGAAATCTGCTTAATGTTCGTGTGAAAATGTGGAAACTCCTCTACTTTCTGATTATTCATAATTAAATTTAGTGCTTTTTTTTCTTTCTTCTTAAGATTAGGGAGGTATCAATCCACTCTCTGTCAAAGAGATTGTCAATTGATGAGCAACGACTCAGATCTACCACATAAAGATCTTCAAATAAAAGTTGGTGTTCATCATGAAAAATACATAAAACTTCACTGATGAATCGTTGATTACGTATCATGTTTCTAAAAGTTCTTGCGATTGGTTGATCACCTTTAACATCCTTTCCGCAAGCGTAAATATTTTTGAAAATGGCAACTCCATGGAAAGAAAAAAAATCCTTGAGTCGAATTTTTCACATGAAGATCAGAATTTTCAAGTCAATAATCTTCAAATGACTTATGCCTCTCTAACATTATTTTTGGAACTTTTAGTAGTTCAAATACTCCTAATTCATAGTTAAATCAGAGAAATCGTAGTGATGTCAGCCATCTTGAAGAAGATCATGGGAATTTTCTAATTGAGGAATGATTTAATAGAAGGAAATTGGTCAGCTAAATTTTGAAGAGTAAATCAAAACGATTTACCGACGGATGAATGTTGGTGCACAAAACGTATAGGATAAGAGGAGATTTGAACATTCCTCAATTTTAACACTTGGTTGATATCGCCCTTAGATCTTTCTTTTTCAAAATACGTGGGTTTAAAAATGCAATGGTACTAAGATTCTTCTTCATTTTCGCATTGCTGTCATTGAATAATATTTTCCTCTTCTTCTATTAAGAACGTACTGGCTATACAGAACTATAAAGAACTTCCATAGACTTGGTCAAAAATAAATCTTCAATCTACATAACTAAAATTAAAAATAACTCTTCAATTAAGTGACAACTATCTCTCTTTTAAACATATATTTATATATTGATAGGACATATAATTCAGAAAGCTATAATCTGTAATTTTTCGTCAGAAACTATTATATTCGTATACTTTTTTAACGTATGAGAGTTCAAGTGAAGAGTTTAAAAAGGACAGACAAACAAATACTTTTAAAAAACATAAAACACATTAAAATTTAATAGCACGACCAGGTTTCGTACCGGACATGCCGGACATTTACAAGTACAAAATTCCAACAGGTACAAGTCGCTTATAAAATGACTGTAACCAATAGCAAGACGATATACAAACAGGAAACTTTCCCTTAAGCGTCCTCTGGTGGCAGGAATTCTAGACCGGAAACTGAAGAGCATTGGAGTTAAACAGGAACTCGCGAATGTCAGGAAAACAGGAAACTGATTTGTACTTCAATGAGGGATGGCCCGGGAATTGCAATGTCGAAATTTACAAGGTGTCCTAACGAACACATGAACATCGAGGTAAGCTTGATAACTTCACATAATAATATTAAAAAAAAAAAAGGAAAAAAAAGAGAGAGGAAAGAAAGAGGGTTTAAGTAGGGTGACCAGACGTCCCGATTTTGGCGGGACAGTCCCGATTTTTAACAATTTGTCCCGCGTCCCGCGGCATTTTAAAAAAGTCCCGATTTTTTTTTTTGGTTATTGAATTCCTTTTTTTGTTTGATTGTCGAACTGGAGATTCCTTTTTTTTTTATTTGTTTGGTTGTTGAACCTGGAGATTCCGTTTTTTTTTTTTTTTTTTTGTTGAACCTGGAGATTCCGTTGTTTTTTTTTATTTTTGGTTGTTGAACCTGGAGATTCCGTTGTTTTTTTTTTGGTTGTTGAACCTGGAGATTCCGTTGTTTTTTTTTGTTGTCGAACTGGAGATTCCGGTTTTTTTTTTCTTTCCGGTCTCCCTCCCCCCCTTCCCGGTCAATGGTGTCCCGCTTTGCCAATGTAAAAATCTGGTCACCCTAGTTTAAGTGATTATAAAGTTAACTAAAGGGGTTATTATTTGGGTTTTTATCTGTAACCGAAAAGCCGTATTGATAGATGGTTTTGACGGAAATAGTCATTGTAACAGAGGGGATCTGCAAATACGAAATCAATAAAAGGGATTCATTGCATTTTCGAATGAAGTGGTTCAACTCATGATGGAAGATGAAAGGATCCCCTAAACTAAGGGTACGTTCGCTTTCGCGGACATGGGAGGCTGTCAAATAATTGAAGTCCCCAGTTCTTACAGCATTGGCTTGCTGGGCCATCCGCCTCATTATTTGGTGACGGGACTCCCCGATGTATTTACACGGGAAACCTTCACCAGAAACAGCGTAAGCAACATCCCCAGGATTCAGATGGCGGTTACTTGGTGCCCTGGAATTGATAGATGTGGCCAGGGTAGACGTAATCGCGGAAATGAGGGTGATACCAACAGCATTTAATTTTTTACGAAGAAGCGGAAACAATGTAAAGTGAAAAGGAATGGTAACGTAATGATTATTGTCTGAAGGAGGCAATCAAGACGGCAAAGGGTTAAAAATGCGCTTCGTAGCAACACAATTTGGAAATTAATGAACGAAAAAGAATAATTATTAGCAACTAGAGATTGTCTAATTGTCCAAAGCTCAATATCAAATATGCAAGAAGAACTAGATAACTTAAAAGCTCTGGTGACTGCTATGTGGACGATTTTAATTTTAAAACCTAATGGGCATACCGACGCAAAATTTAGGGTCAAACTACAATCTACTGGTGCGATACACTTCAGTAGAAAATGAAGTTCACCGCTTAGAAACAAGAACATTCAGAAAAGGGAGAGTATTATTAATTTCACGTTCAATTTTGAATTTAATTCCCGGATAGATCAGATCAAAAATTTCTTTAACTCCTAAGTGTACAGCCGAATCAGCCATATAGAGTGCAATAGAGTGGAACGTGAACTTGACCGCAATCTAAAATCTGAAAAGCTTGGTTTTTCAAGGTAAATCATAGTAAATTCTGCTAGTGCAGCCGAGGCAGACAAACCCATAAATAAACAATCTGACTGTTTATAAAAAGCGTCATTGAAATTAAAATACTATAATGAAAATAAAGCCTGAATTAAGTGTAAAGCTTCTAGTTACAAAGGCCCGAAATGAAATCGTAGTAATACCTTACTTCAAAATATTGAAATGATTTGAAAATTAAATCCATTGAAACAGATGTGAAGAGGGCCTCGATGTCTAATGAAAAGAAATTATAATTGGAACGAGACGGTAACTTTCGCAATTTACTAGCAAATTAAAGGCTGTAAGAAACAGCGAACTTTGATATAATATTTAATTTAGTAAGTTTAGTGAATATGTGTTGTTAAAGTAAGGCAATAGCCGAATTCTTACAATTAACTATTTGTCTAACCGGATAAAGATTTTAAATGTTTCATTTCTTTATGATGTTTAGGGAGAATACGCAAAGTGGGAATACGTAAATAACTGTCCTTTAATTGTTCACAAAATTGTGAAGAAATAAGATTATTCCTGAACATATCTCTACATTTTTTAGGAATAAAGTTGAGAACCGAATTTGGCTGATTGGAAAAGAAACTCATGCCCTGCTGGTTGGAAAAGAAACTCAGAAATTCCATACCCATCTTGTTGTACTGAGAGGTAGTAAGCACAAAAACCTTCCCTCCCTTATCTGCATTTACAGCTAAAATATCACAGTTTTTTCATAATTCTTGAATAACACAATGTTCCAAGGGACTGATAGCGGGAAGATCTGGAGCCTTATTAAGACATCCTGGTGAGAGACGCTATCGTTAAACGGAGGTTGGGTGGCACCGGCTTGAGAAGCTTGGATAGGCCCCACTCCACATTGGAGATGACCGCATTAAAGCTCTGTTTTGTCGGCTTAGGAGCTGTGTCAGCCAAAAGTAGAATACATGATGTCTTATATTAATAACTCTGTCATCATGGAAAATATTATATGGTCACCGTAATAAACTGAGGTGCGTTAATTTCTTAATATGATTACCGTATTTACTCGCATAATTTCCCCTTTTTTTTCATCAATATTTTGACAAAAAAAAGGGGGGGGGGAAATACGCGATGTTTTTCAATTTGAGGGTAAAAAATATGGTGAAAGTGTAAGAAAACCATGTTAAATCTTGATTTTTAAAGCAAGAAATGTAATTAACAACAATTTTATTAACAAGCAACATTTAAAATATAAGAAATCACATCTCAACATTTGTTTTTTCTTCAAAGTACAGTTAAGCAATTGGCATACACGGAAGTGTGTGTGCGACTGTGACGTAATTTCGTAACTCACGCAGCGCAGCCCGCCATCTTTATAGCTGCTCACCGCATGACGTCAGCATCAGCTGCCTGCTAATAGAGAACTTAACTTTATTCGCGAACTTCACGTTTTCACAAAACACTCGAAATTGTTGTACTGATTCAGAAGGAGTCTGCTCTTGTACTGACCGGGATGGGGTGGAATCTTCCCCTAAAGTAGCGTGGGATAGAGAAATGCGATAGTAACGGTACATTGTCGCATCGTCGTGAGTTGACCGCCAGTCAAGGTCATGTTGGAAACGCGTTGAAGTAGAGATGGGGAAATTATGCGATAAAAATAAAAATTGAATTTTGTAACCACAAAAACTGGGGTGGGGAAAATACGCGATGGGGGAAATTATGCGAGTAAATACGGTATGCGCAATGACATCGAACATTCTGTGTAAATCATAGGCACCGAATAGCAAGACTTGTAGAAATTGAAGGTCCGGAAAAATCAGAGATGGTTAGCAGTTCTTTTGACATAGTAAGAGAGTTCCTTGAGTTTTTTTACGAAGGTTATTAAAACGATCAGAGAAAATCTTGCTTCGTAATTGCCGCAATGTCATTTGAATCGACGGGGAGGAGCAGTCCATCTTGAATCTCATTGCAGTAAGGATCAAATAATTTCTTCGACATCGTAAGTTGAAGATATAGCTGCCTTCGTTGCCGCTGTTTTTTTAGTTTTTTTTTTTTTTAGGTATTATACGAAGTTATCAAGTTTACCCGAATGTTCTTGTGGTCGTTAGGACACCTTGTTAGGATACCGTTAAATTAGGGGATCATCTCATCCTCCATCACGAGTTGAACCACTTCATTCGAAAATGCAATGAATCTCTTTTCGTATTTGCAGATCCCCTCTGTTACAATGATATTTCCGTCAAAACCATCTATCAATAAGGCTTTTCGGTTAAAGATAAGAACCGCAATAATAACCCGTGTAGTTAACTCTATCATTATTTAAACCCTCTTCCTTTCCTAACCTCTCCTTTTTTTACTATCATTATTGTATGAAGTTATCAAACTTACCTCGATGTTCCTGTGGTCATCAGGACACCTTGTAAATTGACTTTGCAGTTCCCGGGCTATCCCTGATTGAAGTACATCAGTTTCCTGTTTACCTCCAGTGCTCTTCAGTTTCCGGTCTAGGATTCCTGCCACCAGAGGACGCTTGAGGGAAAGTTTCCTGTTTGTAAATCGTCTTGCTATTAGTTAGTCATTTTATAAGCGATCTGTACCTGTTAGAATTTTACATTTGTAAATGTCCAGCATTTTCCGGTGCGAAACCTGGTGGTGTTATTAAGTTTTAATGTGCTTTATGTTTTAAAAGTATTTGTGTGTCTGGTCTTTATATTCATTACACGTTTTTAATTCGTGTGATTTTAGGGAATAAGTTAAGCTTCTTTTCGATAGGAAACTTATTTTATCATTTACATTGCAGATCTGAATTATATTTCTTTGTTCTATTGAAAAATTTATATTTTTTAAAAAAAGAAAATTGTCAATTAAAGTAGTATTTTAATTTTTTTGATAAAATTAATAATTACGTAAAGTAAAGCTAAGATTAAATTTAAATTTATCGAATGTAAGAATGTTTAATGTACATTAACTGTAATATGAAAAACGGAAAAACAATGAAAATGCACAATCGTTTGCTTCCGCGCCTTGAACCATCATCAAGGGTAAATCCTGGTGACGAGTCCCAATAAGGACGAAACAGCTGTCCTTGATTCCTATCGATGATGACTCAAGGCGTGAAAGTAAACGATTGTACGTTTTCAGTCGATTGCCGGTTATTCGTTTTTCGACTTAAATTATTCTTCAAAAATTATAATTTTACTGTGTATTTATATTTATTATCAATACTTCTCAATTTGTTTCTAATAAAGCATTTTGAAATGTTTGATTTCAGAAAATAAAGAAATAGGAAACTTCCTTTCATTTTCAGAAAAATCTCAATTTTTGAATTTAAAAAAAATTTAGATTACTTTCAGTTACATATTGAATGTCAAGACTTATCTGTCTAAGGCGACATTCTAAAAGAGAGAAGATAGTCAAGTATGAAATGACGGTAATAATTATTATTATTGATTAATTATTTATTATTAATCTAATTATTATTTATTTATTTCTTTAGTATATTAAATTTTTAACTTTAGAATTTCGACAAAAAATAAAGAATTAATTTAAATTTTTTACTGGTTTTTTCCAATCAAAACCAGTTATAAGGAAAGAGCAGGTTGATTTTTTTATTCTGGTAATTTTATATCAAATACAGAAATTTCTTCTTTTAATGAGTTATTAAAAAAAATCGTGTGCATGTGATTAATGAAGTATGAATAATGTTTTTTTTTTCCTACATAATTATTATACCAACTACGCCTTCACTTGATTAATAGCTGTAGAAATGCTGATGATCCAAAATTAGTTTTTCTTGAAGCTAATTCAGTTGCCAATTGGATCCAACTGACGAGAGAGTTTTGTTTCCAAGAGTAAGCACCTAAGTAAACATAGAACTTTACTAAGAAAAATATTTTTCTCAGGTAATTTTCATAGTTAATAGCATAAAGATCGAAAAAGTGAATTTTAATCCACTTGAATATAGACTATTATTTGTTATCAATTAAGGACAAAGCTTATCGAAAGCAAGTTCACAAATATAATCACATCTACTTTTATCCAATAATAGAAAACTGCAAAATGTACCATACCAAGAAATTCTTCTTAAAGAAAGCAATAGCCAACGATGTCAGTATCCCAGGAGTGAAGACAATTTTCCAAAAGGATTCTTCTTCATTCCTACGAATTGCCTGGATAATAGCTATCACTGTGTGTATCGCTGTTACTGTAAGTCAGATTATAATTGCAGTTCGTCACTATTTCAGTTACCCAGCTAAGATCAATGTGGAAATGGTTAGACAGAAGTACTTGACTTTGCCTTCCATCACTGTTTGTCCTGGAGAATTCTTGACTTATCTTTATCCTGACGATAATTTAAAAAAAGAATGGCCTCCGACTCACGAAGGATGGTTAAAAGAGACACAGCAATTCCATTTAAGAGAATACAACATATCTGCTCAGATCCAGGTAAGTTAGACGGATAATTTTACTTATTTATTTAATATAATTATAATAACTACTTACGATAACTTTATCTTTGATGAAAATGCTAGACTAAATGATGTAAAGATATAGAATCAAACATTTAAAAAGAAACTTTGAATTAAAATGCAAATTACTTCTTGATTATTGGTTTCCTTTTACTTTATGTTCAGTGTAATTATGACGATATTATATTCACTTAAACTAATAAACAGGTTGTTCCATCTTTCGATTTCTTTTATTTTATTTATTCCTTAAAATGTTCTTATAGTATCCAATAGTTATAATTTTCTTCTTATAGTATGCAAATGCTATTCATCCAGTTTCAATAAATGATAAGGAAATTTCAACATTTCTTGGTGTTTGTCGTCTGCTGTCTTACGGTAATAAAGATTACATAGTTATTTAATGACAGGGAATGCTTAGTTTTTCTTTTATGTTGCCTATTTATAAGTATATCACACTGAAACGGCTGGGCGCATTTTCTTAAGTCTGGTTGCTTATTTATGGTTATATATTTTTTAATTTTTTTTATTACAGAGTGATATCATGAGCTGCTTATAAATTAGGGAACTTTAATTTCAGATACATTGTATAATACTGCCGTGTATCCGTGTAAAGATAAAATGTATCCGTGTAAGACAGAAAAAGAAAGTAATCAATAAAAAACAAAACAAAAAAAAAAAGGCACAAATATGATTTCATAAAATATACAAAACCATAGTGACATGTTTCTTTCTCGGTCATTTAACAGGAAATGACAGCAATCCGGAATTCGTATTTTTGTCTTTTTTTATACTATTAATTCAGTAAATTATAATGCAACATTTTATTGTATTAATTCATTTTTAATATATTTAATAAAATTTCTACAAGTGATAATTACTATTATAATTTTACATGCACTGTTCATATTATCAATAAAATGATAAAGCCCCATGCATCTGCTTAGTTGCTTAAAGCAGATGCATGGGCTTTACCATTTTATTGTTAAGTATGATTAAAAAAATAAAATATAATGAAGAAAAAATAGAAGGATTAAAAAAAAATTAAAAAAAGATAAATAGAAAAAAAAGAAAGGAAGAAAAGACCCTTTGGTGCTGTGAAATTGCTATTCAAGTATTGCAATGATTCAGATTGTAAACTGAGATATTGATACCATAACGCAGTATTCGACCTCTTCCAGAAAGTGATCGCAGATGAGAATAAGTATTTTCCCAATCGCTACAAGCTAAAAGCCTCATAAGTTAAATGGGTTTCGATAATGCATGACTCATGCCTGTTCTATTTGTAATTCAGGCTAAAAATGTGGTGACGGATGGACGGAGAGACTAAACATAAGAGCTCCCTCTTCTATCTCCCTCTCTAAACGCTTTTTGTGTGGAAGATCCATCAACAAAAACAAAAAAGAAAAAAAAAACAACAACCTGGCTTACTACGTATATCGGGAATGTCTGTTTGGAAAGTATGAGAGATATATTTTATTATCAATTTTTATTTATAACTAGGCCATTCCCCTGCGTCCCCCTGGTAAGTATGAGATAATCCAAGAAGAATCGATTCCAGCGGTTTTGGCAAAAAGTGATATTTTATTCCTTTTTTAATGAACTCATTATTTGATAGCGAGCACCATTGTTGACGGAGAGAAGCTAAAAAATAAACATTGAAATTTAAATTTCAATCTAGTAGACTAAAATTAATGAATTATTTTTTTTTCTCTGGCTCTTCTCTCATTGCCACACACATATAAAGGGAGTGATAAGAAACAAAAAATTGAATGTTGTTCCCGTGGTCTAATGGATAAGACAACTGCCTCTGGATCAAAAGGTTGCAGATTCGATTCCCGTCGTAAAAGTTTCATTGTAATAATTTTTTTCTCAGGAAATTAACAATTGCGCCGGACAGACAGAGAAATAAAAGATTTAAGTAATATAGATTGATAATAAAAATTGTCAATTAAACTTTTATTTTCAATCTTTTTTTCAGTCAATGTTTATTAGAGTCTAAATTATCTGCAGCTTTATAAATTTCTTTTTTTATCAAGACCCAATGTATACAAGGTTTTGGTAAAAACATTTTTTAAATAACTTTTTAAATTTTTTTTTTAAATGTTGGAAAAGGTTGACAGCTATGAAATGTAACGTAATTTAGAAGGTGGGTGGTAGTATCACGACCTATGGTCTTAAGGTTGTACTGCCGGAACCTCAATTCCCAAAAAGTCCTGTGGCTGTTACAAATATGACTTCTCTACTGGTAGGATCGTAAAAAAAATCCTTTGGTTCTAAGAAAAAGGAACGTAGGATTTTTTTACGTCTAAGGGCTGTGAGAGAACTAACTTAACAGCTTCGCCCTCCTCTTTACATTTGTTTTGAGAAGATCCCTCAAAAAAGATAAAAAAAAACCTTACTTGCTATACCGGGGATATCTGATTTAAAATCAATAGGGATACATTCTATGGAATCAAAATTGTAAATTATTATTCTCTTTTTCAATTCTTTTTCAGTCAATAGATATTAGGCTAGTTTTTAAGTAACTAAAAATTTACTTAAAACTTAAGTAAGTTTCAGAATATAGGGAAAGGTTGTATATATAAACTATATGTTTTTAATCCTCAACATTGTTTTTCTAATGAGAACATTAAGTAAACATTAAGTTTAATCGTAGCAATCAACCAAGGATCCAACATTCTGATGCCATAGAAACCATGTTTAACTCATATCTTTACTGTGCTCCACACGTATTACAAGAATTCAAATGGACGAATTTAAAACAAAATATGAAAGCCATGTTGAATTGAAACTTTCTGATTCATTCGGCAATAAATTGTCCAACTGTAATTAATGAGAAACATTTTGAATTTTTCAGTTAATACAAAATTGAACAGTCATCAATACAAATATACCCGTAGACATTCTTATTCCATGAATGTTTCATTCTGTAGCATGACATTCCATTATTTTTATTGTTACGATACATAAACCCTTTTGTTGTGATAAACTCCAATAATATATTTAGTAAAAAAGAAGTTTTAATAAACCTACTTCATTCATAATTACCTAATATCGTTCTTCTAAGTTAAACCATAAAATTCAGTTAATAAGTATCAAATAAATTATTATTTAGCAATGCTTTTCTTATTGGTATTAAAATATGCTATATTCCTATATTCGTTTGTGTCTTTTTTAGATCAACCTATTCGATTTAAAGGTTCTACCACTTTCAGCATTTTATTAAAGTTAAATAATCTTCTACGGTCAGAATCTCCTGGTTTTGCAACTTATACTCCTTCTCTTGGGAATAATTATGAAAGCAGTATTTTGGTAAGAATTGTAAATTTTAGTAAAAGGTTAAAAAAAAAAAAGTTATCTTTACAATATTTTTGACGTACAGTACATAGACTACTAATGCTGTAACAGTCAGTTTCTCCAAATTAGTATTAATTAGTATTAGTATTAGCTCATGTCGCAACTCTATTGGATTTAAGAGGACTTAACATTAAGATTAGCTTACGGCTTTTTGGAGAAACCGGTCGTAAGGGAGAAAGGTTAATCTAGTGTTGGATAAATAAAAAAGCCAAACTTAAAAGACCAGTTATGTAAATGATTACTGACATTTACAGCCATTTGTTAAACAGAAGAATAAATAACATTTAATAATTATTAGAATAATATTGCGAATTTCTTGTTAAATGTCATGAACATGGACAAGCTGTAGAATATACAAATCACTTAATTGTTACAAATTGTAATGAGTGTTTAGGAAAAGAGTAAAAATGAAAATGTTATCTTTCATGTTTCCAAGAACATAATAAAGATTGCCTTTTGTTTATTAAAATTCAACAGTCTAAGTTATGTCACTTATGAAAAAAGTCAGAAATTTTCGTGAATATGAAGATCAACAAAACATCGAGCTTTTCGAAAAAACAAACAAACAAGGTTTTAATAGATTGGTTTTACAGTTTAAAAACAGTTTACAATAATTCAGTTTTTCAGCAACAGATGTTCTGGAATAACTGGAGTGATTAATCTTTTACTTTTTGAAATGCCCCTTTTACAAACTAAGTAAAAATTTTAAATATTTTGACATTTCCTTTAATTTAAAAATATTAAAGTATAAAAAAAAATCTTTTGGTATATTTTAAGAAATTGATAGTATGATCTTTGTGTTGAGTTGAGTTAATAATTTAAATATTTGTTAATCTAAACTCCATAGAAGCATTTTTTGGTTTTCTTTGTAATTTGCACAAAATTCGTAATGGGCTCCAATTTAATAAATACTATCTTAAACTTGCTTTTTTTTCTTCAACTGAAAGACTTTGTTTGTGCAGAAAAGGATAAGAACCAATATTTAAGTATATGCTACCAGCAAAGTGCAAAATTTGGTATTGTGGAGAATGCCTAGGTTTTGAAAAGCCTAAAAACCTCGAGGCACAGTGAGAAATAATTAAAAATTACCTTCTTTGCTTAGTTGTTGTTCACAATTCTTTGTAGAGAATTCGCAGATAATTTTCATAATGTCTAGGCAAAGTACAGGTTGATTATAATTAAAGTTCAAATTTCAACATGCTGCTGTAAAAAATGAACCACTGCTCAGAATGACCTGAAATTTGAACTGAATACACTCGAAGAAAGTGGAAATGGTATTGTATAAGAAAAAAAATAGTTCCAAATGTTAGCAATAGATGGCGCATTAAGCGTCATAATGTGCAAAATATAAGACGTGGCATGCGCACAACACATTGCATTTGTTATAAAAACGCGGGGTACTTGGCATTTTCTTCATATTGCTTCTGAGAAGCTCGCCATGACTCAATGAAGGATCGCGCTCTGCTTGTGAGCTCTTTTACAAGAACGGTGACTTTACTCCAGTAGCTCTGAAGAAGTTCCGGATAGGTAAAGGGTATGAAAAAAGGT
Source organism: Thereuonema tuberculata (assembly GCA_023159025.1). NCBI lineage: Eukaryota > Metazoa > Arthropoda > Chilopoda > Scutigeromorpha > Scutigeridae > Thereuonema > Thereuonema tuberculata. The sequence goes on along the minus strand of JAFIDM010000004.1, from coordinate 23,256,335 downwards.
TGTGGTGCGATGTCTGCCAAGGGTCTGGAAAAAATGATGAAGAAATTCGCACAGACAGGTACTTTTGAGTGAAATCTGGCAGAGGGAGGAAACCAATTGCTTCGACTTAAGTAGAAGATGTAGCAACAGAAGTCCCCGAAGAGACGAGGGATGGTGTGCAAACGTACAGTACACGGGGAATTGCCCGAACTTTGGACATGCGTGTGAGCACGGTGCATAAAATTGTACGAAACATCCTGCATTGCTATCCATACAAAATTACCCATGTTCAGGAGTTGCTTCCTGCTGACCTGCAAGTAAGAGCAAGGTTTTTTTTGTAGAATTTCTTGCTCGCTTCAAGTGGACAATGAATGGCCATTAAACATTTTGTGGACAGACGAAGCCCATTTTCATCTCCAAGGACATGTCAATATTGAGAATTGCAGAATATGGACAACGGAACATACGTTCGCATACGAACCAGTACCTCTTCATTCTGCAGAAGTGACTGTGTGGTGTAGGTTGACGCCAGCGTTTATCGTAGGGCCTTTTTTTTTAAGGAGATGGGTCATGAGGGTCCTGCTACCAGTATCGTCAATGGTAAACGCTATGAGAGTCTTTTGCGCGATCACGTCATTCCAACCCTTCAAGAGCGTGCATGTATAGGTAGCATCATTTTTATGCAAGATGGTGCTCCTACGCATATTGCAAAGCCAGTGAAGTAGCTGCGCAAGAGGCATGTCGGAAATAGAATTATCAGCCGTCATTTTCCAACAGCCTCCCAATCAAGATCACCTGATCTTAATCCTTGTGACTTCTGGCTGTGGGGTTATCTGAAAAATGTTGTGTTTAGTGGTTTGATTGCAAACATAGCTCAATTGAAGGCATTCATTGTGCAACACATTCACTGCATGACCCCTGAGACACTCCGATCTGCTGTGGAATATGCTGTTTCTCAGTTTCAACATGTGGCAGAAAACGGTAGACAGCATATTGAATATGTCTTGCGCTAGTCTGGCGATATTTAAAACCCGATTTCATTGTTTCTTTTTATGCGGTTTTTGGCCTCAGGACAATCAAAAACCTCACGCCATAGCCGTCTATTGTGATTCAAATATCACTTGTAGCCGAACCTATTTACGTTATGACGCTTAAGGTGCCATCTATTGCTAACGTTTGGAACTATTTTTTTTTCTTATGCAATACCATTTCTCCTTTCTTCGTGTAAATTCAGTTAAAATTTCAGGTCATTCTGAGCAGTTCCTCTTTTTTTACAGCATTTTGAAAGTTAAACTTGAATTATTATCAACATGTATGGAATAGCAAATTGTAATGATTTTTATTAATTATATATTCTCATTGATCTGTTTACAATAGTCCCACTTAATTGTTGTAGTTTATTTTTATCTTACTTTTTATAATTGTAATAATATTTATCACCATTTGTTTTATTATCGATTGTGTATATTAATTTTTACTGTTTCTTGTTTAATTCCGTTATTTTATTGTTAGTAATGGACACACAATAACAACTACAACTCTAATAATTGCAGGAGCCATGCAGCGAACCATCGAGGATGCGCAGTTAAAGAGCTATTAGATAAGCAACTATTGTTTTCTCGGAGCCAACAACTTTTAGCTTCTAAAACATCCATCACTGGACTGTAGCCACCATATCCCGCAGCATTACCTCCAAAACACACCATTGACTCCGACAAAAATAAGCCAATTAAACAGAAGCCCTACAGAGACTCACACAAGAAGCGTAAAATCATTCAGGAAAAAGTTACCCGGATGTTGGATCAAAAAGTTATTTATTCATCTCACAGCCCTTGGAGTTCACCTGTTGTATTAGTGAAGAAGGATGGAACTTGGAGATTCTGCGTGGATTATAGAAAATTGAATGCTGTTACAAATCGAGATTTTACCCGCTTCCAAGAAATGATATGACGCTGGATTCCGTTGTTCATGCAATCTACTTTTCAAGGATAGATCTTCGGACAGGATACTGGTAGATCCAAGTTGACGAAAAAGATAGTGAGAAGAGAGCTTTTGTGACATCTGATGGATTCTAGGAATTGAATGTTATGCCGTTTGGATTGTATAATGTCCCCACTACATTTGAACGTTTAGTGGACAACACTTTCATGGATTCATTCTTCATGGTCTATCTGTTTGCGTTACCTGATGACATCCTACGTGACTTTGAAGAGCACTTACAACGACTTACCTACCATCATAGAATGCCTTAACGCCGCCAACCTGGAACTCAACCCGAAGAAGTGCACCTTCACCGTTCACAAGGTTCCAATCCTGTGCCGAGAGGGAATTCGTCCGAACCCCTACACCGTCGCCACCGTCAATAATTTCCGGTGGTGTACTCATTTAGAAGAAAGTACAAAGTTTCTACGGATTGTACTCTTACTACTGAGTGTTCATTCCCAATTTTGCGGCAATTGCTCGCCTGTAATCCATCTAATGAAGAAATCACAGCCATTCGTATGGGAAGAACAACAACAAATAGCGTTTGATACACTGAAGCAAGGCCTCTTCACTGAAACGACCATACCACCTTTCGATGAGACAGTCCCTACTCAGCTTCAGACAGATCGCTGAAACCATGGAATCGTAGCCTTACTCGTCAAATCACCGACGGAAAGCAACATGTGGTCTTTTCCGTCGAACGCTCCAAAGACCTAAGAAAACTATGCCACCACTCACAAGAAATGCCTAGCAGTCGTCTGGATAGTCGCCAAATTCCGTCCCTATCTCTATGGCTGTGAGTTCATTGTCGTTACTGATTATCTCGCCTTATGCTGATTAGTCAGCTTAAAGACCCCACTGGTAGTTTAGCTAGATGGTCACTGCGATTACAGGAATACAAGTTCAGAATCAAGCACCCTCGATGCAGATTGTTTATTTAGGTACTCAGTTCAACTAGTAGAGCCACAGCCGAACTGGATCAATGCAGTTGAGTCTCTCAATGTAATAATGAACATCGCCATAGAATAATGCTGAGATTGTTGTGTCGATCACCTGGATTCTTGGTGGTTTGAATCCAGGTGATCGACACAACTAGCTACGGGGAGTCGATCACCTGGATTCAAACCACCTTTGTGGGCGGCTCTAAGACATCGCCAGCAGGATAGTGTTTCAGTCGAGCAATGTGGATAAGTTCGGGATGAGGGTGGCTGATCCTTCATTTAGGAGCAGCAACTTAATAGGTGATCGGCGATGTCTGGGGGATTACTTAAAATGAGGGAATGTCAAGTAAACTTGAAATGTAGCTTCTAAATCAAGCCGCCTCGACAGATAGAGATATGTACTCATACGAAGTCAGCATACCCAAAGCTAGTGGTCTGCGGTTTGAATCGTAGTGGCGCTTTTTCGTCTGTAATATACACTGCAGTTTGTAAAAAATGCAACACCATGAAGAAATCATCAGAATTAAGTGAAATTTGCAACAAATGTCAATTATAGGATGTTATGCAAAAAAATAAAGTTTCAGAGCCTCCGCGCATGCGTGGCGTGCGCAGCGCCCTCTGAACTGATGCTGAAAGCATATAAATAGAGGGCTGTAGCAGAACGTTTAAAATAGTTAATGATTATTTGATAGTGGCGAACGTTTAGTGAGACCCAAGTATGCCACCACGACGGAAGAAGGAGAAATTCCAACAACTTATGGAGGGTTAACGGGGGAGACGCCGACCAACCCCATCTTACACGTGCTTAATAGGCGACATATCCGGTGAATAAGCAGGCCAAGGAAGAAGTTGCATGTGTTGGGCAGAACAGAAGTCTCGAACAGTCTTTGCAGTAAGCGGGCATGCATTATTCTGCTGAAAGATAGCTCCAGGGATGCCTTGAAGGAAGGGACCGGCTTCGGACTGTAGAATTTCACGGACGTACCTGTTGCTATTGAGATTACCCTCAATTCGTAGCAAATTGGATCGTCCATGATACGAAATCGCACCCCAGACCATAACTCCGGGTGTTCGGCCACTATGTCGTTCGATAACGCACTCTGGAAGGCAGCGTTCACCGGCATAGCGTCTAATACGAATGCGGCCATCATGGTCCCACAAATTGAAGCATGATTCATCTGAAAAGACAACTTGGTCCCAATCAGCTTGCCAGGCTCTGTGCTCATGAGCCCATTGCAGACGCAGCCGTCGATGGTTTGACGTGAGGGGGTCCTATATAAAGGCACCCTTGCACGCAGTCCACGGTTTAGCAAACGTCGACGAATTGACAAAGCCAACATTAGTACACCTGTAGCAGTAGACCAACGTGCCGCCAACTGCCTGGCGGAAGCTTTACGGTCATTCAGCGCCATGCGGAGCAGGTGTCGATCGTCACGCACTGACGTTACCTTCCGTCGTCCACTGCCAGTTTTTCGAGTTGTCCGGTGCTCGTCGGTCCACTGCTTCCAAACTCGCATCACTGTGAAACTGTGCCGCTGCACAAGAGCTGCTTTTGCGGGATAGGAAAATCCTCCTTCTCGAAGGCCAATAAGCTTCCCCTGTTAACCCTCCATAAGTTGTTGAAATTTCTCCTTCTTCCGTCGTGGAGGCATACTTGGGTCTCATTAGAACGTTCGCCACTAACAAATAATCATTAACTATTGTAAACGTTCCGTTACAGCCCTCTATTTTTACGCTTTCAACATCAGTTCAGAGGGCACTGCGCTCGCCACGCATGCGCGGTGGCTCTGAAACTTTACTATTTTGCATAACATCCTATAATTGACTTTTGTTGCAAAGGAGAAGACCCATGGCCCATAGGCTTGCCCCCCCCCCACTTCTAGCCATGGGGGGATTACGAAATTTACAGCAATTAATACCCTTATCAATAGATATTTATAGCCGAAAAAACGAACCGATTCGACCACATACTCTATGAGTTTTTTTAACATGGGGTCCTATGGGAAAAACTGGTTTTTCCCCTCCCCTCCTAAGTAGTCAAAAAA
>JAFIDM010000004.1:23224493-23251377 GCA_023159025.1 Thereuonema tuberculata | reverse complement strand
TCGATAGCTCTTAGGTAGGGCTATAAATTCGAGTAATCAAATTCTGGCCGTTTTTTGACTACTTAGGAGGGGAGGGGAAAAACCAGTTTTTCCCATAGGACCCCATGTTAAAAAAACTCATAGAGTATGTGGTCGAATCGGTTCGTTTTCTCGGCTATAAATATCTATTGATAAGGATATTAATTGCTGTAAATTTCGTAATCCCCGCATGGCTAGAAGTGGGTGGGGGCAAACGCCCATATATCGTGGGTTTTCTCCTTTCATTTAATTCTGATGATTCCTTCATGTTGTTGCATTTTTTACAAACAGCAGTATATATCTGATGTTAAACCGGGCTAGCTGAAATGCTTCATGTAATGATGTACTGAGGAGGGCCGGAAGGCTTGTTATGCTTCGAGTTTCACTAGCACAAGGTATCGATCGTGTAGGGGTTTCTTCCTTAAAGGAGATAAATGGAGTGTAACCTGTGCTCTGCTGGACGGATGAATTGTAGATGAACGTGACCAAAGAAAAAAGGAGTCTCAGTTGCTGTAGCGAACATCAATATATATAGAGATCATATCGGCTAAAGTTCTATTTAGCTTCTCACATAGACCTTTGGTTTGTTGGTGATAGTTGCAAATCTTGCGATGGATTGTTTAAGACAACGGAGTGTTTTGGAGAGCATTGCGGACCTGAATCTTTAAGAATCTGCGGTGCTCTATGCTTAAGCATAATATTCTCTACGAAGAATTTTGTTACCTCCATTGCCAAGGCGTTCGGCAAGGCTTTAGTAACTAGATATTTTGTAACATGATCAATTGCGACGATGATCCATTGGTTGCCAACGGTTGAATTCGGGAAGCAGCCTAGTAAGTCGATACCTACACGGTTTCAGCGACATATAAGGTGTTAGAATGCTGTTTCAGAGACAGGTAAGGCTGGAGGTTGCCGGTGGTAGATGAGATGGACTCTTCCTTGCTTGGGAGGTGAGATATCGAGTGACAAAAGGGCGAACAGCTTTGCTTCATCCTGGACAAAAATACCTTTGGCACACTCGAGCGATTGTCTTCACTGTACTGAGGTGAGCGGTAGTTGTATGCAAGTGACAGACTTCGAAAACAATTCGTCGGAGATGAGCTGGAATCACAAGTAATAGCGGGTTCGAGGTTCGTTCGGAAATTCGCTTATACAAGATGTCAACTCTAAGCTTGCATCCATATTTTGTTTAGGATTGTTGTGATGATTGCAGTGCGTCGATATGCTTCCTAAGAGCGGGATCTCAGCATTATTCTGTGGCGATGTTCACTATTACATTGAGGGACTCAACTGCATTGATCCAGTTCGGCTGTGGCTCTACTAGCTGAACTGAGTACCTAGATAAACAATCTGCATCGAGGGTGCTTGATTCTGAACTTGTATTCCTGTAATCGCAGTGGCCATCTAGCTAAACTACCAGTGGGATCTTTAAGCTGACTAATCAGCATAAGGCGAGATAATCAGTAACGACACTGAACTCACGGCCATAGAGATAGGAACGGAATTTGGCGACTGTCCAGACGACTGCTAGGCATTTCTTGTGAGTGGTGGCATAGTTTTCTTAGGTCTTTGGAGCGTTCGACTGGCAGAAGGGACCACATGTTGCTTTCCGTCGGTGATTTGAACGAGTAAGGCTTAATCCAAAAGGCATAACATTCAATTTCTAGAATCCATCAGATGTCACAAAAGCTCTCTTCTCACTATCTTTTTCGTCAACTTGGATCTACCAGTATCCTGTCCGAAGATCTATCCTTGAAACGTAGGTTGCATGAACAACGGAATCCAGCGTCATATCATTTCTTGGAAGCGGGTAAAATCACGATTTGTAACAGCATTCAATTTTCTATAATCCACGCAGAATCTCCAAGTTTCATCCTTCTTCACTAATACAAAAGGTGAACTCCAAGGGCTCTGAGATGAATAAATAACTTTTTGATCCAACATCCGGGTAACTTCTTCCTGAATGATTTTACGCTTCTTGTGTGAGTCTCTGTAGGGCTTCGTTGTAGGGCAGGAGCCCGAAGAAGAAGTCAGTCAGTGGCATCCAGCCACTTGGTGTTCCAGAGAAGCAGTGAGTTAGTCTTGTGGCGTGTAGCCACCCAGCAGTATCCAATTTAGGAGAAAATAGAAGCAGAGGACTCAGCGGCAGTTAGCCACACACAGAAGCTCTCCAGCAGGAGAGCCTTAATAATATCAGCTGTGCAAGTCGCACCTTGGTAGAAGCAAGATCGTTTCCGGTGTAGCCAGGAGGACTTCAGAGAAAGGAGAAGACATCTGGTCAAGTCGCACCTATTCCTGGTAGAAGCAATAGCATTCCCGGACTAGCTAGGACGTCTTCCGAGACGGGAGAAATAAGCAGTGCAAGTGGCTGTCCGTTCGTAGATGCAATAATCTCCTCCGTTATGAAAGGAGCAGCAGCATAAAATAATAGGTCTTAGTATTATCAATGCAGCTACCACAGTGTGCCGAGCTAGGTCATCTATCCCGTTTCATAAGAATCCCTAAACTACCGTACTTTCTGAACAACAACTTTGATCAAAAATACAGCCAGCAATATTTTTAACCATTTATTTTATTATCGATAGTGTATTCTTATTCAAATACTGTTTCTTATTTAATTCCGTTATTTTTTTCAAATTTTCCTTTGACTGTTTTTCTTGTCCTTCATCTGTTGTTATTGAAAAAGATTGTTAAACATCAGTTAAATCTCACGAGTAATTTAAAAATTTCCCAATCAATTTGTAAAGCAAGACCACCAATCATAGCCTTTATACTTAGCCTATTTAGACCCCTGCAGCATATGAATAAAGAGAGTTCTTGCCAGATCTTACTACTAGTCGACTGTAATTTTACCGAACCAATGGCCACAAAGATGAATAATGTGGTGAATATTCACTTCTTTGACTAATTTTGTCTAACTATGTCAAGCATTGTGTACATTTCCTAGACATTCTCTACAATGCCTAATTTTTTTACTTTTTTTGTAACATACATATTGTTTAGCTACTGTAAATTCGTTTTTCATAGATCATTTTTACTCCTTTCGAGCTGGTTTTTTTTTATTATTTATTTATTTATTAAAGCTGATCAGCATTAGTCGAATCATCTCCTTTCGTTCCGATTATCTGATGGTAACTAAGCCGTCTGAGCCTTTGTAACTCCCACATGTGAGTGGAGGCTGAGTCGGAAAGTACTTTCCTACCATTTCAAGCTTAGCAAAAAAATCTTCATTATCAATTTAAAAAAAAATCATAATTTCTGAACTTTATTCTTAGAATGTAAGGCAGTGTTTCCCAACCTTTTTTGTGCTATGCCTCACCTAAGCTTCTATAAAATTCTTATGCCCCACTATTACTGTTACTTATTGCCCCCCCCCCATAATAATAATAATAATAATAATAATAATAATAACATTGCCAATCTACTTCTACGTTTAGTAAAAGTGCGAATACCAATGGTCTTAATTTGTATATTTGTAAATGTTCTGTGAAACTTTACGGGATTCTTTTAAACAAAGTTAAAATATAACATAGTTATTATTATGTATAAGAAAAACAGAGGTAATATATATTGTATTTTATATCATCAATTCCTCTATGGTATAAAGAAGAAACGAAATCTGTGCATTTGCACTGAAAATGGAAAAAGACACTGACCCCTCAAATAGGTTCTAAGAATTTTCGAATTGCCCTCCTTAAGAAATCAAATTGCCCCACTGTGGGGTGTGGGCCCCACGTTGGGAAACATTGCTGTAAGGATACTGTGGTTTATTTAAAATATTATCAGTTTTTTAAATACTACAAGAGAGTCTGAAAATTTTCAGCGAGCAGAAGTAAAATATTTTTCTTTATTTATTTAGTTTTTATTGGAAGATACAACCGTCTATCCTCTATCTCATGCCTTCATGTATTCGAGAGGTCCTTTAAAGAAGGGGAATAAATATAGATTTCAGTTGACTGTCTCAGAGGTGAGAAGCTAAAAATTAAGATTAAATGATCTAAAAAATTCAATTTAGAATTATAATTCCTTGAATACTATTAGCATTGAAATGGTAAATGTTTTAATAAGAAATCAGTGCTTATGTTAACTTTATAGATATGTTTTTATTATATCTCAATAAGATCATATTTAAGAAAAATAACACAAAGCTTAACGTGCTGTGAAATCAACTAAAGATACAAAGATAAGAAAAGGAAACAAAAGAACAGCAACAGAAATTGCCTTTCCGATTCAATTATTAGGAGAGGAGTTGGGTACGGCCGTTTCATCCTTCTACGGACACATCAGCCCAACCCTGCCTCTCCCGATAAAAAGAATCGGAAAGGATAAGTAGGATCTTGTCTTTCCGAATCTTTTTATCGGGAGAGGCAGGGCTGGGCTGATGAGTCCATAGAAGGACGAAACGGCCGTACCCAACTCCTCTCCTAATAATTGAATCGGAAAGGCAATTTCTATTTGATTCAAGATTATACTATTTACAAATATTATTACTGAATGATATTCACTTTAGGATCCCTTCTTTCCTGAATTCTTTCCTAAAATTCGTTTTTAAATCATATAAAACAAACATTATTTCTTTCATTCTAATATTTAGTTCAAAAGTAAAAGTTTTCCTAATAAACCATGTGAAAAAGATGTTCATTCTTATACAAAATGTCTGGACAAGTTTGTAAATGAGGAAATGCATAAAGTAGCAAAATGCAAGTAAGTATTATTTAAAAGGATTTCCCTGAATTGTTAATGATATCTGATCGCTTTTGCAAGTCAAAAATTACAAATAATAATAAATTCACGGCAAAGGAGATCTCTAAAGGGAATAACTAAAAATTAATCATTTTCCAACGTAATTTTGTAGAATAAATAAACACAGTAACTGGAATCATTAATTTCGCCCTTTCTGGTGGAGCTATGTGCTTCTGTGAACTAAAACGAGATTTTCCGAAGCTTTTAGTTCGTTAATGTGAATTTCTAATTTGATTACCTACAGTCGTTTGGGTCGCAAGTTAGTTCTTCTAAATAAAAATTTCATGAATACTTACGTACTATGTTAGAACAAAACTAAAGTGTTTACCATGTACTATTTTATAGGTAACGAATAAGTTTCAATGCAAATCAAATATTTAATTTTATTAAAAAAAAGGATCTATTTATTTTGAAAAAAAAAGACTGATTGGACCTTGAAAATGAAAAATGTAAATTTCATAAAAAAATCGAAGAAATGTTAAAAAAAAAATAAAAATAAATAAATAACTAAAAAGCAATTAATTGATAGTTTTTAAAAAGCAAAACAAATAGCAATATTGATTAATTATATCGATATCTAAAAGTTTCCTTTTTATTTTTATTATTTTAGATTACCGTTCCTTTCTAATAAACATCAGAATTTAATCCTTTGCACTGATTATAACAATCTAATGCAAGAGTATAAAAATCTCACGAAAGTCTATGACTCAGTGTGGGATCCGAAAAACACTAACTGTTTGGAAATCTGTGATGATGTTCAATATCATCTTACACAATTGCTAGTTGTTAATTTGACCGAATACGAAGATGAAGATCTCGAATTACATCTTGATCTGAGTGAAAACATCAAGGAAGTCATTACAAAAGATTTTGATTATACAATCCCACAGATGCTGAGTGATATTGGTGGAAGTCTTGGTCTGTTTCTTGGATGCTCCATTTTGACTTTCTTAGAAATCCTGCAAATGATTGGACTTGGACTAACATGTAGAAAACGAGGTGACTTAGTTGACAGAAGACGTCGAAAGAGGATTGTCCCAGTGAAATCGTATTTCTAACAAGGTTTTTATTTCCATAAATACTTGGTTGGGAGGAAGTTTTGAATAACAATACTTTTGGGAGTAAATATCTTGCTGTTGATACAAACGATTTGTTAGAATATCGATTTAGATACTAATGATATGAAATATTTGAATAAAAAGAAATGATACAAAATTAAATTTCTTTAAAAAATTATTTTACACACTATATTTTTAATGGCCGTGACAAATGACGTTATCATTATATATTATTTCTCAAAGGGTTTTTTTTGTCGGAACGCTATGTTTCCTTTACTACTTCATCAAAATCAATGATTGAGGCATCATTTTGAAGATTACGTTCCCCGCTAATGACGAAAAATAAACAAATTGTTTAAAATTAATGTTTTCGTTAAAAAACTTTATTTTTAAAAACTTTTTATACAAATGTAGACACGCTTTAACAGAAGCGCCTTATTATTCGAAAGTGAAAATATTGCTTTAGCGTTGTAACCTTCAAATCTTTCCTTTTTTGAATAAAAATGCACTTTAAATGATATTTCATCGTTTATTTAATAACAACAGATAAAAAAAAAACAAAGATTTATATTTTAATAAAAATAAACGATTTATTACAATAGAAACATAAAAATTAGTCAACTTCTCATATATTATTTTATATATTATTTCTCAAAGGGTTTTTTTTGTCGGAACGCCATATTTCCTTTACTACTTCATCAAAATCAATGATTGAGGCATTATTTTGAAGTACGTTCCCCGCTAATGACGAAAAATAAACAAATTGTTTAAAATTAATGTTTTCCTTAAAAAACTTTATTTTTAAAAACTTTTTATAAAAATGTAGACACGCTTTAACAGAAGCGCCTTATTTTTCGAAAGCGAAAATATTGCTTTAGCGTTATAACCTTCAAATCTTTCCTTTTTTGAATAAAAATGCACTTTAAATGATATTTCATCGTTTCTTTAATAACAACAGATAAAAAAACAAACAAAGATTTATATTTTAATAAAAATAAACGATTTATAACAATAGAAACATAAAAATTAGTCAACTTCTCATATATTAATTCTCAAAGGTGTTTTTTTTATTTCCCTTAATACTTCATCGAAATCAATGATTGAGATATTTTCAAGATTACGTTCACCGCTAATGATGAAAAATAAACAGATTGTTTAAAATTAATGTTTTCGTTAAAAAAATTTATTTTAAAAATCTTTTTTGTAAAAATGTAGAAGGCAATCTATTGACAATCTGTTCATTTATTTATTTCCACATTACCATTCGGTGACTGATCAAGATACCATGCGAATTATTCGCACGGGTCAACTTTTTTATAAAACTTGAGAAGACGCCATCTATTGACAATGTGTTTAACTAACATGCACACAAGCTGTTGGATTTGTTTATTATTTCTCAAAGGTGGTTTTTTGTTGCGAATTATTCGCACGGGTCAACTAGTCAACCAATATTAAAAATTGGATCATGTGCTTGTATACAAAAGGTCAACAGTGCTTATTTACATATTTTAATTAAGGTCAATGAAAAATTCTGAAATTTTAACCAATATGAAGGAAGATCATTCGATGAGATTGATGTGTTGATGACGCAATTGAAGTCTGGAACTGATGTCGTCATAACACTTGGTTTTTTAACGGATGTGAATTTGGTAATGGAAGTCTGGAACTGATGTCGTCAGGAACAGATAATGATGCTTGGTTTTCGAATGAATGTAAATAGGTGGGCTTGCTGAGAACGAGGAACTAGCAATGGAGGCTCAATTCTTGAAGAGCCTTCGTTATAAGGTGCTTGCATGGACCATCTATATTCCAATGGGAAATATTAAACCACAGATTTTTCTGTATGCTCTGAAAAAAAAAGGGTGGGAGGAATATGTGGAAAGAGAAGAGGGAAGTGGATAATTATTATTTGGGGGTGTCAGAAATCACTATTTTTTAAAACCATATTCGACCATCGTTTGTACTGATAAGGATTCGTTGTGAATTTGGGTTTTTGTAGGAATAAGGACAGATTCTCGCATTTCCGTAAAAAGCTATTTTGATTCATAACGTAGAATAATGGGCATATCAAGTTTGATTTGGTGACAAACTGATGTACGTGAGAAGTTGTAGCATAATTTAAATCCCTCATTCTAATTGCTATAGCATGCTGATCTATGAGTTGTTTGAGGTTTTGTTTCGTCTCTCCTATATAAAGGCATGTATCGTTGCAGCACTGGATTGCGTTATCAGTAAACCCACCTATTTACATCCGTTCGAAACCAAGTACCATTATCGGTTCCAGATAACATCAGCTCCAGACTTCCGTTACCAAATTCACATCCGTTCGAAAACCAAGTGTTATGACGACATCAGTTCCAGACTTCCATTGCCAAATCAACACACCAATGATCTTCCTTCTAATTGGTTAAAATTTCAGAATTTTTTATTGACGTTAATTAAAATATGTAAATTAGCACTGTTGACCTTTTATATTTAAGCATATGAACCAATTTTTAATGTTAATTGATAATGTGAATTGATGAAACTGGTAATGCGTTAAATACTTTTTTAAAGAAATTTAATTTTATGAGTCACTAGCTGTATCCGGCATGCGTTGCAATGTCACTCAAAGAAAGAAAGGGCTCGTGAGAAGGGGCCGTAAATATAAGGTCCCAGTGTCGATCGGGCGTGGGACACTTAGGCCCTTGTGTCGCCATCCCCACCCAAGTGTGGTGGACCTGTCCCCCATAGGAGAGCGAATTTTTCTCTTTTTCCAATTGACTTAGGGGCCCCGAGAAGGGGCCCTAAATATAAGATCCCGGTGTCGATCGGGGTCGGGACACTTAGGCCCTTGTGTCGCCATCCCCCCCACCCAAGTGTGGTGTCCCTGCCCCCATAGGATAGTGAATTTTTCCTTATTTGCAATTGACTTGGGGGCCCGAGAAGGGGCCCTAAATATAAGGTCCCATTTTCGGTCGGGGTGGGACACTTCAGCCTTTGTGTTGGCTTCCTCCCACCCAAGTGTGGTGTCCCTGCTCCCCATAGGAGAGCGAATTTTTCACTTTACACAATATTTATGTAGTTCTTATTTTCACCACAAGGTGGATATTGGGTTTTTGTGGAGTTTTACCCCTTTTCAACCCCTTTTGGGGGGTGGGTCCGGGTTGTAAGGTAGCCTATCTTTTCCGCAGTGTCCTAAAGAGTAATTCTGCAAAGTTTGGTCCAGATAGGTCAAAGGGCCTAGGAGTGTATAAAGAACAAAGAGACAAAGAAACAAAGAAAGAAAGAAAGAAAGAAAGATACATTCATTTTTATTTATATAGATACATTTTTATTCAAATTACGTTAAAGTGCACATATTAAGCTTGACACTTACTTATATGTGAAATATTGTTAGGATTTCCAGGAGTTCTTATTAAATGAACAGAATTCTCAATCACAACTGTCACAAATTTATGTGAAGTCCCGTCTTAGGTCATAAAACTAAAAACAAAAACACTAAAAATAAAAAAAGAGGATCTTGAAATTTCTGTTTTCATACTCATCACTTAAACAGTTTTTGAAATACCCAACTGAATTAGGGTTAATGATCGGAAATGCATTTTCAGAACATTCCGTAAGAATACCGTGGGTCATTTTAATGTAGCTTTTTAATCCTCAGCTTTTCCTGGATTGACTTTAGGAAGACCCAAAGGATAGCGACTTTCATCAGAGAATCTTTTAACATCAGAATCTTTTATTTCTCCTTCAACAATCAAAAAGCAACATTAAAATGACCCACGGTTTTCTTACGGAATGTTCTGAAAATGCATCTCCGATCATTAACCCTAATCCAGTTGGGCATTTCAAAAACTGTTTAAGTGATGAGTTGAAAATTAAAATTTCAAAACTGCAAAACGCAAACCGTTGGGACATCCAGTGGAAGAAAGGATCTTATTTTACAAAGTCCAAAATAAGACCCGCAAAGATCTTTTGCCTTCGATCGTTACATTCCGACACCATTGTTCCAATCGTTTTGATTCTAGTTATGATCCTCATGAGTAATTAGTTATAACTGTAATTTGATATTGAAACGATATATTTGAAAATATGAAGTAGGCAGCATTGTAATACGATCACAGTGGTTTTAAATACTTTGCACTAATGACTAATATTTTTGACAGGCAGTGATTCTTCACTCTTGATTTGAAATGAAAGCACAAAAATGAAGTTTCATTTCACTATCTAATTACTTCTAAATGAAGCACAAGATGATATACAACAGATATTATTTTATGTTCAATCTAATTCCTAGAAGGAACAAACAATGTATCCGAAACAAATCTATTGTTTTCTTTAAAGAGATTTTTCTATATATATTTAATGTATCGTATATTGCAAACAATTAAAAAATTACATTTAAGTATATAATTTTTTTTCTTTTTAATGTTTGCCAGTCCTATTAGGTGTAATTATAAAATTACTCCTGTATTATAGGTGCTGGAATATTTAATATGTGTCAGTATGGTTAGTTAAATAAAAGAAAATAGAAACATTTTTCAAAAAATTCTGAGCAATTTAGGCATTTACTATATTTTTGTTTAATATATCATATATTAATTGGGTCTTGATAATTTTAAAACTATTGCTATTTCCCAATTTATCTGACTAAAAACTTTAAAATTAATATATTCATCTATTCTTAAGCCAAAATTATTTTTCATTTTTGGAATTGTTAAGTTTCTCAACCAACGTAGTCTAGTATCTGTGTTGGAGTTATAATTCTCTTTAACCTTTTTATATATATAGAAATTCTTTAAAGTGAGATTATATATATATATTTCTTCAATATTCAAAATTTTATACTTGGCTCTAATTTTAATTTTATTTTCTTCTGTTTGATCTTTATAATTTAAGTAGATATTATTAAAAATTCTATATATTAGTTTATTTATGTTATTTTTCTGTTGCTGCTTTGTTAAGCAATGCCAACAATCCAAACCATAATTTAATACCGAATCAACAAGTGATTTATATACAATAAGTTTTTGTTTAAATTGATATTTATTTCTTAGATGATAAAACATAAAAGTGAAAGTGTATAATCGTTTAATCACATAGTTGTAATGATTGTTCCAATTATACTTATCATCAATATATATATATCTAAATATTTGTAATTATTGACAAAATCTATATGAGGACAGTTACAATTATTTTTTATAATGTAATTACTACATAGACTATTATTACAAGGGTTAACATGAAATTTAAAATGTAAGCTTAAATTAATTTTTTTGTTTTTAGTTTTAATTATCATTATTTTCGTTTTCTTCTGATTGATTGACATTTTATTTTCTGAAGCCCATTTTGAAATATTATTTATGTCTTGTTGTAGGTTCATAAAAGCCAGGTTCTGATCATCATTATTGCTAATCAGTAAAATATCATCTGCATAAATGAAAATCTTACAATTTCCATCTGCATAAATGAAAATCTTACAATTTTTTATTGAATCACAAATAGAGTTTATGTATAGAATAAAAAATAGAGGATCCAAGTTTCTTCCTTGTGGGACACCACACTTGATATTATAAGTTTTACTTTTAAAATTATTTATTTTAATTTTAAATTTTCTATTTTTCAAATAATTTTTAATTAAATTATACAAGTCACCACGTATACTATAATTTTGTAATTTTTTCAATAAAATACTATGGTTTACACAGTCGAAGGCTTTACTAAAATCAATAAATGCAGCGTATATTAATTAACTATTATTTAAATTATTGTTTTATATTATTATTTAATTTTTTTAACAGATCTTTTGTACCTATATTTTTTTGATATGCATATTGGCTTTTTTAGGATATTAAATTTAATAATAAAATCATTAATAGATTTTGAAAGATAGCTCTCAATTATTTTGGATAAATTTGATAAGATAGAGATTGGTCTATAATTCGAATAATCCTCTAAGTTACCACCTTTGTAAATAGATATGATATAAGCGATTTTCCACAGATTCGGTTAAATAAGTTACTGGTTTCATACATATTTCTAAAAAGCTCGACTACGAAAAGCGAAATTTTTTCTTTCTTTTTTTTTTAAATCCTTTATTGTGATGTTATCTACGCCAGTTGACTTGGTATTTTTTAGATTCTTAATGATATTTAAAATATCATTTTGGTTTGGTAAGAAAAAAGCAATAGAGTTTAAATTTTTATTTTCATTTATAATTAATTGATTATTATTTACATATCTAGTTTTGTTTTTCTGTACAAATGTATTACGTAAATTTTTGAAAACACATTTACTATTATATTTATATCCCCACATCATTAGACCAGATGTAATGGCTGTGTGGCTCTCGCCAATATTGTAAGGATTTGAGGGCTGTCCACTCCTCCTCCAAAAGAGTGGAGGAATGGAACTGAATCTAACAACCTGCCTTCTCAAAGTCGAAAAAAATTTGTCATAATGATACAATGATAGGCGTATTTCGTATTATTATAGAACGTTAAAATTCATTCTTGTACTTGAATCGGATAAATCTAAATCTGCATAATAACTATAGGCTACATGTAATCCAGCAATTTTTTTTCAATAAAAATTTCAATCTGTTATAACTTTTTAATTAATTTTTTTAATTAATATTTCAGTATATTATATAATATTTAAATATTAATGTTTTATTTAAACCAGTATTACGTAATATTTTGATTTATAAAGAAATTCAAATATTTTTAACGTGTGTTTTTCTAATAAACTAGTTGACCTGTGTGAAACATTCGCAACAAAAAAAACCACCTTTGATAAATAATAAACAACTACAAAGCTGTCGTGCATGTTAGTTAAACACATTGTCAATAGATGGCACCTTCTATATTTTTATAGAAAGGTTTTTAAAATAAAGTTTTTAACGAAAACATTAATTTTCAACACTTTGTTTATTTTTCGTCATTAGTGGTGAACGTAACCTTCAAAATGATGTCTCAATCATTGATTTTGATGAAGTATTAAGGGAGATATGGCCTACCGACACAAACACACCTTTGAGAAATAATATATAAGAATGTTTAATTCATATATATAAATTACACACTAATTTCATTAAAAAAGCTTTTATAGGTTTAAAAAATTAACAAAAAAATTAAAAATTAAAATAAAAATTAGTATGATACATTACAAAAAGTTCCTGTATAGTTTTTGGGATATCACGATCCCCATCATCAGCAAGATGATTTCTTTGTGTGATGCACTGGCGTTATAAAGGAAAAATTAATTTATTCAAATGTTTTTGGGGCAATGGTGTGATAACTTGGTGATCTATTGCTGACAGTAGTCACGTTGTCAATGACGTGGATCTTGCAGTTGTTGATTCTTGTTATGGGATGAATGGAATCAGGAATCGTCGATCTAGTATATTAATTGAGGGGGGCCGTTCTTACTCTCACTTCTGTGTTGTCTTTGTTTGATGGGCTGTGTGCTCGTTGGCTGTCTTGATATTTTTTTCAACTTGAACTTTTAATTTTCTCTGCAATAAAACATTTGAACAGTATTGTTTTATTTTATTATTGGATAATTTAGTATTGTATGAATTTGATAATTGAATTATTATGGATTCTTTTACTTTCCTCTTTACTGTATCTGTTTCGTATAGGATAATGGTAGCATCTTTCAAATCCGATAGATGGTTTTTGTAGTAAGCATGATTCGACACCATTGATGAATTGGTATTTTGAGTTTTTAAGGCATATTCATAGCCATAAAGACGTTTCTTTAATGATTTTCGCTTTCGCCCACATAAAAGCAGTTCCTGTTTTTGCACTGTATTTTGTAGATTAATCCTTCTTTATCTTCCTTCAGGGGATTATATTTGATATTAAAAGTTAACTTATTATTTAAAGTGAAAATGGGTGTGATCATGATATTTTTGGATATTTCATTCAAATTCCCATTTTTGAGCGAATGGAAATTTTGTATATATTTTCTTTTTTTCAGTTCTTTCATTCTTTTGTTTTTGATTGTAGATATTATAAAATATTTTAGTTAAGTTTTCATTAATGAAAGTATTAGGATAGTCATTCATAATTAAAATCTTTTTTATTTGACTAATTTCTTTGTTAAGTGCATTTTTATTAGTGGAGTATGCGAAAGCTCTATCGACAAGCATCTTTATGATGTAATATTTGTACCTGCCTATAAGGTGTGTCCGATTTAAAATTTTATCATCCTACCGGAATAGGTGGGTTTTCGATAACAGGATGTAATTAATTTTTCTTCATCTCTTTGGATGAGAATGTCGAGAAAAGGGATTTGGTCATTTTTTTTCGGATTCAAATGTAAATTTTAATTCTTCTGTTAAATTGTTAAATACATTATTAATTTTGTTTGGTTCCTGAGAATCTGTAATGAACAGGCAGTCATCTACGTAACGTTTATAATATAAACTACTATCGATATAATGGTGGCCTAAGTGTTCAATATACTGCATAGTTATATCTGCAATGCATCCCGAGGCAGCTAGACCCATAAAACTTCCTTGGGTTTGTCTAAATATGCATTGTCGAAAAGTAAAAAATTGATTGTCAAAGATTATACAAATTAGGTCCATTATTAATTCTTTATTAGCATGTGTAGGTAGAGGTTTGTTTTGCGAGACAAAATTTAATGCTTGAGTAAATAAGTCTTTGCTAACGATGTGTATAGATCTTGAACATCAAGGGAAAACATTTTATAGATCTTTTGTAATTCTTAAATTTTTAATTTCTTTTACGACTTGTTTTGGATTTTTTGATTGATCCTACATTATTTTTAGTGTAAGAGTTGAGATAGCTGAACACAAATTTAGATATTTTATCAATTGGAGAGTTTACGCAGTTTATTATAGGTCTGGCTCTATAAATATTGTTTTGCATTATTGGTTTATGAATTTTTGATACTGGTTTTATTTGTGGGATAGTTGCATCATTGGTTATAAATGTATTTAAATTATTTTTTATCAGTTTATATTTTTTAGCTAATGATTTTATCTCTGTATTTACTGGTTGGACTAACGGTTCCTCTTGATATTTAGAATTTAATTTATAATATATTTGGCTGTTAGACTCTAAATGGTATTGGACGACTTTATTATAATTTTCCCTATGGAAAACGATCGTAACGTCTCCCTTATCAGCATTAGTGATAACGATATCATTATTTTTCTTGAGGTTTAGGTAAGCTTGATATTCGAGGGGGTGTAGATTAGATGGTCGTTTATTTTTCTTAGGGTTTGGGGATTGGCTTATAATATTTATTATTTTCTCTCGATAATCATTTTAAATTTTTTCGTGATATTACGATTATTTAAACCTTTTTCTATTTCGGTTACTACATTTATGTAATTTGGATTATAATTGTTAAGGTTATATTTGGGTCCTTTTTTTAGGATACTAATTTGTTCCTGTGTTAATTTTATTTTTTCTTTTGACAGGTTCATTACCCATTTATCATTACAATTATTTTCTATGTGATATGGCCATCTTTCTTTATTGAGTTTTACTAAGACGTTTATATGTTTAAAACTTATTCTGGAGTAACAGTTATGTTTATAGGCTCCTATATATAATATTTTTACATAGTCGCTGTGTTGGATTTTTAGTATTAATAAATTTGCTATATTTTTCATTTCATTAATAATACGATGTTTTGCTGGGTGTAAAATGTCTAATTTTATAGATAAATAAGCAGAGTTTAGTCTTGAGAGACATTTTTTCATTTTTTTGTGGGGGAATGGTGGTTGAACTAATAATGAGCGAGGTGTAAGATCATTATGTTTACAGGCTAGCGGGAATTTTAGCTGACACTTATTTGATGCTAATTTCTAATTTAAGTTAAAGAATCTATTAATTTTTTGGTATATGTCTCTATTATAATAGTTTCTTATATAAAATATAAATTACATTTTTTTAATACTATTATATCGATCCACGTCTTATTTTTAAACCAAACTTGAGAGGGGTCTCTATTAGGAGATAATAAAATATTAAAAAAGGCAATTAAAATATTTTTAATGTCGGTTTTTCTAATAAATGTTTAATTCATATAAACACTAATTTCATTAAAAAAGTTTTTTATAGGCTTAAAAAATTAACAAAAAAATTAAAAATTAAAATAAAAATTAGTATGATACATTAAAAAAAAGTTCCTGTACAGTTTCGGGGATATCACGATCACCCATCATCAGAAAGATGATTTCTTGTGTGATGCACTGACGTTATGAAGGAAAAATTAATTTATTCAAATGTTTTTGGGCCAATGTTACGATAACTTGGTGATCTTGGTTTATCTGTTTAATACAGTGCAAAAACAGGAACTGATTTTTATGTGGGCGAAAGCGAAAAATCATTAAAGAAACGTCTTTATGGCCATGAATATGCCTTAAAAACTCAAAATACCAATTCTTCAATGGTGTCCAATCATGCTTCCTACAAAAACCATCTACCGGATTTGAAAGATGCTACCATTATCCTATACGAAACAGATACAGTAAAGAGGAAAGTAAAAGAATCCATAATAATTTAATTATCAAATTCATACAATACTAAATTATCCAATAATAAAATAAAACAATACTGTTCAAATGTTTTATTGCAAAGAAAATTAAAAGTTGAAGTTGAAAAAAATATCAAGACAGCCAACGAGCACACAGCCCCTCAAAAAAAGACAACAAAGACAACACAGAAGTGAGAGTAAGAACGGCCCCCCCTAGATCGATGATTCGTGATTCCATTCACCCAACAACAAGAATCAACAACTCCAAGATCTACGTCATTGACAACGTCACTACTGACAGCAATAGATCACCAAGTTATCATACCATTGGCCCAGAAACATTTGAATAACTTAATTTTTCCTTTATAACGCCAGTGCATCACACAAAGAAATCATCTTGCTGATGATGGGGCTCGTGATATCCCCGAAACTGTACAAGAACTTTTTTTAATATATCATACTAATTTTTATCTTAATTTTTAATTTTTTTGTTAATTTTTTAAGCCTATAAAAAACTTTTTAATGAAATTAGTGTGTAATTTGTATATATGAATTAAACATTTATAAAGAAAGAAAAAAATACTTTCTAATCCTGCTAAAGGATCGTTTGACTAGGCAGTTTTTCTGATAAAAAAGATATGGCTAAAATGCAGTTAACAATTTAAAGTTGGTGAATTTAGCACCATAGATATATATAATATATCTATATTGTGTAATTGATGTTAGTAAGACGTGATTTGCGATTCTTGAAGTTGTTAACTAGACAACTAGACAACTCAATTGGTTGAAGATGCATCAGAGCAACAAATTTCAGTATCAAAGAAAATTTTTGGTTTGGTATAGGCTTTGGGTGTCGTAAAAAAAGTTCTAAGACTGTGTTATCCAACGTTTCTCGAGTCACGACTCCCTTTTTTGGTAGATAAGTACCTAAGACCCCTGCCACATTTGTATTTTTTATAGGCATTTTTAATAGCTTAAAGAAACCACATTAAAATTATATTTTTCAGAATATAAATCTAATCTTATATTTAATTATCATTACATTACTGATTAAAAATGAATTTTGAAATTGAATTTTGCATTATAGTGAGTATTTTTTCAGTTATATATTGTATTTTTATGGAGTGAATCAAGGTCCGCGCGCGGGAAATTTGAATGATTATTATACCAACCAAATAATTAAAATAATATGAAATGTTTAATATATATGACCCATAGCCGGCTTTTAATATTTTTAAGTATCTGGTTACCTTAACTCACTTCATTTCATTTATCAAAAATCAGTGTTACAACCACTAATAGAATATTTCAGTGAAATATTGAGATAAAAAAATAAGTGGGTGAAATTTATGTCTCAAGGCATCTTTTAAGAAATAGGTCGGAGCATTTGGTGGTGATCTTTGCCTCTTTAAATGCCGGGGTATGTCGGCATTCAAGGGCATGCTTAACTGTTAGGTAGTCTCTATTTTTTTTCTGGAAAGCTCTCCTATGGTCTGATATCCGCTGCTCTAACGTACGTCCGGTTTCCCCAACATAAAAACAGTCCTTGTTACTGCATGGGATCGTGTAAACCAGACCTCTGAAGTCCTTATCTTTAACATTAGGTTTAATATCCTTGGAATGGTTTAAATATTTGCAAATAGTGTTCGTGGCTGATGAGGTAATAATGATGCCATGTTCTCTGCACATTCTGGCCAGTTTTGGGAATAAACTGGGATGATAGTCTATTGAAACAAATATTTCCCGCTCACTGTCCCTTTCCTTTTTGATGTTATTATAATAATTTATGATAGAATGCCTGTCAATAAACTTCTTTGGAAAGCCATTATTTAATAATAGATTTTTTATGAAAAGTAACTTTGCTTTGAATAAGGTTTCGTCGCTTGAATTACGGAAGGTCCTGTAAACTAACATGCTTATTAAATTGATTTTAAAACTAAAAGGCGTATATGACTGATAGTGCATGACTATACCCGAAAAAGTAAGCTTCCTGAATACGCCAGTCTGCAATTTATTTCCTTTTCGTTTTAGTGCCACGTCCAAAAACGCTATTTCTCCGTTGTGTTCGTGTTCAAAGTTGAATTGAATTTTTGGATTTATCTGATTAAATATATCAAGAATTCCCATTATAATAGTTTCATCAGAACAACATAAAATGTCATCGACATAGCGATGATAAATAGGCACACTTATTTCACCTTTATCCAAAATAAAGAGGGCCATATCTTCAATATATATCATGACAAATTCAGCTAAGGAGGCTGAAATTGCCAAGCCCATGAAGAGCCCTTCTGTTTTCTTATAGAAAAGTACTTCAAACTCAAAAAATTGGATTTGAAAAATAGTATGAACACCTAGCATTAAAATTTATATATCATCTTTCTGTAGATATAATGCGGGATATTTGTTAATTATGTGTTGTAAGGCTTCCTTAACCAACTCCTCATTAATGGAAGTAAATAGTGATCTAATGTCTAAGGAGAATAGTTTAAAACCTAACGGGATAGTTTTTTGTTTTAAACTTTGAATTAGTTCACCACTGTTACGAACTGCAAATTTGGATGTAATGCGAAATTTCTGAAATTGTTTATACAAAAACTGAGATAAGAGTTCTATCGTAGAAGTTTGACAAGTAATAATGGGCCTTACCGGATATAGTTTGCTAGCTTTAATCAATGCCAAACGAAAACAATAAAGATAAAATTAAAAGAAATAAAATAAAACAATTAAAATAATTTTAAAAGATTACAATCATAAAATAAAATAAATTAAATGGCTTAAAAAAATTCAATGGAAAAAACTAAAAATGCTTTTTCTTTTTGTATATGTTCTTCAACGCTCCTACTTAATGTCATACTTGATAATTGCCGAAACAGATATAATAGTGTACTATAGATGCACAAAATAAGAATAATATGAAATTGGATAAGATGCCCTTCCGATGCACTTCCTCTGGAAATCAGGAACACAAACATCCACTATGATAGGATTCTCCAGGTCGATGTGATACCGAAGAGACCAATAATGCTAACACCTAAGGTAGTCTTCGGTTAACGATGGCTCGACGGTGCGCCGCCACTAGATCCGAGAGGACTCTGCGGGTCTCTCCAATATATTTGCAACGGTTATTTTTACATTGAAGAGTATATACAACATCTTTGGTACTGCTGTTATACTAGCAGGACCCTCAAGGAAAATCTGGATTGTATGTGATGTCTGAAAAGTAATGACGATCCTGCTAGGAAGTACGTAATATTATTCTAATTCATGTTGTTAATGCTTTTTCAGAACCTTTTTTATCACCAGAAATAGGTCGCCAACATTCCTGCAATAAAATGTAGGGTTATTGATGATGGTAGGTAGATAGGCTTGCATTTCGACATGTCATGACGTATTCTGACAACGATGAGGAGGGTATATCCATAAACACTCCTTGGTCCTGAAGATTGATGTCTAAGGAGTGGACCAGGCTTTTGTTGGATATGAAGAATTTATTACAATATATCCTTATTATTAGTATTTCAATAATAAAATAATTCATTTTATATTGTTTTCCGACTCATATTTCCTTTCCTTTCCCCCCTCCCCCCTAAGAATGTATTCGAACTCTTTTCAATCTCAGATTGTTCAGTTATTATATCACTTGAAAATGGCAATTGCAATTATAAATGCGAAACAATGTGTGTAATTTTAAAAATCCATTTCTTACTAAAATTCTATGAGAAAGTTAGAATTTTTTTATATTTGACATGTGAAAACATTTTACCTCTCACACGTGAAATTTATACTGTTAAGGTATTATTCATATTGATCTTATGCTTGCTATCCTATGATTATAATATATAATATTTATAGTAGAAGGCTGTATTCAATTAGAAATTAGTAAACATCAATTTTCTAAGAACGTTTTTAGAATTAAAATTCATCCAGCTGTTGAAGTTTAAATTGTATTTAATGAATTGAATTTATTTTTGAATCTGTATTAAGTAATGATTGCAGAGATGATTAGGAGTCACTAAATACAGGAGTAATAATTGATTCTTGCAATAAAATAAATAAAGAAATAAAAGACTTGAAAGAAAGAAAAAAAAATCCTTTCATTATAAAAATTAATTTAGAAAAATAAAATAAAAACTTAATTTAAAATTTTCTACATTCAATAGCTTAATTTAGAAACCGAGGTTTTTGGAAACAAAAGGTTGACTGGAGCTATTAGGACACATTTTTATAACTAATGCACAAAAATTACTTCATCAATAATTATTAGAAGACAACAGGAAATAAAAAGAAGATTTACACGACAAGTAATTTTATTTTTTTCATTCCTAATTATTACACCAACCACGCCTTTCTATTTGATTAATAGCCGAAGATTGTTGATGATCCGAAACTCAGTTTTTATATTAAACTCAATAGTCTAATAACATCTCCACTGAGAATTCCACTGACAAAAGGGATTCCACTGACAACAGACTTCAAGTTTTAAGGAAATGATAGAAAGTAAAAAATTCTTCTCATGTTTTGTAAGATAAAGTTTTACTAAGAAAAACATATTTTCATTGATGAAAGAATAAGAAAAAGATTAAATAGAATAATTAAGGCTACTTTACAAAGCACATTTACATCTGAGTAACTTATTCAACTTTTATTTTTATCATGCATAATTATTACATCCACCACGCCTTCGTACTTGTCTAATAGATGTAGAAGAGTGAAGCAGTTTTTATTATCACCAACTCGATAGGCTAATAGATCGTCGAAAAGAAAATAGATCGTCGAAACAACTTAAAGCTTAAGTTTCCAGGAAGCAAACGACAGTAAGTAAACATACTGTCTTCTTTACTATTTCTTCTGCATTTCTTTAGTAAGATAACATTTTACTAAAAAAAAATCAATCATAATTAATTCTGATAGTTGCGTAATAGAATAAAAAGAGAAATAGTGTAATTAAATCCTTTGGAATGTAGACTCTATTTGAATTACAGATATTTGGTGTCAATGAGAAACTAAGCTTATCAACAGAAAACTTATTAAAGCAACACCATCTGCTTTTATCCAAAAATAGAAAGCTGCAAAATCTACCAAAGCAAGAAATTCTTTTCAAAGAAAAAAAGAGCTAACGATATTAGTATTCCAGGAGTGAACGTCATTTTCCAAAAGAATTCCTCTTCCTTTCTACGAATTGTCTGGATAATAGCTATGACTGTATATATCGCCGTTACTGTCTTTAGACTAGAATAAATGGACATGGAGACCAGTATCTACAGAGCAGATTTTTGGTCTCCCACAAACATCATACTAAACAAAGAAACACATAAAAAAAAATAATAAAAAAATAATAATAACACACGTCCGATCTACCATACCGGGAGAGTATGATCCGGTTGGCAGGGACCCACCCCGAACAGCCCTCCGGACCGCCAAAGGCCCTATCCGCAGGGCCGGGTACAGCTAGGGTCCCACCCTCCCCATTGACCTCCCAAAAGCAGGTCGGGGAAAAACAACAATCCATAACAAAACAAATAAAATTTAAAAGAAAAACAGGTTAAGAAAAACACAAATGTCCCAATTAAAAAGAAAGAGAAGGCTTCGCGCCCGGCGGCCACTACCGGGCGACTGAAGAAAACATATAGATATAAGCCTTTCCCCCAAATGTAATAAAATGTATCTGTAAATAAGGGAAAGATTAAAATGAAACTCAAAATAGCAATAAAAACAACATTAGTATTAAGATTAAAAATAAAAAAAAATCACGGAGATGGATCGCAAGGCAGACAAAACAAGAGATTAGATTGGAGGGCAATACATGGCACGAACGTAGTGAGAAAAGTATTTAAAGATATCCATCACCCTGTCACAAGGACAGGGAAAAGGAATGCTCTTCTTCTCCAAAAAAAGCTTAAATGACTTTCTAATCTCTACACGATGAGGATCCAGACATGTCCAAAGGGCATGATCTGGATCATCTTCATGTAAGAGAGTATATTGTCCGCATTGAGAGCCATCTCTAAGATTATATCTAAAAAGATAAGAATTAAAATTGCCGTGCCCTGTTAAAAATTGGTTGACGACAAAGTCAGAAAAAAGAACTCTGTCATCAACCTTTTTTAACTATCTATAAAGTGGCCTTCCATTAGAGGCAGATTCCCATTGTTTTTGCCAGGTGGTTAATTGGTCACTTCGTTTACGGCGATGAGAGTAGCACCTGGGCACAGGACAGAGAAAAGTGACCACGTCAAGAGAGCAGGCTCGTTTGGCCTCCCTGTCAGCTTCCTCATTACCACAAATACCAATGTGTGCCTTGACCCAGAAAAGATGTATCACAGTACCCATAGCTGCCAATTCCCTAATGTTATAAGAAATATCTCTACACAAAATATTTGCGTAGGAGCAGGAAGAGATGGATTGTAGGGCAGCCTGGGAGTCGGAAATAACTGCGATATTCATCCTGCTGTTATACCATAAGTCGCGGCAAACACCGATAGCGTGGGAGATAGCCCCCAACTCTGCCTGAAAAACAGACGAAGAGTCGGGAAGACGTTTCCTAATGATGTTAAAGGTGTTATCATGAACGTCCTAAAGATGACAGAGAGGCCAACACGGCCTTCGCCCTTAGATCCATCAGTATAAATTTTTATATCGAATGACATAATATTATCTTCCCAATTGAAGATGACTAATGGGAAGATAGAAGCAGGATGGATCCAATGAGAAGAAGGAACTCTCTGGACGTATACATCACTTATAATCCTATCGTAATGCTCTTTAATATGACGGGCCTGGATCCACATAGGAACAATATCACACAGAACGTATAAGGCCTCAGTAGAGACTGTTCTGTATGTTCGTGCAATAGCAATTAGAAAGGGTCTAACAATTCTATCTAGAATGTTTTTGACTTTAATTTGACAAGCGGTGTCTCCCCAAATTTCTGCTGCATACAAAATTTTAGTTTTAATAGCAGAATTAAAAATTAGCTTCCTAACTTTGGAGGCCACACCTCCATTTTTAGGAGCAATGGAAATAAGCTTGTGGGCGCTCACAGCAATTTTTTTCTTAATGAAACTGAAATGATCAATCCAGGATAAATTGCTATTTAAGGTTACCCCTAAATATGTTAAATTTTTATAAAATTTAATTTTTCCATTTTGTGTTTTAAGTAGGGGTCTCTTGATAACTTTTTTGGCTGAGCAAAATAAGGCCGCAGTTTTATTCTCATTAATTGTTAATTTGTTGTCATGGGCCCACTTGCTCAAGACAGGCCAAAAAGCGTCCCACAGGGTCTCCATCTTCCTAATGGTGGGGGCACTAAACATAACTACCGTGTCATCAGCAAAGGACTGTAAATCAATGGCACCTTCAATTTCGTAATTCCTCCGCCAGATATCGAAACGGTAAAATAGGTCTTCCATGATGGTAAGCCACAGGGTAGGTCCCAGATTACTACCCTGTGGACATCCCTTATTAACACAGAGGGAGGAAGAACCTAGAATAACCAATCTGTTGGAGAGAAAAGAAGATATGAGGCAATAAAGATTACTGGGACAATTAATCTTTTTAAAAAAGTTCAAAACCCTAGGGTGCCAAGCATTGTTGAAAGCATTGGCAATATCAATGGAGACCACAGCAACATATTGTCCCGAAGATCTAAATGTACGGACAAAAGACAAAGGGGATCTAACAGCCATGATAGTGCTGTGATCTCTACGAAAGCCAAATTGCTTGGATGATAAATAATTATTGTGTTCAATGAAGAAATACAGTCTATTGTTAATGAATTTATCCAAAACTTTGCCAATGACCGCTAGGATGCAAATTGGTCTTAAACGGCCATCACCCTTAGGAATAAGGACAACCCTAGCCTTTTTACAAACTGGGAAGACACCGCTTTGTAAACATTTATTAATCAATTTGACCCAAAGATAACCAAAAACCTGAAAAATGAAAGGAAGAGCCCGGGCAGGAATGAGATCAATACCTGCAGAGGATTCCAGATTTAAATTGCTAATAATTTGCAATAATTCATGGTGTAAAACATCAGGCTCCTCTGTCTCAGTATAATAAAAATTGTATTGATCATTCCGTAATTTTAAGGCATCCAAGCCATCTTCCTCGAAGCAATCTTCTGGGAAGTACTCATTCAAAAGCGCGTTATTAGTATCATCCGTGGAGGATGTCCATGTGAGATCATTACGCTTGATGGTTTTAAAGTTTTTATTATTGGCCAATTTACTAGTTAAAAGTTTAAAAGGCAATCCAAAAGGATTGCTATTGACTTCTTTCTCACAAAAATTTCTCCACGAATTCCACTTAGATTGCCTTAAAACTTTACGGTAATTAGCCCTGACCTCCTTCCATTTAATACACATCGCACGTTTCCCACGTGGATCCCTACATCTCAAGTACACTCATGGACAGAAAAATTAGCGCACCAAGAAGGAGTCGTCAAAATGAAACGAAAATTTACATACGTAATGACTACTTTGATATAAGTAAATGATTAGAAAATCAAAGAAAAAGGATAATTTATTTCAGAGAAAAAGGCAAAAGAACGGAGGAGTTAATACTCCGTTGGACCCCTTCTAGCGCGAATGCACGATGCGATACGATCGGGCATTGAGTCATACAAGTTCTGTATGATGTCTTGAGACATTTCGTTCCATATTTGCTGTAACCTTGCCTCTAGTTCGTTCAAACTCGTGGGATGCCCAACTCGTCGTCCCAAATGATCCCAGATATGCTCGATTGGAGACAAATCTGGAGATCGGGCAGGCCAAGGAAGGGTAGTAACAGTGCGGAGACAGTCTTGTGACACCCTTGCCGTATGAGGCCGAGCATTGTCTTGTTGAAAAATGGCTCCTGGGAGTCGTTGCATGAGTGGCAACACATGTGGTTGCAGGATTTCATGAACATACCGCTGGGCTGTCATGGTGCCACGGAACAATACTAGGGGTGACCGTGTAGTGTAGGCAATGGCACCCCATACCATCACACCAGCTGTGGGAGCGGTGTGTCGCTATACAGCAAAGGCAGGATTGAAACGTTCACCACGGGCTCTCCACACACGAACACGATTGTCATCACTGCCGAGATTGAATCTGGATTCGTCGCTAAAGACGACCTGGTTCCATTCCGCTGCAGTCCAGTTTCATCGTGCGCGGCAAAACTCCAAACGGAGGCGTCGATGGGTGGGCGTCAAGGGCAGCACACGTAATGGGCGCCGGGACACCAACTGTCCTTCAGCCAGGCGCCTTCGTATGGTTCGAGAAGACACAGCGGCCCCTAGTGAAGGTGCTACCTGTGCCTGGATGGCGGCCGATGAAGCAGTTGGCTGTACGCGTGCATTTCTGACTATGTGGTGGTCTTCTCACGACTGGTCTGTCGAGGGCGTCCTGAGCCTGGTCTTCGTGTACATGACATCTCTCGGGTGCACTGGTCCCAACACCTCCTCACAACACAATCAGAGCGGCATAATTGACGAGCTACTCGCCTAGCTGACCACCCAGCTTCCATCATCCCGACGATTCTCCCTCTCTCAAACTGCGACAACTGCGTATACTGTCTTCGAACACGGCGTAATGGCATGTCTACCTTAGCTCTTCCTTTGTAAATGATTCAGCACACTCAAACAAGCTTTGGTTACCTGTTTTATACTCCACAGAGTACGATGTTCAACGCCCTCTACCGGCTATACGTAATGCGCAATCACGCTGCATTTCTAATCATTTGCATATCTCCCCGACATGTACCTTCACTGCAAGTTTCGTTACGATCCCGCAATTTTTTCTTGGTGCGCTAATTTTTTTGTCCATGAGTATATTTCTTCCACCATGCCCTTACTGTTATCGTTACTGTCTATCAGATTAATATTGCAGTTCGTCACTATTTCACTTATCCAGCCAAGATCAACGTGGAAATGGTCAGACAGAAGTATTTGACTTTGCCTTCCATCACTCTTTGTCCTGGAGATTTTAATTTTATTTATTCTTTTTTATTTAAAAATCTTTTTTATTCTTCTTTTGATTTTAGTATGTAAATTCGATTCATGAAGTCCATATAAATGACTCGGAAATTTCAACATTTCTTGGTGTTTGTCATCTGCTATCCTATGGTAATTACCGCTTTTGTTATTTAATAACTGAGTATGTGAATTTTTCTCCATTGTTTGTGTGTTTGTAAATGCATTACTCAAATTTCGACTACAAAGGATTTTCTTAAAATCTGGTTGTTGATGTAGAATCTGTCTTACAAAATTAATTTTGCTATATGCCTCTATATACCTTAATAAACCTTTTGCTAAGATACTGATTTTATTAACACTTGGATAAGACAAAAAACTTAAAGATGCTTATATTTGCTTCAATTCTAAATATGTGACAATCGTTTTGATTTCCTCTATCTAGTAATAATTTACTTTTGTAAGGTAATAATCGAAGGCTTTCTGGTTTTAATGGATTGAGTTTCTAATCTTCATATGATTTTACCACATTGAATCATTGGATTATAGTCGGACCTCTATTTAACGAATCTCTATTTTGCGAACTTTTCTTTGGAACCAAGAACAT
>JAFIDM010000004.1:23213507-23224093 GCA_023159025.1 Thereuonema tuberculata | reverse complement strand
AGAACATTTTGCTAATTTCTTCGTAAAATAACCTCCTAATAGCGAAGTGCATTTTCTATTTAACGAATTTTTTGGAGGTATCTATTTCTTTTCCTCCTTGAATTGTTTTTATTATCAACATCCCCTTAAAGGAATTGAAAGAAATGTGGATACAGCTAAGGGAAAAAGAACAAATTAACGATGATGTGCTGATTGATGATTATCTTTCACTTGATTTTGAAGTTGCGACCTCGGAAACACTAACTGAATCGGATATTTTGAACAGTTTGAAAAACATTACAGACATGAATTGCGATGAAAATGAAGATGATCAAACTGGAAATGATCATGATGCAGAAATCATAAAAACCTTCGTAGGATGAAATGCTAAAATCATCTGAAACAAACCAACGCGGATTACAATTTCAAGAAAATACTGAAGGGGTTTTTAGTGCATTGCAAAGATGCGAAAACACTTTTTCAAAAAAAAAAAAAACCTCAGACAAAATTAACAGTTGACTTTAATAGTAAAATTTAAGTATGCATGTGATAATATATGCTTTCTGTAAATAAAATTATTATGTTTTTTAATAATATTTATTGTTTATGTATTTTACATCTGTTTTATGTAGTTTCAAGTAATTTTAAAAAGGTGAATCTCTATTTAACGAATTTTCCATATAACGAACTTTTTTTCGGGATTTCGCAACTTCGTTAAATAGGGGTCCGACTGTATTTGTTTCTCTAATTACTAATTACAGACCGAAATAATAACTGTTTACAAATTAGAGATCTTTAATTTCAGTAATTTTGTATAGTGCTGCATAGAAATATATCCGTATGAAACGTAGCATACACAATAACAATATATATCCAAATGAATTGTTGGACACTGTCCTAAATAAAACTCAATAAGACGAGTCTTCTTTAGTGAAAGTAGTCCTGGAGCCCGAATCGTTTCTACTTATGGGAAGATGAGCCAATGAGATTCTAGAAGCCTTTGGGCGAGTCGGAAATCTGGAGAAACCAATCGTAGAAGGATGAGGTCAGAGCGCCTGAAAGCGCCGGGAAGTGCCTCATCTTCTTGCGGTGATAGCTTTGGTCTGAGGCGAAAGCTGTTTATGTTTGTGTTTTCTAAGCTTGTGTGCAGGCTGATATTCTATCTGATACGTTTTAGCACACGCAAAAAAGACTTAAGTTATGATAGACTAGCAATCAAAACAACAAAATCAGAAACAAGGGCAGCACAAGAATAAATAAATTACCTTTCAGATTCGATTATCGGAGGGAATCGAGAACAGCCATTTCGTCCTGCAAGGGACTCATCAGCCCGTAGTTATGATACAGTATCATTTCTTAATCTTGTAATGCTGTAACATATTCCTTTACGATTCCAGTGCATACATCACGTAATTGAATGCTTGGCTCAGAACTTCTAATTTGCTTTCAAGAAACAGGCGGAGAATTTGGACCTCGGCTTGCAGAACTATTTGGTAGCAACAAACTTCAAAACGTTTGTGTAACAGATAGTAGTTCTGACAACTTGACTAAAGTTCGTGCTTTTAAACCTGATATTCTTGTGAATTCTTTTATTGCTCGACTCATGGAGAGGACAGACGGACCAAGTTATTTAAGCAAATGCACAAAATGATAAAAAAATCTCATTAATGACTTATTCCTCCAAAAACAGCACAAAGTTACCAACCCTTTGATGTTTATTTCTTTATACAATGTAAGAGAATGGCAAAAACTGAAGAAATTCTGAGGACTAAATATTTGGCAAATTGAACAAATATTAAATTAAGTTGACCGACTATTTATCATGAAAAGGCATTTAACCTATAACCAAATTTCAGTTCCTGCTTTTAACGATATGAAAATTTTGCCTTACAAAAATTACATTATAAAATATGAAAGCACACAATAAGTTTTAAAAGTGTTAATCAGATGTTTTTCAGAATTGATTTGCAAGAATGTCATATGGAAGTTTGTACTTCTGTTTCTTCTATTCGATGTACATATTGGTCTAAATTCGCTTGTATTGATCATTTTATTTTACAACTTCATTATCACGTGGTTGAATCGAATAAATTCATCAATCAGTTCATTAGTTCATTCAATCATCATTACAGTTCAATTATAATTTGATTTCTCATTTGTTTGCGCTTTGTTAACTTATTAATTTGATTTTCGTTATGCATACATACATTTTTGTAATGGAAAAGCAACAAAAGTTTTGTGATTGAGCCGAAACGTAAGCACGAGTAACTGCGCAATTCTCAAACTCAGTGAACTACTTTACAATATTTTTTTTCAAAATATAGAACTTTTCTGACAGATTGTAGGAATTCTGTAATTTATTTTTATCATATATTTTTTAAAATACTTCCTAAAAATTTTCAGCCAATCTAAGTTTCTGCATTTGATTTATTTACTGTTTATTGTATCTATCACTCAACTGTGCATGAGTTCATTCTCGGATATAAAGTCAGGGTTCTGTTTTAGGCATCTGTAATAAAAAAGCAATGTCAATTGTGACGAAACGTGAAACATGTCCAGGCTTGCATTTATGAATAAAAGGCCGGCAGAATTATGTTTCAGATACTGGTCTAAAATTATTTTAAAAATTTGGAAGAAATCGGTGAAATCGTTATCAGAGTCAAATACGAAATTCCATTAATAAGCAAGAAATAACTTATTATTAAACAATGCTTTTAATTTCATATTGCTAATAAAGTACTTTAGATCGTTATTTCATACATTCATTTTATTCTTTATTTTTTTAAATATTAGATCAGCCTGTTCAATTTAAAAGTTCAACGACTTTCAGCGTTTTTTTGAAGTTATTACCAAAGAGAACTAGTTTTGCAACCTTTACTCCTTCACTGGGAAATACTGCATTTTGGTAAGAATTGTTGAAAAACAAAATATAAAAATATTCTTTATAATATTGTTAATATATAGACTATTGCTTTAAGTGTAAGAAGAACAGTATTTTCTTAAAACATAGTTGATTCGCTTATGGATATATTTCCGTCAGCATACTCATTTTGCAAATTTTTTGTAATATTCTTGATAGTATGTTCCTAGAATTGGCCCGAGGTACTGTTGAATTTGTAATTGAATATGTTTAAACTTTACTTTGATAAATGTAGCAGAGTTCACTTTATAAGAATAGAAAAAAGTTCAAGGAAGCAAATGAACTTGACACATTGAGTTTAAAAGTAAAGTATATTAGTGCAGGCAAATTAGACAAAAAGTTGGCCGAACCCAGACATTTGAAATAACAAGCTAAAAATTGGTAGAAATATTACGGATGATGTCCTAATTGAAATTCCAAATTTCCCAAAAAATCTATCTTGGGGAAAATTCGCCATCTTGGAAAACAGCCGCCGTATAGGATTTGTCGAGTCTTAGGCATAGCGACTGAACCGAGCGTCCAATTGTATGCGTTTTTGCTCCAAATTGGTTATAATGTCTATTAAGTTGAAAACATTAAACGATTTGAAGAAAAAAAGGTATTGTAATAGAATACGCTGGGTTAAAATGTAAATTTAGAACCAAAAACTGGTCGAAAAGAGCGTAATATGCTATATACTTTGACTTACATTTGTAAAACGTTTGTACGTGACTGAAACAAATTGAACAGCCAATTTAAAAAGCTGTCATTATTGATAAAAACCCTCCAACTGCAGTTTTAAAACAAAAAAAATAAGATGCGCCGCTGAGCAAGTTTTAAATTAGCCGAGTTTGCGCGCTGCTCAACTCGCACAGTGTTTGGCTACTACGTAGTTCTCTCGCTTGGAAGAATTGTGGGAGATGGTGTATGCGAAGAGCACGGTGACCCAGATGGTAAACGGCCATGCCTACGCTCGAGCTGTCCGCGCACATCTTCTGATGCAGGTGTCGATGGCGATCTTAATCATTCAGGATATACAAGACGCAGACTCTCTTCTCAGCGATCGCTTGAAAAAAACACACTCAGATCTCCTATCTGGAACGACTTTGATGGATGACGTTTTGTCGTCAGAGTACATCGCCCAAGCAGCAGATTTGTTCGACGCAAAGCTGAAAAGCCACTTTTCATCTGGGCGGCTCACTGCGAAGCTGTGGGTGCGATACTTTGAGATGGTTGGCATTATGCGTCTGTTGTCAGAGCTGAACGTGCTGGAGATTGGTCTCTTCACTTGCTCTGTCTAAAGAATGATTCCATATTTCCACTCTGCGGGACATCTCAGCTCGAGGATGTTATGACTCCCTTGGAATTCCGGCAATTTGTTAAGGAAGGCTGCTTCACTGTCAGGAGATCTGCAAAGTTCTGGTCAGGCAAAAGGACCGATATGACTATAGAGCAAGTGTTGATGAGAAACATGAAGACGGCGGGTGGGCTCACACCTGGACGTGGATTCACGGATAACGTCATTTCTTGATGGGTTTGTCCCATGTCTTCATCTGCAAATGTAATAGATGTCACTGAAAGGATTTGTGGAGTCCTCGACGAAACCTCCGACCAACATGTGGAGCTCAGAGAGTTTTGGCAAGTGAGATAAGGCAAGATGGTAGACTGGCTCCAGTCCCACCATCCTTTTAACGACTAAACGAATCTTCTAGTGTCCTTGTCTACCGGTGTAGTAGCCGACGATACAGTTAACTGTGATGAGGCTCTCTCCCGTGGTTTGCAAGCAAGGAAATCAATCACAGGGCAACGATTCAGTAAAGTCCATTTAAAACGAACAACAAAGTCACGACTTTTGCCACTGCGTCTAAAACGGCCAAGATCAAACACACTGTCGTCGAAATCAACCCTGACCAACTTTTTCACCGATTGCTGTGTGTTGTGTGTGACGATGTTGAGCTCGAGGAGTATCTGACATATGATCTTGCAGCAAGGCCTCCAGCGCTGTTTGA
The DNA here is from genome assembly GCA_023159025.1 of Thereuonema tuberculata. Taxonomy (NCBI): domain Eukaryota; kingdom Metazoa; phylum Arthropoda; class Chilopoda; order Scutigeromorpha; family Scutigeridae; genus Thereuonema; species Thereuonema tuberculata. The sequence continues at coordinate 23,219,206 of JAFIDM010000004.1, read as the reverse complement.
CGGATGTTAATGCGGAAAGGCACTAAGTCTGGATTGATCGACGTTTTAAAAGAGATAGCGCCGCCCAAGACAAATTTTCCAGTGAACGCAGAGTTTACAGTCGATGGCGAGTTCCTCCTGCAACTGGTTGTGTGGGCGCGTCCAGCGAATTTCAACCGCATCTGTCTCCTTTATGCGAAGTACGTGGAAGATCAGTGGATGTGATACCACTTCTGCTCCGTTCAGAAAAGTAAAACAGGATCTTTCAAGAAGTTCAAGCGAGACGCTTGTTTAAGGGAGACAGAGTCGGTCGTCAACTGATAATTCTAGGTTCCAGTTTGGATAGCGAATCGCCTGCCAGAAGCAGAGTGGGGATGGATTGCTTATGCAGGTCAGCTGACAGACATTCCAACTAAAGAATAACCAGCACCGGAGCGGGTACTGAACATCATATCCTGCAACTGTAACTCTGGTTGCGAGAAGAGACGCGGGTGCAGAAGAAACAGTTTTCCTTGCACAAGTATGTGCGTCTCCTGTGCAGGACATGGCTGCACAAATCGTATGGACTACGCTGACTCGGATAGCGATGACGACGTTGAACCTTTGGCCGACATGTTGTCATATAAACGGTAAAAACTCCCAAATTTAAAGACCACTTTTTACTGTTATTAAATCAACGCTAATGTAGGTTATATTTTTTTCAGATCATGCATTACCAGTGAGGAAAGATTTTCGCCAATGAGTGAACAGCCAGTCGAGCTCTAGTGATAACACCAAACAAGCTACCTAACTTTTAGCCTTCATAATGTATTTGTATTGCTGCTTATGCCTGTACTTCACGCCTTGTGTTATGAAGTCATCTTTGAATAATTTTTTTGTATGTTACGATAACATTTATTATAATTTTAGACCAATTTTCGTTTATCGCATTTAAATAAATATTATTCTTTCTCAAGCACCAAAATTGGTCTATATTTATTTATTTTAAGTGTTTTGGGAGAGAATACAGCCTGAATTAAGTAATTTGGTGCAAAAACAATACAATCAGACGCTCGGTTCAGTCGCTATGCTTAAAACTCGACAAATGCACGATGGGGGCGGTTTTTCCAAATGGCGGATTTTCCCCAAGATGGATTTTTTGGGAATTCTTGGATATCAATCAGAATGCTATTCTCAACATTTCTACCAATTTTTACCTTGTCATTTCAAATGTCCGGGTCAATGTCTAATTTTCCTGCACTAATATATAGATAAAATATAGATAAAAATTATGTACAAATAATTTCAAAAAGTCTAAACCTGCAATGTACTAAGCTAAAGATTATTGCAGTTCCTTCTGAAAATTCAATAATTTCTTAACAGTTCGAAAGTTCTTTGCCGATGTTGTCACAGAGCCTAATCCGCCTAAAATCCTTGATTTCAAGACTTTAATAAAATGTTGTTATTTACCTTAAATACGATGAATATCGGTGGTTCATAAAATCTTAATACCGTCTGTTTCCATGATTCATCATATCCGAAATTAAGGCCTTTTTCACTTATCACTGCTTTCCGGAATCCGTTTGGAAGTGAAGATCCGTGTTGAGAATTCATATTTTTATTTAATCCGTTTTATTTGTATCCTCTTCTTAACAGAATACTTATATGAAGAATTTTCGGTAAGACTGCAGAATATGGTATCCGTGCATTTTAGACTTTTTCTCGAAGTTATAACGAAATACTGTTTTCAAGATGGCGGTTTTCGTTTGGAGGACAGCTTATTTCTAAATGATTCAGCACGATTTTTTCCAAAAAACACTAACCCTCATCTGGCTAACTGCGTTCTTTAGATAACAGTATGCATTGGGGTTGCGGAGTTCTGTCGCTGCTCTGCGCTGCGCTTGGTTGGCTCGCTCTGCTGGTGCGATCCAACTCACGCTCCTAGCCAATTAACAACTACCTGCAGCGCAGGTGATACTAACTCTATTATTCTTTTTTTTTAAATAATTGTGATTTACTGCGGATCATTTAACGTATATTAAACGTGAAACGTAGCAGTAATCTTTTTTTTTGTTATTATAATAACAGCTTTTGTAGGATATGTTTTACCATGAGTACAAATATCTTTCTGATGTGACACGGTCATTGCTAACCTATAATTAGGCTTACCTTATTTAAAATCGTCTCTTCCCACACTTCGAACAATTATACTCTTTATCAATTATTCTAACATCCATACATATATCAATGACATTCTTCTTAAATCCATCCCGCTAAAAAAGTGAAATCACATAAAATAAGAACTTAATCTTTCTGGACCAGTTATTTGAGCCAATTCCGTGAAAATCGAAATCGAACGATGAAAAACAAAGAATGTGATGTATTCTTGCGCGGTACGAAGTGAAGCGAAAGTAGTGAAACGGAACCAGAAGTGTTGAAATGGCAGGGTTTATGTATTCTTAGACAATGTTTATCGAACTATACCATATTCTGCAGTCTAGCCGTATTTCTTTCTTCTTTCTTGCTGCAATTAGGGAATTCCTTTCCATATCTTCTTAGATACTGCCTGTTTGATATTAGATTTTTTTAATAGAGTCACATAAACCTTCCATCCTGTTTCTCACGTATGGAAGTCTACAATTATTGTTTGGTTTCACATATTAAGTTAAGTTAAAAGTTGCCACGACAGGCCTATGCAGGTCCAAGGGCTCGCGGGAGATAAGGCTCCCGGCGTTACTTGACCAACGGGACTAGGCTGAGGTCTGGAGGTCAGCCCGACGCCCGCCCGCCTTTAACTCCCGGGAAAGAAACCCGGTACCCATTCTACAGAGGGCTGGGTAGGCCCTAGGACCCGTTTGGAGTAGAATGGAGCGTGGAAAAATTCCCGCTCTCCGCCGAGACCGGGAATCGAACCCGCGACCTCCAACCCGCAGCCAAGCGCCCTTACCCACTCGGCTACCGAGCCCACGGTTTCACATATCACTTTACTATATTGTGGATCGTGTTTTTGCACTTGTTGGTAATATGATCTTTGTTACAATCACGATTAATAAACACTATTCGTAAAATAATCATTGTAATTTTTGCACTTCACTATTTATTTTTAGCTACGGAATTAAATCAATTTACCGTTGATGATTCCACTTGAAATATTACTCTAGGACCTTTTAAATAGCTATAAATAAAGGTTTTGATGTAATTTCCTAAACGTAGGGTTCTATTCTAGCTCCAATTTTGTGTTTTTATAATTCGGAAGGTTTCAATCTTAGGAGTTTTTCGCAGCTTACATTTTTTTTTTTGATCAACCATTGGCCTTCTAGTGATTATACGTGGGCGATTATTAGACTGACCATCAATCTTCACTAGATCCTAGTGGATCCTTTTATTTGATAGCGGAAATATCCAGTTTCACAAACTCAGTGAACTTCTTTTCAAAACTTTCAAAAGTTTTTTTTTTTTTTCTTCTCAAGCAGATTTTGAGAATTCTGTAATTTATTTTTAAACAATTATCATGCAATTTTAATATATATCCTGAAAATTTTATCTAATTACTCAATTTCAATTTATCTAATTACTTTCCTTGATTTATTTAGTTTTTATTGGAAGACACAACCATCTATCCTCTATCTCATGCATTCATGTATCCGAGAGGTCCTTTAAAGAAGGGGAAGAAATATAGATTTCAGTTGACTGTCTCAGAGGTGAGAAGCTAAAAATTAAGATTGAAATATGCACTTGTCCAAACTTAATGACGAACGCCACTATTAAGTATTACAAGCAAAGAATCCGATAAAACTGCTTGCGGCGATTTTCTTAACTGTAGATGTTCAGTAGAAAACAGATCCACATGCAAATTCCCAAATCGCGCGCATAAGGGTCCCACGATAGCTCGAAAGCAAAGAAAATGAAAATTGCTCGACTCGGTAATTGTCTTTGTCGAAATTCCTGACATTTGTAAAGGATTAACTCTACAAATGTGAACTTTTTGTCATATTTCGAAGACATCAACTCGATGATTTCACCCTGGCTAGCATTATCGGAAAGTTGGAAGAAGACCGCATTGTCATCTATGTTGCCTGGGAATTTGGAATCGCAAAGTGTTCTCTACAAATGACTTCCAGATGCACTTCAGGAGATCGCCCTCGCTCTGCGACTGCACATAAACAGCAGTATTTAGTAACAGATAACCCCAATCGACATCAGACGGTCAGTCAGCTTGCAAGTCACCTCCATTCCAATACTGGAACAAGGAAATCCCTCCAAACTGTGGCTCGACAGCTGTGACATGTAGGGCTATATGTTCGATGGTCGGTCATCTGTGTGTCACTATCAAGAGAGCACCGGAGAAGATATTTGAAGTGATGTCAGATCCACCGACATAAAACTATGAATCAATGGACCAAAGTTGTTCTCGGACGAGAGTCAATTCAGTCTGCAATCAAATTCCTTAATTCATCAATTCGTTAATTCATCCGGCATCAACGGGATGTGGTATGACAGCAAAGGTGAAAATATGCAGGATAGAGATCAATATTGAGGTGCTGTGATGATGGTTTGGGGCGGCATCATGCTTGATGGTCGCATTGAGCTTTAGATGCTGGAGACTGACACTATGACGGGTGACCGATATTGTAATGAACTTATTGAACGACTTGTTCGCATTTTTCTGTGGTGCCGTTGGAAAAACATTTCTTTTTATGGCTGATAAGGCCACATCGAACAACATTGAGAGCATTGAGAGCGTTTAAAAGTGTAGATCTGTATTGAGATTCCATACTTTTATTTAATCCGTTTTATTTGTATCCTCTTCTTAACGGAATACTTATATGAAGAATTTTTGGTAAGACTGCAGAATATGGTACCAGTGCATTTTGGACTTTTTTTCGGAGTTGTAACAAAATGGCTGCCTTCAAACTGTTTTCAAGATGGCGGATTTCGTTTGGATGATAGCTTATTTCTAAATGGTTCAGCACGATCATTTCCTAGAAATACTAACTCTCATCTGGCTAACTGCGTTCTTGAGATAACAGTATGCATTGGGGTCGCAATGTCCAGTCGCTCACCTGCACTGCGCTTGTTGGGTCACTCTACTAGTGCGATCCGATCCACGCTCTTAGCCTATTAACAGAGCCGGACTTAAATACGCAGGGCCACTAGGCAATTGATATTTGCGGTCCCCCCATCCCGAAAATCTACAACCAGAAAAAAAAACGGAAAAAAAATACGGCTGGCTGGCTTCTAGGCCTACGCGGAAATCCGGCCCTGCCTATTAACAACTACCTGCAGCGCGGGTGATCCTAACCCTATTACTCTTTTTTTTAAATAATTGTGATTTACTAAGGATCATTTAACTTATATTATACGTGAAATGTAGGAGTAATCTTATTTCTTGTTACTATAATAACAGCTTTTGTAGAATATGTTTTACCATGAGAACAAGTATCTTTCTGACGTGACACAATCATTGCTAACCTATCATTAGGCTTACCTTATTTAAAGTCGTCTCTTCCCACACTTCGAACAATTATACTCTTTACCAATTAATCTAACATCCATACAAAAATTATAGATCCGTACAAAATTCAAGTTATAAGACAATTCAATAACGCCGGAAAATTCAATTCAAATAACTAAAAAAATTCAAGTTATTATCCATCATATATAAAACAATATATACAATAGGGTGGGCCGAAAAAATTCAAAATTTTTTTTTCAAGTCGTAATACCGCGGAAAAGTTGCG
>JAFIDM010000004.1:23186120-23213407 GCA_023159025.1 Thereuonema tuberculata | reverse complement strand
GTGAAATGGAAGATACTGAAAGATAAGTTTTCTTTCACACAAACACAATACTCCCCCTCATTTTACACTGGAGTACCTAACAAAAAAATGAACATTGCATTACATTGTTCTCAACAGTTCACTAACTGCATAGCACTTTAAGTTTTGACACTAATTCCTGAAACCTCGTACCGTTCACAGCCTTGGTCAAGATATCTGCCGGATTGTCTTGACTGGGCACATATTTTAGGTCGATCTCGTCTCTTTTAACGTAATCCTTGATTGCGTAATATTTTAAAGCTATATGCTTGCTTCGAGTGATATCAAACTGGTTTTTCACCAGTTGGATTGACACTTAGTTGTCACAGTACTTCGTCGACACTTCTTTGCATAATTTTGCAAATCCTAATTCTCCAAGAATGCGTTTTTGTCCGATGAGTTCTTGAACTCACTCGTTACATGAAATCAGTTCATTCTTCTACGTGCAGTGGGCGACGACACTTTGCTTCTTTGCTCCATGCAATGGCGTTGTTTCCAAGGAAATCACAAATCCCGTAATGGATTTTCCGTTTTTGCGATCTCCGAAACTGGCATCGGAGTCGGCGTGAATTTTCTCCTCTCCCTTGGAGAACATTGTCTTTAAATCTCTTAGATTTCTTTTCCAGGGCTTCGTCAAGTTTGCCTTTTGCTTTCTTGAACAAGTGCATCGAAACTTCTTTGGCACGATCTTTATCGTCATTAGCCTGTTTCTTTAATTCACTTGCTTCGCCCTTGGCTTTATCTGCTTCTTGTCTTACGTCAGTAGCATCTTTTGAGTCCTGCTCTGCTATCCTTTGAACTTCTTGAACGATGTCTCTTGCATCATTGACATCCTGTTCAGCTCCACTCTGTGTCATAAAAGGATTAGCATAATCAAGTGAAGCTGTTTCCAACCAAGCTTTATGTTGCCCTAAATTCTCTATTTCTTCGTTGACAGATTCTTTCCATTCGATACTATCCCTGCAACACCTTGCTTCTGAATAGTTTGATGGGGTAGATTCCAATCTGCTTACATTTGCTCGGAGCTTTCTTTTAATCTGCCTGCTTCTTAAATTCAGAAAAGTTCCTTCATCCTCTTCATTTTCGGTAGGCGAAACGATTTCTTTATCTTCGCTTTCCCTTAATGAATCATCTTCTATTGTAGATAAGGATGAGTCGATCTTGGATTCAGGTTCGTAATTTGCATCTTCTTCTGAAGAACTTGATTCCGTCTCATCATGCTCAGTAGGGACTTTTAAGAGGTCGAAAGAATCATCTTCTTCTGTCTTGCTCATCTTGAGGAGTTCACTGCCGCGTCTATTCTCATTTATACAGACGTTTCGCGTCTCGACGATCTTTTCGTCTTCGGCATCGAACACGATGTAGCCTCTGGTGGTATTCGAGTAACCAAGAAAAATACCTTTGTGTATTCTTGATTCGAATTTGTTCTGGACTCGGACCTTTGGTAGTTTTAAGTAGGCAATACTTCCGAATTTTCTCAGATGTTTCACGCTCGGGGCCTTCTGATCTTTATACCATCTTGTCAGGGGAACAGCATAATTAATACTGTGATGCGGTGTTCGATTGAGTACGTAGTTGGCGCATTGTATTGCGTATGTCCAGAATTTCATGGGGAGTTCAGCGTCTAAGAGTATAGTCCGAGCTGTATCCAGAAGCGATCTGTTGAATCGTTCTGCGATTCCATTTTGCTGGGGACAATATGGGGAGGATCGTTGGTATTTAATTACTTTGCCTTCCAGAAATTCGATCAGTCTTCTGTTTGTATACTCCGTCCCTTGATCGGAGAGTAAATGCTTCAACTTGAAACCGCTGGATCTCTCGGCGTACGCAACGAATAACCTGACAATGTCGCAAACCTTTTCTTTACTGTCGATGATATGTACAAAGCTCCTGCGAGTGTAATCATCAATAAACGTTAAGATGTAATGCTTCTTGCCACTTTGATCTTTTATGGGTCCACATAGGTCCGTATACACAAATTCGAGTGGTTGAGATGATCTGATGTTTTTGATCCTTCGATGATCTACGTTAGTCATGTTTCCTAGCTTACAGACCTCACAGATGTGATCACTCAAATTTTTGGGTATCTTTACACCTTCTAGTCCCTTTAAGAGATTCTTATCTTGAATCAATTTCATTTTTCTCGCTGAGAGATGAGCCAACCTCGAATGCCATAATAGGAACTTATTATGAGTCTGTTCATTGAAGTAGCATCTTGAGCTTCCATGAATTGATCGACAATTCAACTTGTATAGGTTGTTCGTTCTATGGCCTAACATTATTCTCTGGCCGTTAGAATTATTTACAATATACTGGTTGTTCTTGATGTACTGAGTGCACCCGTGCTTGTCCAGTACTCCGGCCGAAACTAGATTCACCGCCATGGTCGGCACATAATGTGTATTAGTCAACCTTACAGTATGAAACCGCTGATGGGAAACTTCAATCTTTAAGTCGACGGTTCCAAAACCGTATGCAGGAATAGGATCATCCGATGCTCCGTAAATTAGCGTCGGGCTATTTAGCTCCTCATAACTAGAGAACGCATCTCTATTATTGCATATATGGTTGCTTGAAGCGCTATCAATCAACCAATGCGCACGATTGTCGGGTCTCTCTTGATCCCCGTACATTACGGTCACGTTCGTGAATTTTTTTGGGCTTGTGGTCCTCGCCTCGTGCTTCGTTTGGACTTTCACTTGCTTTCTTCCGCCTTTAACGGCAATTCCTGGCAATATGGCCTTTCTTCCCGCAATTAAAACACTTTCCGCCTTCACGGGGTGTCTTACTTGACTTCTTACTTGGGGGACTGGCTACAGATTTATAGCTTTCGCTAACGGAGGGCCTTTCCTTCTCCATTCGAATATTGCTATGTCTTCTGTTGTATTCTGCTAACACTTGCTCGATTACAGACTCTGACTTATAATTGCTTGCTTTCTGCGAAGTCATAATTCCTTGCGCACAGGAGTCGTAGTCTGGGGGTAGACCTGATAATATTAACCAACTAATTTCGTGGTCAGGAACCTCTCCTCCTTTTTCGACGATTTCCTTCGCCAATAACTTGATCTTGATCAAATTGTCCGGTAGATTTTCGTCGGTTCTTAACTTGCTCATGTTAAATAAATCACGCTTTAAGTCGGTGACTTTGAGATGGTCAACCACGTTGAATTTAGTCTCTACCTCTTGAAGAATTCGGCTCGGATCGTCAAACTCTTGTAATAGCAACCTAAATTTCTCTTCGATGGATTCTTTGATGAGGCCCACGGCCTTCTGAGATTTATTTAGTAGCTTATATTTAAGGGATTGATCTTCTAATTTTTTCAGTTCTTCCACAGGTGTGATAGCAGCGTCCCAAAGACCATTTTTTTTGCAAGATCGTTTTAATGTGCATCTTCCACCTCGCATAGTTGTTTCCTGAAAACAACAGCATATTGGAAGCCATATTTGCAGCTTTTACTTTTCGCAAATTTACACTTAATCGCAACCCTTCCTATACCTTGTCGGAATAGCTATACCAGTGCGCAGTTGGAATGTGTGCTACGGCCAATAACCGTTTGTGTGATTATTACATTAATTAAGATTACGCCACTACCATAACCAAGTGTAGCACGAATGTACTATATTCGTTTTTACTTCACTGGGACCATAAATTAACGAGGGGAAAAATAATCCGAATTAAATTCCCTCGGCAGAGGTTTATCGCTAACTGGAGAGCTACTATGATTCCGACTATGCAAGGCTTAATTAGGAGGTAAAATAAATTAATGCGAAAGTGTAACAAAACAATAAAACGTTTAATAAAACAATCTTACTTTAAATTTGAATACAATCTCTCACAGAGAATTTCAAAAGATAAATAAACTAGAAATACATTTCTATTTCTATAACGTTAATTACTTAATGCTTTAAAGTTAGATATTATCTGTGCGAGTTAATCGAAAGTCCGTCTTCGGCTCGCTTGCCTGAGTCTCAATTCTTCGGTTAAAAGTTAATCTTAAGATTTCGGGGTTTGGACGAAGAGAGTACGAAACTCACGGAAATAAAACAGTACTCACTGGATAATATTTCTGCTTTCCGTCGAACTGGAACTACGAAGTCTTCTTCGGACATCCGCGTCGTGAATCGGTAATTCTCCTAGAATCCAATATGGTGACCCACGTTCGAAATGGAACAGCGATCTTCGTCCAATGGCTTTTCACCGAGAATACGTCTTTAAAGCATTGTCTTTCACAGTTTTTATTGAGAGAATCATTCGGGATTTCTTCTCAATAATCGAAGCATACTAATTGCAGCTTTTCACTTAGAAACTGGATTTCTGCAGTACGGAACCTTGAACTTCAAACTGGTGTAGTGTACGGCTTTACTATAGCTGGATACTTCGCAGCTATCAAATAACGTAGTGATAAAGGATCCTAATCGTTATCACTGGGATCTTGGAACTAAACGCACTTCAGCGAATAAGGAACAAATCCTTTCTGCAGCTAACTTGGAAACGAACTGCCTTGTGCGGAAACCAGGAAAACATCCACTCCGCACCGAGACTGCCAACGAACTGCCGATCTGAAGCGCGGCTTTCTTCTCCGAAATGCACTGAGCACGGACTCGTTAATTGCGTAACAATAGGCCGCTCGCGCGCTTATCATTGTTTAACAATTACTCACGAGATTTCTGTCCTAAGCCTGAATCGGCGATATGGGCGCTGCCATTTTGAAAACACAGATAATTGACTCACTCACGAGATTTTCTCCTAGGCCTAAATCGGCAACATGGGCGCTGCCATTTTGAAAACACAGATTCAGGAATGCTTTTATCTATTTAGGCCTTCAGTGTGAAATGGAAGATACTGAAAGATAAGTTTTCTTTCACACAAACACACTATCCTTTAAAGAATCTAAATTACAGCTTAATTCTCTTCCAATGAAATTACAGGGATTCCTCGTGCAATCAACTAAATGCAATTAAATGAAACTGATTAACATACCCATTCACAGATAATTTTTTTTTTTTTTGTAAGATTGAAACATTTTTTAATTCAAATACCGGAAAAATAATAATAAAATAAAGCTTTAAAAGTTCAATAACGTCATTTTTACTAAGTAACAACTTGTTAAATATTGCAAAATAATAAAAAACAAGCACCAAAAAAATGAATTTTATCATTTTTTTTTTCCCAATTTCTTTACTAGCATTTCAATTCTTTACTTTTCATTGGTCTTTATTGTAAAAGAAGTCAATGTAGTTCAAAACTAATTTTATTTTGTAATATTTGAGGCAATAACAGTGAAATAGAAATAGAAATCGATCGCAAGAAGGCACCAAAGCTAAAGTTAGGATTCGCACTTTGAGTTGTCATCGGGAAGAGACTGGGACGGACCGTTTCGTCCTCATTAGGACTCCTCAGCCAGCCAAACTCCTCCGATGACAACTCAGAAAGTGCGCACGGTGTTAGTATCCCGACTCTCGCACCCGAGAATGGGATCTCCCACCGGAGAAATCCTAACCAAAAATTAAAAAGGGGGCAAAATATAAAACTTCCTTGTCCTGCGTAAAAGCAAGCACAAAAGGAATTTAACGGCTGCATCAACTAAGTAAAAAAAGCCAAATGCATATGATTATTTAAGTCTAAATATTATCTTTGAAAAGTTCCTTTCTCGACTTATTTATTTATTTATCTAATTGTTTTTTTTTTTTTTTTTTTAATGTCAGCTTACTTCTCAACTTAATATTTCCAATATTATTTCGCTAATTCTCAAAAACAAAAAACTGAAACAATCCCGTCCTATTCATTATGTGAATAGAAGAAAATTTCCAAGTTGCAACCATTTGAGGTCATGCTCAGATAGGAAATATCCACCCCCACACCCCCACCTCTTTCAATACAGTATTTCGTTATTTTCTGCAAACATTGCGTTTTTGTTTTCACAGTGGAATAATGAACTAAAAAATTTTATTTTTGAATGTTGCTGGGAAATTGCTATTGCTTCATTATCATCACAATAAACATATGATGATATTTCAGAAACACAATGACCTTCATATTACATATTTTCGTTATTTTAAATTTCAGTAAACACAATTTTCATCAGCATTTCTTGAAAAACGTTTAAACTATCAAAAAGTATTTGTTTGGTTTGAAATTACAATAAAAATTTAATTTTTATTCGTTAAATTAAGCGAAAGCGAGATTTTAAAAAGATAAAATTGAAAATTCCGTAAAATATCACATACAAAAAGTTTTCTGTGCTCTTTCAGAGAACGATTAACAAACTTAATTTTCGTATTGAACGCATTTCATCGTATCAACTTTAATATCCCTTAATATTTCTATTTGATTTAAAAAGAACGAATATTATGTAGTCCAGTAACTTTGTCGCCAGAAAGTATGGGGTAGTATGCGTCAAATCCGGTAGTTCTGATTTTTTGCAGACTTGTTTATGATGTTGGCCTAATGAATAATCCAAGTTTGTGACCTCGAGCGCCGAACGCAACCTTATCAAAAATCGAAAAAACCGCGAAAAAATCGGGTTTTTCCAAATTTTGGCGATTATAACCCTAAAGGACTAGTTTTGGAAAAAAACTTTCTTAGGACGTTTTTAAAGTAGACTAAATTTGCTACAATATGATACTAGAACTGTCTTCGAAGTTAGAACTTCTAACTTCGCAATTTTTTGCAATATTTTAGACGTCACTCGAATAACTAGCGGGATGAAGTTCCAATTACCTCCGACGGAGTGTGCTAGTATTTTGTGCTCATCATTTGGTGCGATAGCTGACAGATACATACAGTACATTACTGCTCACTATGGCTCAAACGTGGCAGTAGTTTTCGATGGTTACCCCGTAGATGCTGTACAGAAAAACACAAAGAGCTCTGAGCGTCTTCGAAGAGCCAAGTTACACTCATCGCGAGAGATAATCGTTGATGAGAAAACCACGACACAGGTTCCTCAACAGAAATTCTTGTCAAATGAAAAAAACAAGATTCGTTTCATAAAGCTGCTGACAACAAAAATGGGAAATCACAACATTCAAGTACTCCAAGCAGAGGAAGATGCTGATAGTCTCATCATCACTACAGCTGTAACTGCTGCCTCTACCTATGATATAGTTTTAGTCGTTGGTGAGGACACTGACTTGCTGATCATCCTTACTACGATCTCAAACCAACGTGAAATTTTTTACAATAAATGTGGAAGAGGCAAAGCATCAGATGTCATGTATTCCAGCATCGCTTCTTCAAAATCCTCTTTGAAACCAGAGCTTTTCCTCTTCATCCATGCCTTTAGTGGTTGTGACTCGACATCCTGCTTCTTTGGCTTAGGGAAGAAGCAAATGATGTCCATAGTCGAAAAAAATCCGGACGTTGAAAAGCAAGCTGCGATTTTTCTCGACACCAACTCTACACATGACGAGATAGCAGCAGCAGGAGAGCGAGTCATAATTGCTCTATACGGAGGCAACCCCAACACCCATAACCTTGACGAGCTGCGGTACCAACTATTTGCCAGGGCTGCGACGAAAACCAGCTTCAATCTAGCCAGGTTACCTCCTACACGAGACTCTGCTCGATTTCACTCCTTGCGGACATACCATCAGGTAAAAATTTGTCCTTGCATCAGTAATACACATTACATATCATTCATCATTTTCTATTCTAATGTACAATCTTCTTACAGGTACAGGCGTGGTTGGGAGTCACAGTGAACCCTCTCTCCTGGGGGTGGATATCCACGCCACAAGGCCTCAACCCCAAAATGATGACCAGAGATGCAGCCCAACAACACCTCTTGCGGATGATTTCTTGCGGCTGCACGAAGGGTTGTGGGAACGCGTGCAGCTGCAGGAAGGCAGGATTGAAATGCTCATCAGTCTGCAGGCACTGCAGCGGGGCCTCCTGACAATATACCTGATGTTTCAGTAGTAGATATCCCAGAAGGCGACGATCTGTCCGATGTCGAAATGGAGGATGACTTGTGGGCACAAGACATCGACGATTCATCACTATCCCCTGATGGGGATATGCCATCCCAATACGTCGATCCAGATACGGACGAACCTCAACCGGGACCTTCCAAGAGGGCTAAAAATAATTTAATTTTTTGATTTTGAATATTACTCAATTTCCTAACAAATAAACTTATTAACTTTTGTTGTACTTATCTTTTTTACTTCATTATTCGTAGCTTAGCTTAAACATCATCGTTCACACTTCTCATTTTCTTTTTTAACATCCCATCATAAAAGTACAGGGCTTCGATAGTATAATCAGGGTCAAAATTCATTCAGAACGACAAAATTGCAAAAAAATTGCGAAGTGCGAAAAAACTGATAAACTTTGAAAGGCTTAATCTCGGAAACTATTGGGTCTACAGAGACAGTTCTAGTATCATATTGTAGCAAATTTAGTCTACTTTAAAAACGTTCTAAGAAAGTTTTTTCAAAAACTAGTCCTTTAGGGTTATAATCGCCAAAATTTGAAAAAAAAACGATTTTTTTTCACGGTTTTTTCGATTTTTGACAAAGTTGCGTTCGGCGCTCGAGGTCACAAACTTGGATTATTCATTAGGCCAACATCATAAACAAGTCTGCAAAAAATCAGAACTACCGGATTTGACGCATGCTGTGATGTATAAAGTTACTGGACTAATAGGATATTAAAGTTGATATGAAGAAATCAGTTGAATATGAAGATTATTTATTTATATATGAAGAAATTATTGTTTGTTTTAACTTTCATTTTTGTCAGAAGATTTTTTTGGTTCAGGCTAATTACGGTTTAGAAGAGACAGGAAAACAATGGAAATTAGACAAACTCTCATGTATAATTACTGAATCAATTATTTTGAGAAAAAATATGATATCCATTCTGACCACTTATTAGAGTTATTCAAATAGTTCAAAATGGGGTCTAGATTCACTAAATGAACTTGTACTTTGAAATTGTACTTCACGTTTAAGTTCAACGGCTTTCAATATTCTACGACAATCTATAGTAGTGTGTCTTCTAATTTCTGTGTAAATGTTTGATATATTGAAATTGATTTTTTTATTATAAAAAACATGAATTGACTTCTTCTATTTACTTTCACACTTATTTTAACACTTAAAAATTCTGTAATAATTCAGTATTTTGTAATGATTTAGTAAAACGTCAAGTATTTTAAAGATAAAATTATTTAACAAATTTAAATCGTATATTGTTTAAAAAAATAAAGAAGTTTTTAAATATATTCTTGCTCTACAGTAGAAAACTGAACTTGTAATATTGTAATATTTTGAATTATCTCAAATTCCTTATTTTAATCATCATATTATTCTACTTAATAGAGAATTAGAGAGAATAATCTAACTGTTTCCCTGGGTCTGCCAAAGGATTATTTGTATTTATAAAGGAGAGTTGCAATCTTAGGAAGACTAGAATTGACCGAAGAGACCTAATCTAGTCTACAGGTGGACAGGAATACGAGAAAAACACCTCTGACCAACCACTGTCGGAACTATCAAGAAAGCTTCAGTTTCTTAATTTTCGATCACAGACGAACGAACTGAGAGAGGAGAAGGCTGATTTAAAATTATATATTTTTTAATCAGAAGATAATAGGAAATTATTAATCTAAATTAAAAAGAATTCTATGTTTTTGATATGTGAAGCCCATCACTGACATTTCCCGATGTTAATTAACTGACAATTACTTTTTGAACCTATCTTCCAAATGATGGAAGACAGATATCTATTCCTCTCAAAATAATATCCAAGCTTTTTTTCGTTTTAACAGTTTATTGTCAGCCATTAATTAAATAAGATCTATAATCTCTAGAATAACTTAGACGAATCCTTTGGAAACAATGTGTTATTTATTCAAGCATGAAAAATAAATTTCTGAATTCTTTAAAGTTATCTCCTCAACTATATGTCTGTGATAAGTCTGTTACTTTTATTATCTCTTTAAGGAGTTTTAATTTGAAATCTAAATGAAATCTGTATTTCTGATGATAAATGTACTTAAAGTTCATTAGAATAAGAATCTCATTATTAATATTTTTCGTTTACATTTTAATTACTTACAATAATCTTTGTACTTATTACCATGTTTTTTTAGTGCACTCAAAAATGCTTAAATATGTAAAATTAATCAGCTAATCATCTTCAGACGGAATGAAGGAGAAGGATTTGAGAAGAATGAAGGAGAAAGATTTCTCCTTCATTCCGTCTGAAGATGATTAGCGGAAGCTAATCGAAACATGTCACGATTTTTTTAAAGTTTTTTAAGTTTTTATAATTATTTTAAGTGTGTTGTAGTTTTATATATCAATTGTTTGATTTCACACACGTAAAACCCTTTAACTAAGTAAGTTAAAAGTTTAGTGAATTCAAGTTTTGGATTTATTTTTTTCTCAATAAGTACCCCTCTTCCTAAATTCAGGTAAGCTCTAAAGTCAAATATGAATTACAAGTCTTTTATCCTTATTATATATGTAACTCTCAACCCTTAAATAAGGAGCAGATCAGTAAACATCATTCCTAAAGTTTGTAGTCACACTATGATCGGCTTCTATTCTGTCATAATACGTTTTAGCCAATTTCTCTAAGAGATTTGTCTTGTGCTCGAAACGTGAAATAAAAAGAAAAAGAGTATCAGTATAAACTGAAATTGAAGTACAAAAGAGTCCAGATTATCCGCGGAATTGGCTGGCAAGGGTACAGCGGATAGTAAAAATCGCGGATAACCCGAAAAAAGACTAAAAATGAGGTGTAAACACGAAAAAAAATGTTTCAGCATAAAAACTACATTTTATTATACAAAAACATAATACGGAAAACTTTTAAAATATGTACAGTACAGCAGAAACCTTTCTGCAGAGCAAGAGCCTGCCACTCATCCACAAATTCCGAGAAGGCCCATAGGATTACGATGCACAATAAACCTGCCAGTAGAGCTTCGCACTGCAGGACCTATTGTACTTTCCCTGTTTTTGACTTGGATTAAAATTGTTTTTTTTTTTGAGGTTTGTAATTAAAAAAATTTTTCGCGGCACTCGCGGGTAATCGGGGCTCTACTGTAATTGATTTCGCTCAACAAAAAGATGTAAAGTTGACGGGAAGTTTAGTTCTATGGAATTAATTGATTAAAAGCTCATTACAGAAAGACTTTTGATTTTTTTTTGAATCGTAAATTATTTATGCATTTTATAAAAGTAAAGCTTTTGAGTAATATTCTCTTTTTTTTTTGTTTACGATTATTGTTCAGATTTTGCTATCTGAATTACCTTTAAAGTTCATTAATGAATTTGATTTTACTCTTTGAAAAAAAGGGGAAAATTATGTGAGTAAAAAGCGAGTGAATGAAATATGCACGTTTATGCTGATACTTTTAGAGCAAGATACTTTTAGAGTGGAGCATTTATTTTCGGTAGATAATTAATTCATAGTAATTTAATGGAAATAATGTAATTAAATATATGTTATATTTTTTTTCAGTTCTGTTTTATTGTTAAGACCACCATTTTTATTAAAAAAATGTTTTGGCATTTAGGAGCAACTTTATTTTAAAAGCAAATATCCGTTTTTATTCTTCAATAGGAAATTTAGAGATGTATCCCAAGAAGAAAAAGCAAACCGTAGCTGACGAAATAGGAGTGATGGCCATTTTCAAAAAGGAGACCCCTTCATTTATACGAGTTGCATGGCTTATAGCTATTACTGCATGTATAATTGTTGCAGTCTATCAGATTATAGATTCAGTTCGTCATTACCTTAGTTATCCAGCACAGATGGAAATGGTCAGACAAGTGTATCTGACTTTGCCTTCCATCACTCTTTGTCCTGGGGAAATCGTGACTTATCTCTATTCTTATGCCAGCAAGCAACCATCATGGCCACCAACAGGATCTAATTGGTTGCATGAGAAGCAACAATTCCATTTAAGAGAATATAACATCACTGCTGAGATCGGAGTAAGTATGTATTAAGCTATTTGAAAATCATTCAGAATCTTCAGAGAAAGTTAAAGATAGCCGTTCAGACATTTAATGCTAGGCTCTTAGGAATTGGGAAATAACGCTCAGAACAGGGTAGAACCTTCTGGTAGCTTGGTATATAAGCTTTAGACAGTAATGCTCCAAATACTTCAGTAATTCCTAAAAACCATTGATGAGATGAAGATGAAGATAGCTGTGACGCTATCAAGATATTCACTATAATAATGAGTAGAAACTGGACAGATTGCGTACGACATCAGTGAAAAATTCAATATAACTTTTGGAAAATGAGCTACATTCAAAAGTATTGTTAAACACTTGTTCGAAGAAAATCCATGCCCAAACTACGAAGTAGATCCATGCCCATATAGACAAGTGCAACGTCTCCATTGTTGCCTTTTCTCTTTACTGCATAATTTTAAGTAGGAGAAGGAGGAGTATGGAGAGGAATCTCTCAGCTCGAGAGCTTAAAGAACGAATTTTTGAAACAAAATCAATTATTTTATGATACTTCCAAAATGCCGGATATTCTTCTGCGCTGGAGGAATGGGTGTCTACACGAGGGGAAGAAGATCAAAGAAGGCATTGAGCTCTTAGCTCTTACCTCATTCAAAAAAAAGCTTAGATATTAGGTTCTTCAGCATCCTCCCTACTTTCTGCATTTGATCTCAGATTACATTTTTACAGGCATTTGGAGCATTGCTTTGTATTCAAGAACTTCAATAATCAAATCTCTGTGAATAAGTTTTCGAAGAATTCATTAGACCTCTTGATTTCCTTAAAAATGGGTAAGCTTCCTGCTTTTAACAAAGTAAGTGATTCTACGTTAATTGATTGCCTTGAGTTTGCATAGTAAAGTTCGATTTTTGCATTTTCCCATTTCTTACCTAATCTAATAAAAAATTATTCAATTATTCCTAAACAAAAGAAAACAAAGGATTTCATTTCAGTTTTCGGCTGTTTTAATTTCTAATGAAATGCTTAAATATTGAGGGTTAGGTAGTCAAGTGGGTTAGGCGCTGAATTACGGACTGGAAAAACCCGTATTCAATTCCTGGTGGTGGTTATTTCTCCTCCAGACGGACCCTAGGGTTCACTCATCACTCTGTCTAATGTATCGGGTTTCTTACTTGGCGGTTAAATGCTGATAAGCTTCGGGCTGACCATCCAATCTCAAGTTAGTCCCGTTGGTCGCTTGGAGCCTTTAATTCACGTGAAACCCTGGGTCTCAAATGGCCTATTGTGGTACAGTTTAAATGTAACTTATGCTCAATTATTGTAATAATACTTTTACATCTATCCATTTTACAGATTGAAAAAGAAAGTAATTTTTCTTTTTAAGTAATGCTTTATTTACTTTTTTAACATTTGAAAACCGCTTAATTCCAAAAATATGGATTATTCCTAAAATTTGTTGATTTTCTCTGAATCTAGTATGCAGATTCTAGATACCCAGTCTCCATCAATGAAACTGAAATTTCAACATACCTTGGTCTTTGTCGCTTATGGTAAGTATTCAGTATTCAGTATTTTTAAATATAGGATGTCTATTATTAAAGTTCATCTGTCCCACTCACTCTACAGCAAAAATTACTTATCGGAATGGTACCAAATTTGTAATGAAGTGGTAAGAACATTCATTGTGAAAAAAAATAGTTTCAGAAGTCACACCAGGGCCGACTTGTAGGCGTATATGCTGACCATGACAATGCAGTACAGCGCTTATATGGGTACAGTCATGTCACAACAAGTTCAATATATTAACTACCATTTTCTGCTATCATCTGAAATCGGAAAATCGCATGTTCAACTGTTGAAGCAAGGTGTCTTTGGTAATGTTGAGCAAGTGATATGCTTCCTTTAAGATATGTCAAGGTTGCTATCTTGTCACGATAAATCAGATCTTTACGTTACGTCTAGAAGCATTTGAAATGTGGATATGGAGAAGAATGGAGCATGTGAAATGGACAGACAAAATAAGAAATGAAGCTGTGCTAGAAAGAGTGGGTGAAGAAAGAATAATGCTGAAACTGATAAGGAAGAGAAAAAGAAACTGGTTGGGTCACTGGCTGAGAAGAAACTCCCTAATTAAGGATGCACTGGAAGGAATGGTGAACGGTAAAAAAGTTCGAGGCAGAAGAAGATTTAAGATGATCGACAACATTATGGTAAATGGATCTTATGTGGAGACGAAGAGGAAGGCAGAAAATAGGAAAGATTGGAGAATGCTGCGTTTGCAGTGAAGGACCTGCCCTTGGCAGAGAACTATGAATGAATGAAGTTACGTCCACAGCCAAAAATCGCTTGGGATGAGATCCTGTGAGTGGGCCACGCAGTACTGAAGTGCCCGCTAGTGACGCGGTCATCAGTGAAATATTGTTTAATACAGTAAGGCCTAAAAGAAACTACACTGAACCGTTTTGAACAGAAAACGCTGAGAACGAAAGACTAATCAACTGTGGTTGTTGACAAATACGTGTCTCAATATGATCTCTTTGGCGCTCGAAGCAATCCTCGTAGCGGTTGCGTAGGTTGTCCACCACGTCCCGGAATAGAGGTTGTTTCATTCCCCTAAGAGTTGTCACAATCTTTTGCCTCAGCTTAGTAATGTTTGCCGGAGGTTGTCGTTGAAAAAGCATTTCTTTTAGCATTCTCCAAACGGAACCATCAGATGGAGTTAAATCGGGGGAATGTTAGGGATAAGGAATGTTTCCTCCACGGGATGTCACGTGATTTCTGAAGGTGTCATGAAGTAGCCGAAGTTAATCCCTCGCCGCGTGACCGTAGCCCCATCGTGTTGAACCACTGGAAATGGGATGGAAGTGCCGTGCTCGACAGAAACGTTGGAGGTCCGTGAGAAACGGCGTGATTACCTGTTCTCTATAATGCACCTAATTTACAGTCACCGGATTCTGTTGGTCATTCTCAATGAAATACGTACTAATGATGCCGTTTCCAGATACTGCACACCATATCGTCAACCGTTGAGTGTGGAATAGTGTTTCAATAATGTCTAGTCGGGCGAAACCAAGAAATCGGGTTGTTTGTTTATTGATATAACCATTCAGATTTCATTCCTCTACGAGTGATTTTCATTCGTTGTTACTGTAATGGAACGGCCGGTGCAACCTTTCCGCTGTGTGAGTACACTTCCGGTTCGATGGAATTTAGCGACGACGGATTGCATAGCCTTGTGGGTGCTGAATGGTTAAAACGCTCCTGAAATTCCGTAGCAATGTGTAGCAGGCTAGATTCATTGCCACTGCCTATTCCATGTGATCGAAAATAGTGCTCCACAACAAACACTTTCTCTTCGGTATTAACATTCGGTATTAACGAATGGTATTAACATTTGTAAACACTGATTAATTTGACATCCACAATTATTTTTGTTCCGAATACAACAATCGCCTATTTGTTCACCTTTCATGTGGTTAAATTGTTCAGTGTTGTTTGTTTTCGACCATACGTACAATTGGCGGTGTGGAGCGGCACCATCCAGGCATGGACACTGTTGAATCAAGACATTAGCGTTTTTGAGTGCTGGAATCACTGAAGTGGTTAGTAAAGATGAATTTCGATTGTCAGTAACGCAACATTGAGTAGGATTGTGCGCCCACGATCTTCGAAGAAAAACGGTTCAACAAGTGAATGTTGACGTAAACCCAAATGCGACAGTTAAGCGTGCTAACTGCATCATGCACATGGAAATGTGCCTCGTCCGTCCAGAGAATATTCCTGGGCCATTCCGGGTTAACCTCGATACGAGCTAAGAACTGTTGCATGAAGGTCTCTGGTTGACGCGGATCAGCAGGCAGCAGTTGTTGAAAGTGAGAAATTTTATAACGATAGTAGTGCATAATTTTCCGAACGATTTTGCGGACCGTGCAACGCATTGAACAGTGACGCTGATCCTGATGTCACGGACATTTTGTCATGCCATTTGTTTTTATTTACCTCTATTTTTAACTCTTTTATTTTATTCTCTTCCTAATTTATTATTGACACTTGGAAAAGTTTTTTATCTTGTTTAATTATTTTCATTCGATTTTTCTCTCGTTTCTACTTGCCTTTGCCCAGTTGCCATGGCAACCTTTCTCTTTCTTTATTGCGCAACGATTTTCCTGTGCGAACTTGACCTCTCCCTTTCTTTTTGCGCTCAATACTATTTTGATCTGTCTTGTGTTTTGTTTTTCTTACTTTCTTCTATCTTCTATAAAAGCCTATGTTCTAGGCTTTCATTCTCTATAGAAAGCCCCTTCCCTTTCGGCGTTAGATTATTTTTGGATATCTCACAGAGATGGTTTCGGCTTTACTAATGTAACCCTGCAATATGTAGTCTCGTAGTTAACAGGACGATATGGGTATCGTCTAGTTGGGAGACTTGTATTTTTAATGCAGTAACTAATAGACTGTTTGACGGACAATGAGCTGATGAGCTCATGCTTTCACGCCCAGTGAGTGTGTGTTCAGCAAACTTTGGAATTTGTGATAATTCAGTGTGCAGTTTGTGCTTAAGAATCAACAAATCTAGCCAGATAAATAAAACTACAGTTCTGTCTGCAGGCAATCTCTCATTTAAAGACTCGAAAAAAATGCTGTAAGTAACTTTCTCTTCATTTTTGCTGCTGAGCAGATCTGCGAGGCTGCAACTAGTGGATATCAGCTTTGTCTAGACTCTCGATCTTCTTCGGTCAACTGCAATGGTTGTATTTTATCGTGTTTTATTTTTTTAAGGACTAGCCGATCATCTTTCAGTGCTTTTCTCCTTTCTTATTTATTTGACTGTATGTAATTTTCTCAATATTTCATATTTTTATCTCTTTATCTTATTTATTCATTTTTACATTGTAGATTCATCCTATTTATTAAATTTGTTTATTGTAAATTACATCAGGATTTTGCATATTTCCTCTTTTATTCATATCAGACAATTATTTCCGTTCTTCTGATTCTATTTGGGCCCAGAGGAATCAGAACGATCATCTATATCTACCACGTGACACGACATTTGATCCTTGTCCTCTTCATCTTTGGTCGCTACATCGTCAACCACTTGTTCGGCAACAGATTTTCGTCCTCTTTCGGCTTTCACATTCATAGATCCTGTTTATTTAAATTTGAGGATCATTTTTCGTAACCCATTCGCAGTCATTGGGCCTCATCGAAGACCTTTTAATGACCTAAACCTCCGCAAAGTTTCTGTTGCAGAATTCCGTTTTGCTAAAAGAATTTCACAAGTAACGCACTTTCTCATAAACTAAACGTCATTTTGAGTGAAACACAAAATGTGAGTGAAACGCCTGTGAGGCTGCTGCTTAAATGGTGATACGAGGGTTGATGTAGTCACGGAATTTTGCATTTCTGATACCATACACGCCTATAAACGGACTTTTTTTTTCAATGAATGTCCTTCCCATGGCGTCATTACGACGTACTGCAAATTTGTAATTCCGATAAGTAGTTTTTGCTGAAGAGTGTTTGGAATAGATGAACTTTAATCATAGATACCATGTACATTCGGTATTTTAAGTAAACCTTAATGGTCTTAACAGTTATATCCCGCTTTCCAATGCTTTCCAACGCTTTGAAAATTTTAATTGTCACAGTGATTTTAGGACAGGTGATTCGCTGTCGTACGACATGATGCAATAATATTCACATGATCTACGAATTCACAATGCTTTCTTACAATATAGCAGTCCAGATTGCATTGGTTTGCCATCTCATTGTAAAAAGCTGTGTAATTATGAACTATTTATAACTCCTTTTTTGTGATTATTCTTTCTCGCAAAATAAATTGAAGATGAATTTTAAGACTAGAATATTCGCAAAATTTTATTTCAGTTATAAATACTTTATTATATCAGCTCAGCATGCAAAAAACGATTGGTTGTACAGTTAAAGCTTCGCTATGTGAAAAAAAAAGTTTCGCTTTATGAAATTTCTGGAATCTAATGTGTCGTAATAAAAGGATATGCTTATGCTGTAATGTAATTGCAATTTATTTTGTTGTTCTAATTGTGATAGTCATCTCAATCACTTACCCATCTCATCACTTCTTTATCGGATTGAGTCTTTCATGGACAACACTGTCCTTGAAAGATTTCGGTAAATCCTGCGGTCGCTTGCCACTTCTCTGCTACTCTCTGGTCCAGGCCTCCTTAGTCTTTTTTCAGAGCAAGGCCTTATTTCCCTCGAGGGAGCGCCTGGTAGGAATCTATTCTCCCTTCTTTTAAATACTGAGGTGGATTTCCCAAATGCCTACCCCAGGAAATTATGGAATTTCTTCCGACCTAAAAAAAAAAGATGAAGAATCAGACAAACACAGGAAAGGAAAGAAACATCTATGCCGATGTCGGGATTCGAACCCAGGTTCTGACATGAAAAGCCTCATGAAAAGCCTTGAATTATCATCTACTTCATAAAATTATGATTTTTTTTAGCAGACAATTGGAATACAATGTTGAAGTCTACTCATCTGAACACGATTATTAACAAAATAATAGGCTATGTTCAGTAAGCCATTCGTTACATTACAATCTTTAAAAAAAAGCTATAAATTTATTACCTTATAATTACTATATAACTTGTAATTACTAAATAACTACAGTTTTCTTCATAAAAGAAGCTACATTTAATGCTAATTATCGCTTGTTCTCTTCAGGTGCGAGGTTCGCCTTGTTCCGACAGATCGACCGCATTGTTTCTGACTGTTTGTTTCTGATTCTTTCTTATTGTTTCTGACTGCTCGGAGTTCAAATTGATGACGTCATGACTAATGACGTTTATTCCAGAAAAAAATCGATCGCTACATAATGACAAAAGATGGCAAACCCTTTTTTTTTGCAAAATACTATATATAATTTACATAATTTTCTATAAGTTTAAAAATCAATCCTAAGAAAAAAAATGCTTCGTGATCAAAAATTTATTCATAACATAATCTTAAAAATTAGTTTTGTAACAATGAGTGCATACATAAAAACGTAATAATAGTCATTTAAAGATTAATAATAATTTCGTTGCGTTATATGATCACGATAGTTGGCGTTTGGATTGGAGGGAACAGATTTAATTCCAGGCAAAATTGGGAAATTGGGGATATTTCTCAGGTGATTCTTCTCCAGAGGGTCTTTCATTCATCCAGTCCTTTGTAAAACGGGAACTACATTTCTTTTTTTGGCGGAACGATGTCGTAGTGAGCACTCAATGGTCAATAATCGTTAGGATTGAAACTTCCAACACCTTGAAGGACCTACACGACCTGTAAAACGGGACCCTTTAATTATTCATCAAGTAAGAATTGTAACCTAATAAAAAAACAACAACAACAAACAACAAACTAATTTAACAATATTTTTATTTACTACACATTTTATGAATATTCAAAACCAGCTCTTAGCAGACACTTTTATTTTGCTTTTATTCTAGCTCGACTATAACAATTAAAGAGAAGAAGAACTTTTGCACAAAACTACTTATGTAACAACTAACATCTGTAACCCAAGCTTTAGGATAACCATAAACTAACATAATGACATGGTGTGGGTTAATGACCAGTAGTTTTAGCACAACTGCCTTATAAATATTCAGGTTTAAATCTCGAGCTAGCCAGGCATTGAGCTCTTATGCAGTGGATTGGGTAACAGGGTTTTGTTAGAAGACAGATAAGTGCTGAGCCATTGAGAACCTACGATATTATTTGTTCCGAACTCTCGTCCCCCCCACCCCATTCTTTCCAATCTGGTCGGATACTGGAATCGGACTATGTAGTAAAAAAAAAATTACTCCACCACGCTTATAAACAAAACAAGAATCATTGCTGTCACCCAACTGGACAATACCAAAACCTGACATTTAATAAATTTTAAATATCTTAGTCCAACGACTACTTAAGTAATAAAATAAATGTTTTGTAAATAAGAACTTGTGCATCAACAAAATGAAAAGAAGGAACATAGTCGCCGTCCCTTTATGTGTGTATTTTCTAACAACTAACTTTAAAATAAACGAAACATATATACTTAGGGAAATTAAGATAAAACAGATATAAAATAACGTTTTATTCCAATGCTAAAATTAGTATTAAAACATTTCCTTAGATTACATGATCAATCCCATCTCCAACAGGCAAAATGTCACTGTTAAATTGTTTAAATTTATTAACACTGACGACAATGGCTGCCGTTACTGATATAATCACTTGTCCGACTGCATGTTTGCTACGCCCAAAATTTTCCCGAGTTGGCAAACTAGCTCTTCCTTCCCGTTTCTATGCTTTCGCCACCATCACTTCTCTCTTTTTCTCGCTCATAGAAACATATTTGTAGGACACTTTGGTTGTCTTTCAGCAACCAGTTTGATCGATAGCGCTAGTGGTGGCATAGGGATGATGTAAAAGAAAGAACTCTTCTTACGTCATATCTTTAGTCTTCGTTTTTTGCGTCCTACTTTTCTTTGGCAAACGCATTTCTTTGCTGTACTTAAGTTTTGTTGTAAAAGACAAGTAATTTTGTCTTTTTGAAAGTTAGTTAAGCCAAACATTGGGATAAAAAAACTCATTTTAATTTAATAATTTTTTAAGTCAAGATGGTTATTATATTAGTTACAAACGATGTTTGAAAGTATTCGTAAAAGCAGACACCTCGAAGTGGTTACTGCACAGGAATTTCTCGTTTCCCAATGAACCCTTCATTGTCCTGCCACTGTTCCAAACTAAAATTGCAATAAATAAAAATTAGAGTCCTCAATGGAAAGTCTTTTGCAAGCGACTGCTTTCATATTCAAAAACAAAGAAGCTCGATTAGGTATTATAACTACTAACTGCATTTAATATATAATTATCGTTTTGGTTGATTCTTTGGGAACAAAAACAGAGAAATATTGCTGTTTAGGTTGTTTTTGCGGCAAAAAACCGAGTTATAAATTCGGAGAGTTTTCGGCATTTGGTCCGTTTTCGAGAGTCTAACTATTTACTAACACGTGGGCCAATTCGTCGCTAATTTCACGAATTGGCGAATCCGAAAATTTGTCAATTTTCAATTCATGTGTCATTGGTACTTATGGGAGGTGTACTTTCAATCCACTAAGGCACAAATGATAACAATTCCCTCCTATGACATTTAGTACACGTATTAAGTACTTTTAAAAACCACCTTTTCTTCATAGATGATTATTTCATAATTATCGAATTACAGATTCGCCAGCTCGTGAAATTAGCGACGAATTAATAGGAGAAAACTATATTATCTCAGAATCAGAGTTTCGAGGTGTATTTATTTTCCAAGTCCTTAGTCGCACGACTGGTTGTAGCCTTGGTCGCCTTTATTCCGACGTGTCGAATCTCCGTATATGAAGTCTTTAAACTATGTTCTCGCCCGAGTGTTCGGGACTGACGAGAATGTCCACTTGGTTGCCATGACAATATAGAATATAGAGGAGGAACACTTTTTTTCATGGATAGATTTTTTAACAGATAGAAAAAAAAATTGTAAGCTAATTATCTTATACAAATAATTTGAAATTATGGTTATAATCGAGAGATTATATGCATCAGATCTTTATAGTATAATCTTTAAAACAACTTTTATAGAAATAGTTTTTGGAATGATTTTATTTAATAACTACAGAATAAGGTGAGAGCAGCAATTCTTTAAGGGAAGAGAAATGAAATGAAGATCACGAGTTTTAGAGACGGGACAGTAATAGTATTGGTAAATTGGAGAAATTACCTTCAAGTCACGCGATGGCATTAAGGTAGCTAAGTTATGTAAAGCATCAAAGTTGCTGTTATTATCTTAATTAAAGAATTTTTAAGCCATTTTAAATCAAAATATAGGAACCCTGTTTTATGCCCTCCTGTTATTCTATTTATAAATAGTCTTTTGAGAAATCTTGTTCTTCGGCCTTAATGGTAGTTTCATGGAAATAAGATGCTACTGTCCTATTTACGATAGTGACAAGCTTAGAACAGGAATGGAAAAACTTATTTTCAAAAGGGCCAAATGAAAAAGCAAATCATTTTGGCGGGCCAAAGATTTTTATTAATTAATTTTTCTTCAAAATTTTAATTTAGACAAATGATAAACACAGAGACTGACATGAATTAATACCTTGAGAATGCAAAAGAATCCCAAGTACCTACTTAATTGTTTAAGAAGATTTGTATGATTGATATGAGATGAATGAAATTATGATTGAGCTTCCAGAATTTTTTCGTTATCTGAGTTATGATAGAATGAAAATTGTGGAAAAACTGTTGCATTTTAGAAAACGAGTGAAAATTATTATTTTGTAACTGTTGATGTTTACTGAAACTTCTCAGGCATCAGGTAAAGGCAGATGAGGTGTTCAGCGATTTTGGCAGTCCTCTTCGAGCTACAGAATCAAGGTTCAATCTGGGGAGGAAGTAGAAAAACTTCTCTTTCTGACGGGCTTCAGCCAGTCCTAAAAATGCGGACTCAAGAGTTAAAAGAAAATAAACTTTGTGCCGACCATTCATTCTGAACTGGTTCATAAAAACGTTGGAGCCTATACTTTCGGCTGAGCCATGAAACAACCGAGGTTCTACCTATTATCAGAAAACATAAGAAGGCGTTATTTGAAGCTTTGTGTTTTTTGAAATGACAAATTAAATGTTTTGTGCAATACATTTAGATATAAGAGCTCATTAATTATACAAAATGAAGAATTCACTCCTAAGGAACTGAATGGGAAGTAACGTATTTGCGAGTGATACTTGTAGAGGACAAGTAAATACGATAATCAATAGCGCAGCACTGTGGAAGAATTAGAAAGCGAGGCTGTGGCCAGTTGAGCCCCTAACATTAGTTGCTGACCAGCCACAAGAGTGGTTGGCAGTTTCCAGCAAGTACTGTGCGCCAAAGTTGGGTTGAACATTTGAAATATGCTAAGACGGTACAGGCGAGTACAGTTTATGCAGTTAAGAGAGTTTGAGGGAGGTCGTATTGTGGGTCAGCGGGAGGCTTAGTCCATGGGCCAGCTAGCCAAATATAAGGAAATGGTATAATTAGGGGGTACCAAGTTTCCTTTTCACAGGAGTTAGATAGGGTTATAAGGATATCAAAAAACCATGATTGCCATCTCAAAGTGGTAGCTAATAAAAATGGCGGTCAATCCAAGATGGCGGATGTTGAGTTTTAAAAAATCAACTGTATCTCGAGAACTATTCATCCGATTTCATTACTGTTTTTTTAAATTAAAGCTCTACATGTGTGCTTCAAATTTTGTCCTATGCACTGTTTCGGTAAACTCAACCGTTAATTAGTAATTAAAGAAATATTAAAAGTTTTATGAATTTTTTTGTGATTTTTTTTTTGTTTTAAATCGAGTTTTTACAAAATATCTTGTACATTAGAAAAAAAAGGTTCAGATGAAAGATGTAGTGTAATAAATTATCTTTAATTTGATGTATTACATGTATGGATCTGATGGCTGAAAACACGAAAACATGAATTTGAGTTTATTTTCGTTGAAATGCACAGTTTACTAAAAGATTGTAAGTGAGGGCGAAATTCCTCTACCGACCAGCATACATGTCAGTATTCCAACAGTTTTAGCCTATGACAATATAGACCGTACTGAAGAAACATTAAGCGGAGCTGGCACTTCTCATTGAGTCAATGCTATAATCATTCGTCTACATGCTTACCTCAGAGATCTCAAAATACAGTAATCAAGGGAAAGCAACGGAGTATCCTGATGACAATCCCTTGTGTACAACATTACATAGTCGGGGAAGGAAAAACCGTCCTGCAGTAACTACTATTGAACTTCCACATGAATGTATTGAAACTGTTAAGGACGCATAACGAAAAAACTTACTTTGGCTAGTCAGTAGACTGCGCAATGAACAATGTCAGACTGTATGTTCATGGACAGGATTTAATATATTGATAAGAAACAATGTTGCAATTAAAGCTGATACTGTTGCATATTTACCTTGTATAAACAAGCCTGCAACAGACATGTCAACTGTTCATGACATTTTAAGACAATGTTTACAGATCAGGTCACAAATTCAGTTAGAAATGATTATATTGGTGCTAGACCAAGCTATCTTTGCAAAAGCTATGGAAATTGTTTGGTGCCATCCACAAACGTTCAAAGACGTTTTCATAATGATGGGTGGATTTCATATTATATGCAATTTACTTTCTATCATTGGTAAACTATTTGGTGATGCTGGGCTTGGTGATATAGCAGTGGAAATAGGATGTATTGCATAGGGATCCATCCAAAATGTCCTTCAAGGTAAGCAATACAATCGTTGAATTCGTTTACATAAGTGCATATACGAAGCGCTCATGCGACTCATCTACCAACAATTTGTAGATCACTTGAAAACGGACTTTCCTAAAATATTTTCTGAAATGGAAAATGTAGACATGCTTATAGAAAAGTTCTGTGACAACATGTGCAATGACACTTTCAAAAGTTCAATTGAAGATTCTAGAATCATTAAAGTCATGGAACTATTTGAAAATTATTTAAACTATCTGAGGAATGAAAATGGACCTCTCTCATCGTTCTGGATGACATACTTAGACATGGTAGAGCTGCTGCTTGGATTAATAAGAACAGAGATGGAAACTAGCTTCTTTACATGGCATGTATTCAACAAATGATTCCCTGGTGTTTTGCATTGGACAAAATTAACTATGCACGATACTTGTCGGTTATCTATGCAGACATGTTTTTTTACGCTCATCCTGAAATTAGTAAACACTTAAAAGAGGGAGGGTTTTGTATACAACTCGGTAGCCAAAAATCCGTTTTCACGTATTCCTGTAGATCAGACACTGGAGGAGACAGTCAACAAAGATACACTAACTTCAAGAGGTACAAAAGGATTCAGTTTAAAAAAAGGAAAAATACTACATAACTGCTGAATACCGTGCTTTGAGACAGTTACGAGAAAACTTAAATATTACTAGTAATTTTTCCCACTCAGACTTACATGCACCTCGAATAAAAATAGATGAACTATGTGTCTCGTCTGCAATTCAACTATTACACACCGCGTGGACAAATCCATTTGACACGAATCCTTCAGATATAGTCAGCTTATCAACAGGAAGAGCAGTAACTTCAGATGTTCAGTCATCTCTGCTCAATGTGCGAAAAAAAGGCGAAGAAGCTTATGAAACATTTAAAAAAGATTGTCTGGAAAAAAGGAAGAAGTTTTTTGACCCCAGAAAAAAATTAACATAAAGACTTTTACATCCACAAAAACTTCGAAAAAATATGGCAAAAATAAAGACGTGATAATTAAGTCAAACAGAAAGCTTTTTGCCAGTATGATAGCAGAAAACCGCCGTTCGAATATACTTGAAGTGTTCAGTCATCCTTTGAGACCTTTACCTTGGAGTATTTCTAACCCAGATGGAACTATGAAAAAAACTATTAAAGCCGTGCTGGGAAGACACCTGGAAAGCTTAGTCTCACCTACAGATGGAAATATATTTTCATCAGCTACGATAATTGATGGGATGGCATTAATTCAAAAATTACTTGGAGAGAATAGAACATTTGATAAGTTATCTGATGAAATCCTCGATCAAGTCTTAAACACAGCTTACTACAGCACTCGAATTGATGTTGTGTTTGACACCTACCACTATAAAGACAAATCAATAAAATCGGCTGAACGCCGCAGTCGAGTTTCAGATGCAGGAATAAATTTCAAGAATATTAAAGGCGGTCATAGAATCATAAAATGCAGATGTCTTCTACAAAGTGGTGACAGTAAAAATAAATTACAAATGTTTCTTGCTGACAGCTGCTGGCAAGAAGAAACTAGATGGACAAAGATTGGTAACAAGACTTCATACGTTACTCACTCTAACAAGTGTATTAAAATAACTGGCAGTGGGTCTCATGAAGTGGAAAAACTTGCCTCTTCTCATGAAGATATGCGTATGATGCTACATATAAAGAATGCTGCTATGGAATTTCTAAATGTAATATGTGTATCTGATGACACAGACGTGTTGGTTCTGGCTCTTTATGCATCATCCAGCATCAACGTAGAGAGCAACCTATATACAAAACGCGGATCTAGTGGTCGAATCAGATTGATAGACATAAAAACCTAACATCTGTCGTTGGCTGTAGTATGAAATTAGCATTGCCAGGATTACATGCTTGGACAGGCTGTGATACAGTGAGTGCGTTTTCTGGGCAAGGAAAGCTAAAAGCATTGAAACTGATGCAAGCAAATACAGAATTTAGCTTGCTGTTTTCACGGCTTGGGAGTGAATTTACACTTTCAAATTATGACCACGATTTAATCCAAAAGTTCACTAGTCAGTTATACACAAGGAACACCAAAATAGAAAACATAAACGAACTAAGATACCATATGTTCCAAAGTCGACAAGGTCAAGTAGACTCAGCTGAACTTTCTCCATGCGAAGATTGCTTAAGTCAACATTCTAAACGAGCTAATTATCAAGCAGCTATTTGGAAGAGATGTTTGAATAACTTTCCCGAAATACCAGATCCAGAGAATCATGGATGGATGCTAGATGAAGACGGTATGCTCCACATCAAGTGGATGACTGGAGCACCTTCACCTGAAGCAGTGTTAGAACTCCGAAGTTGCTATTGCTCAAAGTCGTGTCAAATTCCATCGTGTATTTGTATGGTTAACAACTTAAGTGCATTAGCACGTGCAGACTGTCAAATTGTGAAAACAGTACTGAACAAGAAGAAGATATCGCAGATTTTAATTTGTACGAATCTTTTGAAAGTGATGAAGAAGATTACTTTTAATTTTTGTTTAGACGTTGTACCGTTTAAAGTAAGGTAAAGTTGCCAAATACCGCACCCCACTTTGTTTTTTCATCGTAATTTTTCTAAATGTTCATATAGAGCTTCAAGAAAAACACCATTTGATTACTTATTTATTAGTATATTAATAGAAATAAACAATATTATGCTTTTTAAGAAAATAATTGAACGATGAGCTTGAAACCTAAATAACAGTTTTCTCAAATTTAAAATTGTGTTTTCCCAATGTCGCCCCCGGGTACGGTATTAGGAACACATAAGTAACGTACTAAGAACAAATTTTGTACTATAAATGTTTTTAATTATTTTCTATATTAAAGTTATAAAATCATGTTTTATCACGAAGTAAAGTTTTATTCTTCTATATTAATTCTCCAAGCATGTAGCACAAATGAACATATGATTTTCGCCTTCTTCTGCACAGTTTTCATGGCATCAAGTAAAACATTTCGTGCATCTTATCCTATTTTCTC
>JAFIDM010000004.1:23118705-23158539 GCA_023159025.1 Thereuonema tuberculata | reverse complement strand
GAAAAAGCTTAAGGATTATATATCACCAATTTTCATTTATTAAGATTAAATACATTGAGAATGAAATTTGTAGCTTTTAACTGATGAATGTTTACTTTTTTTTATTTAATATTTTTATGTAATTCTTGTTGTTTGTTTATTTTAAAGAAATTTTTCGATGGCATTTCTGCATTCTTCAGATGCACCTGGAAATATCCTTCTAATGTATTTTGAATTTTAGTCTTTATTGATTAAGAAATTAAGTTTTGAAAGTGGAGTTTTTAAAATCTCTAAATTTTTATCTCTTACACTTCCTTCAAAATTAGGAAAAAAAAAATTAAATGAGAATGAAAACGTTATACAACTTTATTTCTTCTACATGGTTTCTGAAGATTAAGTAGATATGAAATCTATTTATTTTCCTTTATTAATCTTGTAACACTTTTTAACTTTTTTACCGAATTTTCCAGAGGACGAATCTTTCCTTTTTTCCAAAACATCTTTCAAAAGAAAAGAATTCCTATCTTCTGCAACAGATTGAATTTTTATTTTTAATTTCTAGTAATTCGAGATTAATTTAAATGTTATATTTTTCCCTTAAAAAATAAAACTAAACCTCCAAGGCTATGAGACTCGTGATCTTTAAAGTCTGAGGTACTTTAGTTTATCAAAATCATATTTTTTCTTAATTAAATAAATATAAATATGTAAATGATTTAAAACTTAAGTTTATAATAAATAAACTTTAAGGTAAAAATTACTATCCAAAAAATTACTATAAAAAACTTCAGAACCATAAAAATTGCTTGGCATATAAATACACTGCGATCAGTAATAATTTATAAAAAAATTATTTGCAAATAACTTAAAAACAACGATATTTTAACCCGGGAGTCATATATAATATTGTAGGTTATTTTAGGAAATAATATTGGTGTAATATGTAGCAACTTCAATTTCTTATTTTTTGTTACTTTACACAACCTTGGTTCTGAATAAAAAATGTTCTGCGTACAAGGAAGGAGTCAGATGTGAATTGTCTCTGTTGCCATCAAACCTTGCTATCCTTTACGAGAAACATAATCATTGTAATTTTGTATAATTTATTATTTACAAAAATTTAGTATGATTTGATTTGCACAATGTAGTTAGTTGCAGACAGTTTGACGGACAATGAGCGGACGGGCTCATTTTATCCTACTTTGTCTGATTGCCGAGTGAATGTGTTCAACGAACTCTGGAATTTGTAATTGTAATTGTAAAAGTTAATTATAAGCGAAAAAACGGTTGTCCGGATGTTTGTTTGTCATCAACGTAGAGAGAGCGGAGAGAGTCTTATTGCGTCACTGGTATCATGATAAAGCAATTGTTGCTATAGGGTGACGGTATGTTATTGGTCTGCAAATCGAAGTCCGGAGTTCATATCCCATTTAACTTATTTTTAATTTCATTTCATTTATTTTTTTACTTTCTCTTTTGTTTTTTCTCTGTCATGCCACTGCCGGGATTCGAACCCAGGTACTGGCGCACTGGCCGCCACGGCAGACTTTTAATTCTTAATATTTGGTAATTTTTTTAAAAAGATATCTTGATATTACTTTTAATCCTTCAAGCAAAAATAAGCATTTAAGCAAAGCCAAAAATGAATTGTATAATTTTTTGTGGTGTTTCCGTAAATCACAAAACATTCACTGAATGATTATAGTGATCCCTAAATGACAAAAAGAGTTCCCTGGATACAAACGTTGATGATGAAAATACAAACAAACCATTCTGTGAGCTGTGAAGAGCATTATTTAACTTCAATAAATTTATTGAAAAACAAAACTACTAAATATCGAATTCTTCAGCTGAAAGTCAATGGATGTAGATAAACATGTGCATCATACAAATGCCATAACATCCCAACTTTCACCTATCAAACATCGAATTTTGTGTTACTATGGCTTTTATGCTGTTTATTTCATATAAACATATCAAAAACTGTAATACGTATTTTTTAACAAAATAAAATATGATTTCTTTGTCTTTACTCAGGAGTCAATTTTTCCAAAACCTTTCTCTTTCTTGCATTTATCATTTCTGGACATAGACGGCGCTATTTTTATTTACGATTTCTTTTGAAATTGTTTCTTTTTATTTGGATTTTAGTATTTGGTTCTTTATTGAAGCTAAAAGAGAAGTTAAGTACATTATTAGAAAATAGGTAAAATGCGCCAAATACTACATTTTACCTACGTATTTCAAAGAACTTGAAATTTTTCTAATTTTTTAGAAAAAAAAGATTTTTTAAAGAATTGTTCACAAACTCAATCAATAATAATTTTTGAACTGTAATTACTCCTAAATGAAAGTAGAACTGTAATTACTCCTAAATGAAAGTATGTTCCATTGAAATGTATTCATAAAAATGGCTTGTCTACAATAAGTTTAGGAGGAAAAAAGTAATATATTCAATACGATATTATTTCTGAAACGCAAGTCATAGTCAGGAAACGAAAGGACCATTCCCTAAATGACGTTGTCATACTTTTCTTTGAACCGAATAAAATCCACCACCTTTTACACCTTTCCTCAGACTCAATGGCAAGTTCGTAGTTTATTTCTAGTTTTAATGCTAATATTTTAATTTCTTGATAAATAAATCACTTTACGGCGAATGATTCTATATTGTTGTTAACTACCGAAATAATGACTGCAAATCAATTTACCAATTATATAATTAAAAATACACGGGAAAATAAGCAATCATCGTACAATTCCGGTCGACGGATAGCACATGACTGCTTAAAAGCAGGCCTACGAGAATTAAGTAAAAAGGTTTTGAGCAATCTATGGTGTGTTCATTGAATGGTTTTATGGACCTCCGGACAAACTTTAGCAGCGAATTTAATGTTTATGTTTTCGAATTTGCTCTGAATTATTAATGAGATTAACAGTAAGAAATTTATTAATAACAAAACTGGAAAGGTTTAGTTTTGACAGATATCTTAAACGTTTATTTATATATTCGTTAGTCAAAATGACATAGGGATGGATTCCCGAAATGATATTTTCTGATGTAAGAAGAAAAAACATGCTTTTCGACAGTGTCAAAGGCAAAGCGGCCCCATAATATACACAATTTTATAAATAAACTTACATAAACAAAACTTTATCAGAAGCGACCACTTTTGACCCTCCAACTTCCGGTCAGGGAGTGGCCCTAAAGGTCTTCTTTTTTGGACGTGGTCACCTACTTTTTGATGCTGAACAGAATGGTGAAGGTTTCCGTGTCCTATGTTTTACAGGCAAGCTGTAATCTAGGGGCCGCTTTTCTTCTGTCTGGAAAACACATTCTGTAGCGGCCAAACGGTCAGAAATATTCGAATGAAAGGTCAGAAATATTCGAATGAAACCTTCACCATCGTGTTCGGCATCAAAAAGTAGGTGACCACGAGTAAAAAATCCGATGTCTATGACCACTCCCTGACCCCCCAAGGCGGTTTCTTTCTTTTAGAAACGTCTTCAAAAGATAGAAACGCTTTGGGGGGTCAGGGACTGGCCCTAGATGTCTGATTTTTGTACAGGGTCACCTACTTTTTGATGCTGAACACAATGGTGAAGGTTTCATTCGAATATCTCTAACCGTTTGGCCGCTACAGTGTGAGACATCCAGACAAGATAAAAGCAAGAGCGGTCCCCTAGCGGTTTTACAGGCAAGCTGTAACCATGGGGCCGCTAAAAACATAAAAATAATATTTTTTTGCGAGAAATAGTGACAAGTCCAAAGAAAACAAGACAATCATTTTTGGTTATCGTTTCGCAAGTATACCAAAATTCCATTAAGAAAAATTATTTCCTAACGAAATTCATCACCTATCTGATTTTGATGGAAATAAGAAAATTATTTAGTTATTAATGCAAAAGAACCTTTACTAATTTGCTAAAATTACTACTAATTTTATTGAATACTAATTTTTAAAAATCAGTGATAAATCTTATTAAGATTATTACTCATTGCTAATTATTTATTTTGTTTTTAATTAATAATATTTAAATCAGATGATTTTTTTCTCTAACTTATTTATGTTAGGCTAAAACTTATTTATTTATAGACTTATATATGTCATAGACATAAGTCTCATAGACTTATTTATGTTAAGGCTAAAATAACGCTTTTTTACACTGGAAATTGGAAAATAGATTTATCTGTAATAAGTACAATAATAATGAACCGAATGTGAGAAGAAATCGGCACCTTTAAATTTAAAAAATTAATAATTAAAAATACCAGATATAAGCTCAGATATCAATTGCGTGGGTGGATGATAAGCAACGGAGGATCAATTCGAGGATTTTCCATCAGAGGAAATAAAGACTATTTCTGGTACATTCTGTAATATCTTCATTAATTGGCCAGAACATAACAACATTTTAAAATGGAAGAAAATTACAATACAAACACCTTAGATACACAGATGACATACTTATTATATGGTATGGTACAATAAAACAATTCATGAAATTCCATCAATTTACAAAAAATACAGCCAATGAAAATTTAAGATCCATTCTAGAAGAAGAGGGGAATGGAAAGGTACGTTTCTTAGATTTACTTTTGATAAATAAAAGTTATAGCTTATCATATGAACATTTTGAGAAAAAATTCAAACTAATCATGTCCTTAATTTCAATTCAAAACATAGCATTTATAAAAAAAAAAAGCAGTGATACAGAATTATTATTTTTTTTTTTAACTGACGAAACCCGACAGGGAACATGTTCCTTAATTAAGGGTGAATAATTTTAAATTGAATTTTAAAAACTTGATAAGGGGGTCCGGGAAAAAATGGGGCTCCGAAACGTCGTTTTTTAATTATGCTCTTAATTCAAGCAAAGTAAGTGCAATTTTAGTAGGCTAATTATATCATTTAAGAAATAGCACGTTAAACAAATTTTAAACTAATATTAGAACATGTTAAAGCCTTTAGTAACAATACAACTGGCGTATCTGACTGGGCAGATTACTGCAAAGATCATAAACATAACCCAGATCCTATAGTTAAAATATTATTTCATATTTTGGATGAAAAAGAACGTTTAATGATTGAATCATGTCTAATAATTACCTTTCCTTGCACAAATAAAGGCAAATTTCTAAAAGTTAGTAGTTTCATTCTAAATAAATTTAAAAAATATATAAAAAAATAAAGAAATTTTCTTATAAAATTTATGTTTTTAGTAATTTCATTCTAAAACAAACATATTCTATTTTGATTATTATATATCTAAATGTTTTGTTTTTATTCTTTGCTAAATTTGTTATTGTCTTAACAAACAAAACAAGAATTTGTAATTTTACATACTAGTTCTTTTGATTCCATTATCATACAGTCGGACCTCTATTTAACGAAGTCGCTAAATCCCGAAAAACAGTTCGTTATATAGAAAATTCGTTAAATAGAGATTCACCTTTTAAAATTACTTTAAGCTATATACAAAAGATTTAAAATACATAAACAATAAATATTAGTAAAAAAGTAATAACCTTAATGACAAAGCTTACATTACCACATTCATACTTAAATTTTACTAATAAAGTCTGTTAATTTTGTCTGAGTTTTTTTTTTTTTTTTGAAAAAGTGTTTTCGCTCATAGTAGGTCTCGCATCTTATATTTGCAATGCACCAGATACCCCTTCAGTATTTTCTTCAAATTGTAATCCGTAAATCCGCATCGGATTGTTTCAAATGATTTTAGAATTCATCTTACGAAGGTTTTTTGATTTCTGCATCACGATCATTTCCATTTTCATCATCTTCATCGCAATTCATAGCTTTATTTTACTGTCCAAAGTATCCGATTCAGTTAGTGTTTCTGAGGTCTCAACTTCAAAATCAAGTGAAAGATAATCATCAATCAGCACATCATCGTTAATTTCTTCTGTTTCCCTCAGCTATACCCACATTTCTTTCATTTCCTCTAAGGGAATATTAATAATAAAAAGATTTCAAGGAGAAAAAAAAACACATCCCAAGAAAAAGTTCGTTAAATAGAAAATGCACTTTGCTATATTTAGGTTATTTTACGAAGAAATCAGCAAAATCTTCTTTGTTCCAAAGAAAAGTTCGCAAAATAGAGAAATTCGCAAAATAGAGGTTCGTTAATAAGAGGTCCGACAATACTTATTGTATTTTTCACGAATTCACTATCGTAAAGATTGTTTGAATTTATTATTGTAATTATATTCCTTTTGTTAAAGAATTCGAAATATTGAGGATATATTTGTATCCGTATGCTATTATATCTGATGAAGTCTCTTCGCAGAGAAGAGACGAAATATTATGATTAAAATGTTTTGTAGAAGAGAAGTTAGTTGTTACTTTACAATAGAAATGAAGTTTTTGAAGTTTCTTATAAATTAGATTTCAATAACTGTGTTGATTCAATATTTGTTGGATATCTGATCGCTTGTTTGTTCCATTAATTTCAGTTTATTATATCTTATAAAATAATAGGAAGCGCAAGACGGGTAGTTATAGAAATAAATAAAAAGAAAGAGTCGAGAATTGTTGATTTTTCATTCTTACGATTATAAATACGACCGATCGAATACAAAAAGAAAATATAAGGCATTAATAATATCTGCCTGATTGGAAAGGAATCTCGCCAAAGATTAAACTCGTAAATTTTCCCAATATTTTGGTATTTTTCTCAACTCCTGTCCTTAATGTAGATCCTTCAGCCTTACAAGCTCAGTCTTCACCAAGCCATGGATATTACTAGTTGAATTTTCGAATGAATCGTATTTAAAGATTACAAGATATTGGTTTGAAGATGCCTTAGTTTAATACTTAATTTCTGTTCCTTGTTTGTTTTTCAATCTTTTGCTTTTCTAGAGACAATGGGTGCTATTGAATTTGTCCTGCCCGTCCGTCTGTCTGCCCATGCCTGTCCATCCCTAACAACTTCCGAACGGAAGCTCGGATAAGCAAATGGATTTCATCATCTTGTTCAAAGTTCTAAATATCGTAGGTCAGGTGGAGTATTTAATTCTTTCTATCCGGAAGAATGCGGACAGAGTCGACTGTTTGTTTCCGCAAATAAACAGTCGACTTTGCGTCAATCTGTTACAAAAGACGGTCGAATAAAAATATAGGTTGTATAGTAGACACTCTAAACTACAGTATATCTTAATTTCAAGTCGATCGAGTCGAGTAGTACTCCAAAAAAAAAAATTCCTAAAGTTCATCTTTTCTGGTCGACTGTCGTTGCGCGGAGGATCATTCTCCAACGTTCCTTAGATGAAGTTATGCTAATTGATAATGATAATTATGATTACCACAAGTAAAGGACAATAGTGTTTAAAATCTTCAAATATTTGATTGCAGAAAATTAAAACAATAATATTGATTATACTGAAGTTCAACAACTGTTTTGTGTTTTTTTGTTCTCCATCAATAATAAAATACCCAAAAGATCTTAAATCCTACATTCGTTTAAATGTTTTTCTTTAGAATTTCTTCATTCACTTTCAAATAATCTGCTGAGTACAAACAGTACAAATTTTCAATTTTCTGCAAAATTAATTCTATCCAGATTATTTACTTAAATTGTTTGAATCTGATTCATTTTATTCATAAGAAAACAGGATAAAATTAATGGATTAGCTAAAGGATTAGCTAAAGTGAAGACAATGTTTAGTTTTTAAAGTTTTTGCCTCCTTCTCGAGTGAATTTCTCATTAAGCATCCATTTGCAAAACATTTCAGATATAAATGTCATGTCGTCTGTATTGCGTAAATAGGCATACAAAGTTGAAAGAAGATCTATCCAGTGGTTCAAAAGCTATTAAGGGATAGAAATCCACAAACACTGATTTTCTTTGATGAGCTTCACTTTAGTATTTTAATGAAATTAATCATTCACATTAAAATTTAAATAGAAAATATACTTTTCAATTTTGTCCATTAATATTTACGAATTAGTAAAGAATCAATACCAATTTTTAAAATTACAAATTTGATAGTATACTGGTGTTACTTTTCATATAAGAAAGGAAAAATGATGCTAACTATCCTTTGCTATAATCTTTAAAATGAAGAAGTTTTATTTAATAGCTGTTAATTACTGACTCCAGCCTTCTTATTAAGCTTCAAAAAACTATTAAATTCCAACAAGTAAAACATGTTCAAGAATAGAGGGGTTCCTCTAAAACTTAATTAAATATCGCTAATAAAATTTCACTCCCTCTGTCTCAAATCGTCCATAAACAATAACATAAGGTACATGGGCCAAATAAGGCCCACCTAACGTTTAAAGATTTTTTATATTTTTACTGCAAGAGTGAACATTCTGAAAACTGTACCGAAAGTTAGTTTAAGGTGTGCTGCTATGAAAAAGTGAATTTAGAATTAGTGGTATTTGAAATTCTTTGTGTAATAATACAGTTTTGAAAATGTAAGTACAGTGCTAACGCCGAGAGTTGAAACTCCCAGAATGCAACGCAGATTATAGATTTTCCTTTCCTGGCCGTTAGCTAACATTCAAATAGAAGAGAAGCGACCTCTTCTATTAGAATGTTAGCGAACGGCTAGGAATGAAAAATCTATAATCTTGATTTGCATTCTGATAGATTCAACTCTCGGCGTGAGCACTGTGATGGCCCTTATTTGAGCTCTCTGTTCCAAATAAGGCCCACTACTTGTCTCAAATAAGGCACATACGTAAATAAATAATAAATAAGAAAAAAAAAGCAGAAATCAATTAAATTATGATAATTATATTTAAACCAAAATAGTTATATAATTAAATTTAAATCAAATAAAATACAGGGTGTTTCAGCATTTTCTCCGAGATTCCGAAGGTTTGTAGCTCACAGGCAAACTCGCCCACAAGGACAAGTGCTTGGCATTGAAAACAGCCAATTTCCAACATTTAGTTCTGACTAAATATTAAGCTACAAATTAATAATTAATTAGTAATTAATTTATAAAATTGGGAATTTTAAACTAGCTTTGATGATTGTTTTTATATTTTTTCTCATTATATATAATTACTTTATTTCATAGTATGTGGTAATGAGGCTCATAATAAGAAAACATATACGATAATTGATGGGCCTTATTTGGTTCATCAGTGGTTCGCCTTATTTCGAGCTCCCTGTTAACCCACACTTTCATTCATTGTTTTACTTAAAAGTATTGAAATGCATGTCAACTGGAGAACATCAAATACAGTATCTTATTCTACTTATT
Organism: Thereuonema tuberculata; assembly: GCA_023159025.1. NCBI lineage: Eukaryota > Metazoa > Arthropoda > Chilopoda > Scutigeromorpha > Scutigeridae > Thereuonema > Thereuonema tuberculata. The sequence goes on along the minus strand of JAFIDM010000004.1, from coordinate 23,149,322 downwards.
ACACACTTTAAAATGACATAAAATATGTATATGTATATTAAGTTGCCAAAAAATGCAGACGATTTATCGAATTAAGTTGAAATAGTAACGACAAAAGCTTCGGGCGACTTTTACTGTTCAACTGCAAATTTTTGGTGTAGCCGCTAGAAGCCAGGACCTGTCTGAAACATAACTAATCTTGGTAAATTGTCAACGTTCTATTAATAAAACGAAGGATGGGCCTTATTTGGCCCATGTACCTTAAATCATAACATGATGACTTTTTATAAAAGACATTAGAATATATCATTTTTTATGTAAGGCAAGAACTTCAGAAATCGTTTCTGTTCATGAAAGTAAAATTTCGTTAAAAGAATCCTAATTCTTTTCTGAATTTTTCACTACTTATCAGCAAATCTGTAAAAGAGAAAAAGGGAAAATATTAAAAACGAGAATTAACGATTGAATTAAATACATCAAATAATGAAATGGATTTCAATTTGTTTGTTCTTTACTTCCATAAGGATTTTCATTTAGTGAAATAATATTACTGTAGAATTCATAGAAGATGAAGGAATGGAAAATAAATCATACCAAATGTATGAGATTCATGGTGTTCACAGAAACGGAAACATTTGTAAATAGAAATACACAAAATGTTAAGTTTAACGTGCGTAGAAACATGTTACAAAGGAATGAAAAGGGATAAAAACGCACTACAAATGAAATCACTGAGCTACTTTTGGAATTTTGACACCGGCAAACCAGAACAGTCTGTTTCAAGGTTAGTATTTGTTCAGCTGAATTCACCCAGTGTCTGCAGCTCAGTGATATCAAAGAAAATATACACAACAGACAAGAAAACATAGAAATGGCCCTTCATAGAAAAAAAACATAAAAAATAAATACAAAATAAAAAAAGAGCAAGTAGTCAATCCCCACCAGTCAACCTTGAAACTGACTGCCCTGGATTCCCAGAGTCAAATATTCCAAAAGTAACTCAGTGATTTTATTTGTAGTGCGCTTTTATCCCTTTTTATTCTTTTGTAAAAAACTTTATGAAGAGATTATAAGAAGTTTACGCTAGAAAATCACAATAGGAAACTTTGTTAATTTAAAAAAGTGAAAAATATGCATTAAAATTTAATAAAAATACAATCCAAAAAGAAGATGTCTTATTACTGAGTGTCTCACTTGAACATTTTTGTTTATTTGTAATGACATCGTATTAAACGGTTGGATGAATTTCCATTCAAATTTGATTCCTAGGTTATTTCTGTTACAACTAAACATATTAGCACGATTATTAAGCCTCTTTCCGCTACCTGTTTCTCCGAATGGGTTCTCTCCTACAGTATTTCAACCTCTACTATGCGAACCAATACTGAGCTTATATCTAATATATTCCTAGAATGGATGTCTAGATATTCTAAAGGAACTGATTGCGAGCATCGCTTGAAAACCATTGAATTACAATGAAAATACTTGACCCAAGAATTACAGTGGATTGAATAAATGAGTTTTGCACGCCAATCAATGATAAGGTCAATTTTAACAAGGGAAGCCGTTAAATTGATATCAAATTGTATAGAGTTGATTGGTTTTGTGTTTACTATATAACTGTAAATGTATATATTTCATTTTAATTTTCCTCTTTGAAATCTGCGAGACTCTTAGGAGATAGATGAAGAATTCATTTGGGAAACATTTGGGATTTCTGGTTTGTTTGTTTTTGTAGAGTTTTTTACCTATAGTTTTCTACATTTAATAGAATAAGAAATCACCAAAAATTATTAAAAAGTTTTTATAATAAAAATGTTGAAAAATACACTACGGAAAACCAAAAGGAGAGCTTCCGGAATCTTGTGCGATTCCCTTGTCAATCAATTTACAATGAAATGGTTTGGTTTTAAATAGAGAAAATAATAAAAAATCTGTCCAATCAGAGTAATTTTGAAGAAGAAGTAGGTTTGACCCAAAAGCTCTCTCCTGTATAGCCTAAATGAATAACTGATTTCACAGCTGGAACACGGTCTAATACAAATTGGCAGGGACATAGTTTTTGGCTTAAAAAAAGACACGAAAAAGTATGTAAAAAGAGTGGATACTGGTCAAGGTCTACGAGCAAATAAAGTTTTTAATTCGAATACAAAAATAGTGACAAGATTTAGAACCGAACGTCTAAATCGACTGGTCTAGTGGTCTAAGGCGAAAGAAGCGTATTTCACTGACTCAGATTCAATAACAGACATAGGTGTATATTGCATTATTTTAATTATAATTTATTTTTTTTAATTAATTTTGAATTTTAATTACTTTTAGTTTTAATTACTTTTTAAGTGCCTTTAATGCATTTGTAATCATTGATAATTATTATACTATATTTGTAATAATTTGTGAACGGTAATGTGGAATTTTACAGAAGAAACAATAGTGTTCAAATGGAATAGTTCACAATACCGAGGTATAAAAGTTTTTTAAAAATATCTATAAATCAAATGTAATGATTCATTTTTTCATGACACTAATGCATTTTAAGCATTAAATGAATGAAAATGGTAATCTTGCGATCATCTATCTCCTTCTGATGACCAATACTTGAATACCTTTAATATAAATAATCATGGGCTGTTATTTTTTGATATTTCCCGAGTTGAGGTTATTCTCTCTCATTTAAACATTCACCACACATTAGTAATGAACTTAGTAATCGTGCAGGTGAATTCTCCATACAGAAATAACTTTTACTTATTAATTTGAATTTCCTAAAAACTGAAGTATAACCTATTTGAAAATCACAAAGGATATAAATGACTTGATCAGATTCACGGTTTTGATCCACAAATGATATCTATAGGTTACTAATATGTGTATGTGATTGGGAGCGTCAGTTTATTACTTAGAATATTGTTGACGTTGTAACAAATAGTAAAGCAGTGATCTGTATCATGGTCCATACTAAAGAACTTAGTTTTATTTTCCACTTATATTTTGATGTTTAAACCCTTTTTAGAGCCTTTCCAGATCAAATTTTCTAATCGTAAATTGATGTTATTCTATAGATCTGATTAGATATTAGTATTTAAAGCAATTCCTTAAAGGCCGTCCAGTAATTACGTGAGGTTTTTTTTTAAAGAATTTGGACCCCACCTCCCCCTTGGTGAGATTTGGTGAGATGTCGTGGGACCCCCCTTTCCCTCTCGTGAGATTTCAAAAGATTGTACTTAATTTTTCATTAAATGACATGCTGTAAGCTAAAAATTGAAAAAAGATAGTCCTCCCCAATAGCGGACACCTCCCAATAACGGACGAAACTTCCGGTTCCGTGATTCGGAGGTTTCACTGTAATATAATTAGTAGCTATGGAAACCGGGAGGGCGCAAGCACGGCAATTAGTAGTCTGAGAAACGGTTGCATTGCGAATGGAACTAAGAGCCGGTAGTGTTGTATATCTCCGGTGGAACGGTCAAATGTATTAACCGTTCAAGCTTAGTAAGGCAATGATAAATAGCATTAAGCTTTAAGCATTTTAGTATTAAACCAGTAAGCATTAAATTTGAGTTTCGTTAAAACAATTCAATAACTGAATTGTAGTGGTGACTGATAGAATAGGAAATCGGTCGACAGCGAATTCATCCCGGGAACTAATGGAAGCCGAGATGAATTGCGGAATTAATCTGGCGGGCAATTCAGATGAGGCATCGCAGATTTACATTTATTAGACGTAGAGTAATGTATCAACGAACTCAATGAACTGTAAGTAAAAAGCTTTACTTAAGAATTTCCATTGACGGTCGAAAGATGAAGATAACTAATAGGCCTACGGGACATACAAAAATAGCACACCTTAGGATTATCGAATCGCAAGGCATTGAAGATATAAATAGTTGAAGATAGTTACATTATCTTTTGTATCCAGAAATATTAAAGAAGTTAACTAGGAAAGTTAAGAATTAATATTATTATTATTCATCGTGTATAGCAGATGAAGTTAGAATAGTTACAAAAGAACTATTTTGTAAGGTGATAAAGAACATTCGATTTCAGTGATCAGCGATTGATAAACTAATCTTATAACAGTAAATAAATAATTCAAGTGATAAATAAATAGTAAAAGGAATTTACTGTTAGTGAATAATTCTATCAGGAATTATTAGAAGGAATATTATAGATGATAAATATTCTTAAATAGATCATTGAAATGATAGTGTTGTGAATTATATAGAAGTGAAATAATTCATATGAAGTTCATAATCATACTAGGTGAACGAAATCATTAAATAATTCATACTAGATGAAAAGTAACATTATTAATTTTAGGATAGATAAGTTCCTAAACCTAGATATCATACTAGATGATAAGTTTTAGTTATCATACAAGTGATAAGTTGATATTAATCACATTAGGTGAAAAGTCGTTCAGTTAGGATTAATGGTTCGAACTAGTGAACTGTGTTAAAGAAGAATAACAGATTATCGAAGAAGATAGAATAGTGTTAATCAAGTTAAGAAGTGAACAGATAAGACTTTGAACTACGAACTTTGAATAATAGGAATTTTGTAAAGAAGTCATTTGTATTTAGTTAAAAGATATAATATATACTTTATATAAAATGTTTCCACTCTTGTTGATTTTACTTTAGTGCTCAACACATGCAATTAACTTTCGCCCAGCTCTGCTAACCCAGTAAGATATTTGTTTGGAATATTAATGAAAAGTATTAGTTTTAACGAAATAATATATGATTATCAATAAGTGTTATTTTCCTTTTCCCATTAATTTTCTAACAATAATAATAATAAAAGTAAAGTTTAATTTAACTTTACAAATTTAGTTAACCGTAAATAAAGTCTCAAATTTGTGATGATTTCTAGTACCTAGAATTGTTTTTGCCTTTTTTAGAGGTTCTGCAATAATTGATGCTTGGTTTTTAAAAAATTCATTGGAATCATTCTACATAAAAGGTAAATTTTTTGTTATTGATAAATAGACATCCAATGTTAAATATTTAGAAACTTATAGGAAAAATTATAATTCTCAGTGGCCTTTATTTTTTCCAAGTAAGTAACTATCTACAAATAAAAATAAAGTGTTGGTTTCCGCTACATTAAAATGTCCCGTATTTTGATTTTCAAAATCTTAACTTATAACTTGTGGAATAGCAACGTTTCAGTGATTTGTTTTGAAGCGTGGACGTTACTAACAAATTGTCTATTCTTCTTCTTCTGTAAGTAAATAAAAGCAAAATCCTTTTCTTAAAATGTAATCGTTTTAGAAAAAAGATATTTGCAATGATCTTAATTCCCATCCTTTCAATTCCAAATCTCTTGTGTCGATGACATTTGTGATAGGATAAGTTAATTTCATTTTATCACAAGTTATTTTACGACTCCCAACAGCGTTTACTCGTGATTTAAGAGAAAATATTGAAAAAAGTCAACGATAGAATGTAAAATAGTTTCCTATGTGGGAGTATCACAATTTCTTTCCTTTATAAAGAAGATAAACGAAAAGTTATACCTTACTAAAATATATCTAAAAAAAAGATTTAACAAAGTAATCAAAAAGCATAAAGAAATGAAACAGAAATAAAAAATAGTTGAGCTTTCATCGGAGCCGTTTCTTTCTTTTGTGGACTCGTCAGCCCGACCCCCCTCTACAGATGAAATGCTCAGATAATGCAAAAGTGATATAGGAACCACATCCACTACCGGCTGTGGCCTCCCTTCAAAAGAAAGACATTTAAAAAAAGAAAAAAAACAGAAACCAAATTTCAAATCCTTCCTTGCGAAACCGTAAAGATTTTGAATAAAATAATTCCTTTGCGCCTGACGGTTCCGCAGGTCAAGATTTGAAATTTGCCTGATTTGGTTTCTTATTTAGGGTGAGGCATTTACACAAGCCCGGCAGCAATTGTATGTAGAGTTGGAAGTACTCTAGGACTTAGCCCCGACCGGAGATTGAATCCAGCTGCAGTCAAACGCAAACCACAATTAAGGCCAGTGAACGGAGATTATAAAAGTTCTTCACTATAAAAAGGAAATAGATAAATAATTATTTTTGTAACAAAAAAAAATAAAAAAAAATAAGTTGTCATAAGTTCTTCTTCCGTTGAAGATTCAAAATCCGGAAATAAGACCTTTATTTTTGAAATAGGAAATAGGAAATAAAAAAATATGCTGCCACGTAAATAAACAATGAGTTTCATCCACAAGCAGCATTCACAAGAAATTGTTGATATTCCCGAAATACCAACGCTGTTCTTTATTCGTTTCGTGATCTCTTCTACGATTTGGAAGATTTATTAACTGGATTAAATTAGATAAATATCGATAACAGTAAGTTTTTTTATTAATTTTTGGGAATTTCATATTAAATAGAGGAAATTGAAAATGTTAGGTTTCACCTAAGTTCCATTTTTTTTATGTTATTACTTTGCCGAAACATGTAATGTTTTTACTTTATTTAAGCTTACTTATACTTAAATTAGAAAAATAAAGTTAGAATTTAATCAAACCTTTTCACTTATGATTTCATTTGCGTCTCAAAAGTTAAAGCAATATAAATAAGATTTTGGTTTATTCTAAATCTGTTATTTTATTGAACAAAAGAAGCTTTTTCTTGTCATCGGCATTTGAATTGAAAAATACTTTTAAAAATCTTTTTCATTCCTTTGTCACTAAAAGTATTTTGATTTCTATTGATGATTCAAAAATGTAAACTTCGGAATTAACTCCTTATTTTCTTTCTTATTCTTTTATAATAGCATTCTTATTCTTTTAAGCGCTGGCTCCCAGTGTGCTTTTCTCTTTGCTATTGGCTTGTTTCAATGCTGTTAACAGTTCCAATGACGAAGGTAAAATTGAAATCATTTAATGTTTCACTTAGATATACTTTATCTTCGTTAATAAATGTTACTAAGATTCTATGTTGATAAAATTATCGTGATCGATTTTTTAACATATTATCTTACTTCATTTTATCATTTTATTATATTTTAAATTTTATTAAGTACTTTATTTTATTTTAATTTTTTATTTCATTGTTTTTATCATAGGTTGATTTCATTTATTCCCATAGGGTGAGATATTCTTGGTTTGATTATAGGAGGGAAAACATGGCTGTTTGTTGATCACGAAGTTCATTTGATCTACACCAGAGGGTCCTAGTGATCCTGTCATTCGTGTTGGAAGAAGTTGCCGTCCTCCAACCTCTGATTGATCGAAGCCACTTACAGGGATGCAGCCTCTGTCCTTATCTTCCATTTCATTACAGTTAATAATTATAAACAGTGCCGTAGGAACGAGGCAGAGGCAGACCGCCCTGGGCCCCCGCCTGGGAGGGGGCCCCACGACGAGACGAATTTATATTTAAAATTTAAAATGTGCATCGTAAAGAACTTAAATCACATTTTAATGACAAATAGTGATATTACATACGTACGAAAGTTTCATTTTAGAATAATTTGACTTAACTCGAATTAAAGTTTTGACTGCTTAAATTAACATAAATCACAATCAACAGCGGAATGTACTATAATAATTAGACTTGCTTGAAACATCTTATGTGAATGATAAACTTCATTTTTATTAACAAGTAAACATCATTTATTTCATTTTAGTGAAAATTACTGTTTCTTAGAAAGCAGTATTCTATACGATAATGATTTACTAATTATTTTAACTTTTCAATTTAATTTTAATTTTTAGTAAACAGTTGGCCAATCCGTGTTATAGATGATCTAAGAATCGATATAGTAAAAAGAGGATCCGAGTATTTTCAAAACCGAGAGGGTCCATTTGAATTTTTATAAAGAACTGGGACAAACTTGAAAGGATTAAATCGCCAGTAAACCACCAATTGGTTTTACAGTCACCTTCCGAATGGAGAAAAAGTTTTAAGTAAATGAATGGTTTAATCTCCATCAAGAAAAGTCTGTTTTGCTTTTGTTGCAAACTATTTAATACACATAAAAAAACTGAGGCCACATCAAAATTCATTACAGGATTTAAAAACTGGTGGAAACTAAATCCTAAGGTGTCTCTGCATGAAAATTCGGACCAACATTTGTCCAATCTTGAAAAATGGAAAACTTTAGGATCAAGGCTATTGCACAATAAAACTATCGATTGCGTGCAACAGGAAGTTCTAGAAGGAGAAAAAAAAGGGGAACAATTGGTTACATAGACTACTTAATATCACTACTTTTTTAGCAAAACAAAAGTTGTCTTTCCGCGGACATAGGGAGCATCAAGTTTCTGCAAACAGGGGAAACTTCTCAGTCGAACTCCATTCACATTATGATCCGATGCTAAAAGAACGCAACAAACTGTGCCAAAAGGGGAAGACTTAACGTCATTTTTGTCCCCCAAATTAAAAATGAGTTTATTTCAGTTTTGGGGAATATTATCAAAGAGAAAATCATTGAAGACGCAAAAAAGGCAATGTACTGATGTATCTCACCAAGATCAGGCGAGCGAGGTAATCAGGTACGTTCATATTGCAAGCGGAAAAGTTGAGGTGAGAGTGTCGTTCTTAGGATTTTTCCCTCTTGCTGGTTATGAATGCTGTCTTGATGTTAATTTCTCTTGATGTTACAGAAGAAATATTGAATGCACTTAACAGTCACGGACTGGAGTTGAATCTATGCCGAAGTGAAAGCTACGATAATGCTCCCACTAAGGCAGGGGTCCATTCCGGTGTTCAAACAAGAATTCGCCTGTTGAATTCAAAAGCAATGTTTGTCTCATGTGCCAATCATTCCCTGAATTTGTGATGAGTTCATGCTTTTGAAGTGTCCCTTCTTGTATTAAATTTCTTCATATACTAGAAAGCATTTACAACTTCTTTTCGTCTTCAACTCACAGATGGGATATACTAGTTGAAACTGAAAAGATAAAGCGACCAGGATTTTAAAAATACTTATAGTTGCTTACTTCCAATAACAATAGTTGAGTTTCAGCAGATATACTTCCACGTTGGCTTTCACTAGTATGGTTTTCAAGTTCACTGCAACAATATAAAGCTTTCACTTGTATGCAAATTTTGAATTACAGTTCACTTCTAACTCGTCAATGGCTTTTCACTAATGTGAATAGCTAATAGTTTCTCACTAAACGAATTTGACTCTTGGTTCTGTTCCAAAACTTCTAATGATTCTAATGCACCCTAAAGTTTCGTTTCTTTCCGTTTACTATAATGCACAAACTGAATGTTTTCTCTGTCACCTTGACTTGAGAATTCACTAATCATAAACTTGAATTAGGCTTGCTTTGACTAATTCAGTAATTTACTATTTTATTGTTCACTTGCAAAATTATTCAACTCTCGAATAATTTCTATTGTTCATTTACTTCTAATAAATTTCCTCGCTAATTCAATGTTAACTTTCCGTTCCAATTATTTCCTTTAGTTAACAAAAATAACGTTCACTTAGTATGTTTCTTCTTTTCTAGTTTCCCAATCCAAAATGAGGAAATAAATAACTTTCCGACACTTACAGTTTTGCGTTCCGTCTACTTAATATTCGTTTCTTAATTGTCCTTATTCCAGCGATGCCTTCGCTGTAGGTGACCTTCGTTTCCTTTCCACGGAATCCTAACGCAAATTCCTGTAGTCGAATCACAGTAGCAAATTGTCTTACTTAAAATTACCGCCTTGCTTGTGTCCAGTTGCAAGCGGCGATATAACTTCTCGAATCGGAGTGCCCACATGTCTTGTTTGACGTCATAGTTAACCTGGTGGCACTTTCCATTACAACTCAAGGGTTCAGGTCATTAATCGGACTGACCCATAATTATAATTCTTAATTAAACAACTAAATACGATTTGATTGATTTGACTTTAAATTAATTTTATCTATTAATCAGCACTTTATATTAATTTTCTTTTGAAGCTCTAATAAATTACTTTGAATAGTTTAATAATATTTCCGGGGGCGGAATAACTACTTTAACATTTCACCTTCAGAAACCTTAGCAGTAAAAGTAAAGAAGTTGTCACAGACTAGATGGAGTGCACATCATGAGACAGTAAAACCTGTGATGAAATACTACAAAAGTTTGTTAAAGGATGTTGTGCGAACCAACTGAAAATATTGACACATCAGATTTAACAAAAATTTTATGAACGACATCTTCACGTTTCTTCCCTACCTTCATTTGTGGTGTCATGTTCTTGAAGAAGTCAACCATGCTCAAAAATATCTTCAGATAAAGGTGATAGCACTTGACAAAAGTGTATAAAAGTAGAAAACTTTGAAACATTTTTTACAAGAAAACCGAGAAGAGATGTTGGAAATGCGCTTGATTTTGCAACAAATACTTGTAAAAACTTGGACATATCAGTTGAAAAAAGTGAACGTAGAAGATTCAAGAAAATGATGCCGGGAGAAAATTCAAGAGACGAAGGCCCCTCTCTCCAACAAGATTTAAGAAGATGCTTGTTTGAATGTATGGATAAATTTTATCAAGAACTGACAATGAGATCGGCTTCAATGAAAACTATGAAACATGAACGATTCGCTGCTGTACAGTCTGCTCATCTTATGGAGAGAGATGTTGAAGAACTCCCTCAGCTCATTTCAAACCTAACACAGACATTTGATGAACTCCAAAAGGAAGAAATGTTACCCGAAATACAGCGGCTACGACGTCACGTTCAAGCTGCAGACATAAAAAAGAAGTGGCAAAACAATGGTCATCATTGAAAATGTTGGATTTTATTATCGACATTAACTAACTAGAATCAGTTCCCAACCTTTCCGTAGCACTTAGAATATTTTTAACGATATGTGAATCCATTGTTTCTTGTGAAAGAAGCTTTTCAAAATTAAATCTAATAAAAAGTTATCTTCACTCAACCAATGAGTCAATCAAGACAGAATAGTTCAGCCATACTTTCAATAGAAAGTAAAGTAGCTAAAACAATAAATTTTGACGAATGTATCAAAATATTTGCAGAAGCAAAAGCTCGTAAAAAGCAGTTTCTCTGAATCATGAAGTTTATTTTATTTTGCATAAGTTAAGTAATATTTTCTACATGTTATCATTAATTTTAATTAAAATAAAAACTACATATTTGAAAAAGTAATAAAAAAACCCAAAATCGATGTTTTTATTTTAGTTTTTCTTTTCTATTAATGCTTACATAGTTAGTGCTATCCACATTATTTTTTCCATAAGTTTTAATGGATATAAGCTTACGATTTAGTTTCGTGGTGGCGATAATACAGCTACTATATAGGAGTGTTTAAAATAGTGTGGGGAGGGGAGCGTCCAGAAACTCCCGCAGCGGACCCCCAAAGGCGTTGCTATGCCACTGTTTATAAATAGAATGTTTTTCTGTTCTTTAAACCCTGCCATCTAAACATGGGCAGTTAAAGACAAACACAAGTCTTCATCGCGATCGCCTTCTAGCGGTTGTCTAGGATAATTGAATGACTTTCTGTAAATTATATCAAATTTTCAATTTTTGTTTTTAATATAAGGCTATGTTTGCATTCCTAAATTCCCATTTTCTTCGTAAAAGAAGGATTATTTGTTACTGACGATAAATTTCAAAAAAATCAAATAACATTAATATTTTTTATGAACGGCCTAAATTTTCAATCAAGATGATTTTTACTTCCCCCCAATATTATATTAAATCGAACAACAACAATATTTTTGATTTGACTATTAATAACATTTATAAATGCAGACTGTATTTGTAATAGGAGTACAAATGCTAATAGAACATAATGTACATTCTGAAATGAGAAGCTTAATTTCAAAACCCGCCATCTCCAAAATTAAATTTTCGGAAAATAGGGGTTTGATAAGGAGTTCGCAATGGACATGGCTGGCTTTGAAACAGCACTCGTATCGAAATTTGTATCGCAATACATTGTTTTTGAAGTCAAACTGTATGCAAACGGCGGATTTTGATTTGAACTTAGCAAAAACTCCACTGGCTCGGAATTTGTAATTTTTAGAGATGGTGGGTTTTGAAACTAAGCTCCTCAAATAAAATAATTTTTAAAGTTCTGATTATAATAATAATTATTTTCTACTTTATTTTTGTTTGTTTATTTATTAAATCACTAATATTTCATCTCATTCTATACTTAAATACATTGAAAATGGCCATGGTGTATAGATACTAAATTTCATTTCTGTAATTGAAACAGAAAATGAACGCAGTTGGATTTTATAGCATCCATTTTAGGTTAGTATGGATAATTTCTTATTTTTGCAGAATCAGTAGGATTCATAATTACACTTTTAATACCATCTTTAGTTTTCTTATGTTTGCAATTACATAATTAAAATAAATCCTAAGATACTATATGGTCTTATTATTCCACTACAATGATTTAGTCAAAAGAATTAATACCTAAGACTATTTTCAAATAACAACTTAGCCTCTGATGGAAACTAACAAATAAATTATAAATTTTTTCACACAGAGTATATCAGAAAAGTAGAATTCGTAGTAAATAAATTATCATCTCGGAATTACCGGAATTATGTAGTAAGTGAAACTATATTTTATTGTGTAGTAATGATTTGTAGGATAAAATATGAACAAAGGATTATGTGATTATACTATTTGTATTCATTGTTATTTTCACAGATGCTAGAAAATGCAATATTTTGTCTTAAGTCTGGATGTTGTCAATGGTACGTTATCTATAATAATGAAAATTAAAAAATATCAAAACAAAATGTATTTATAAATCAATGTTAACAAGAATTTTCAAAAAACACAGCCTCTTTCCATTAATTTGTTAGTTTAGTTTTTTTTCTTCTGTTTTTCAGTTTTTTTAATGTTAATGTGAGATAAAAACTACAATCAAAAAAGATCTGTTTGATTTTAAAAATATATTCAGAGTAATACAAACAATTCAAACTGTTCTTTTTCGGTAAAATGAATTAAATCCGTATTATTTCTTGTCGAAATCCAATTAATTTTAATCGTATTTAAGCACCAGAATTAAAGAAAGATTAATTTGCATTGATAGAAATTCGTTCTTTATATTTCTAAGAATTTTCAATTGAAATTTCTATCAATTTATCATTTAAATTTGCTGTCGTATTAAATTACTTAAACAAACTGTGAAGATTGTATTCTTAGAGAAAAGCCAGATAAGTCAGAAAATTGCTTTTTAAAAGAACTTACTAGCGGAATTGAGGCCATTTTAAGCAATGATTTCATGTTATGAGCATTAATGTCTTTAAAATAAGCAACTGCAAAACTCGGCAATACAGGAAAACCAGCTGTTTATTAAAGTTTCAGGATAATACAAAATTGATCGTTCTCTTCTACTCTTCTCTTCCTAAATCGTTCACTTGATATCTATGGCTTCTCCTTCAAGAATGTTAAACACACTGAAAAAGAAACGAATAAAAGAATAAAAAGAAAATTTAATGATAGTACTGAGTTCGGCAATTCACGAATCACTTCCGACTTACATTTTTAACTAAGAATGGATTTCAGGGAATTAACTGCGTCTTCAAGGAGATTCAAATGCTCATCTTCTAGTTTCTAGCAGCAAATTTCAAGTGGAATTAGAAATCCATGAGTGAATATTAATAAGGGCTTCGAAAGAACAATCAAAACGAGTAGGAGAATTCAAGGATATTCTACCTTTAATTAAAATTTATTGTTATTTGAACGAAAAAAAAATTCTGTCAAAATGGACATTCTTGATCTTTCTTCTTTTTTTTTTGTAACAGAATATATTGTTTGTCTTCATTATGATAATTCTTTATAATTTACTAACTTTATTCTTTTTTTTTTTCTATAAAAATGTTCTTCAGTATATTTGTTAACACCTATTAGTTTCTTCTATTCTTTAATACCAACTGTTTTACTCTCGAATCAATAATTTTTTTCTTTAATTGATCGGTTTACTTCTTTTTAATCGTTCCTATCCTGTGACTCCTCTCATTTCCTTTTTAAAGAAATTTTAGACTTATTTGTTTATAAACTTTACTGAACATTAATGTTTCTTATGTGTTTTCCCATTTTTTCTTTATTTTATTCCTTAAATAATGAAATGAGGTCTTCTCATACTATCTTTCATTTTAATTTATCACTTGGGACTTTTAAAAAATGCTAGGCTACTTAACTTAAATAAAATTTACCTGTTTCTAAAAATCTGTTAGATTGTTACGAGAAGATATTTTAGGACTTACATCAATTTTCAAAATTTCAGAGAGGGGTTGCTTTCCCCTCTCCCCAATCTTACCTGAATGTGCGAGCGATCATGTTCATAATCAGTTTATAATAGAAACATCACAGCATCGAGAATCACTGTGCTTATGAAGTGAAAACATCTCTTATCACTAATGGTAAGTTAGTGATAAAAAAAAAAGAGTTTAATTTTGGTTTCTTATTTCAATGAAATGCAAGTAAAAAATTTCAATAACTTTGCAGTAGGGTGATTCTCAGATTGAACAACTTCCAGCAAGGACTTCGGCGCATCCTTCGTATAAGCAGTGACCTTTTTAGCGAAGAATTTACAATTCACTATTCACTAAATAAAGTATACCAAAAATATTCGTAAATTCTGATGAAGAAATTTGTAATATATTTATTTGTTATTGACAAAATTACTAAAGCATTAAAGTGTAAAAATAAAAGCATTTAAGTGTAGAATTTTATTCCATCTTTCACCTAGCGACACCTAGCGGAATTTCGGGATATAATTCAAACGGAAATCCTCAGGAACGCCGAATGACGTTAGTTGAATATTAAAAACTAAAAAACAATTTTACTAAAAATTCTTAGGCAAACGCTTAAGGATTATATATCACTAATTTTCATTTATTAAGATTAAATAAATTGAGAATGAAATTTTTAGCTTTTAACTGATGAATGTTTCCTTTTTTTTTTCTTCAATATTTTACTGTAATTCTTGTTGTTTTTTACTTTAAGGAAATTTTTCGATGGCATTTCTGCATTCTTCAGATAGATTACTTGGAAATATCCTTCTGATGTATTTTGAATTTTAGTTTTTACTGATTAAGAAAATTCAGTTTTAAAAGTGGAGTTTTTAAAATCTCTGAATTTTTATCTGATACACTTCCTTCAAAATTAAGAAAAAAAAATGACTGCGAATGAAATTGAAAGTTCTTCTTTCTTCTACATGGTTTCTGAAGATGAAGTATATAGCCTATGAATTCTTTTGATTTTCATTTATTACTCTTGTAACACTTTTTAATTTTTTGACCGAATTTTCCAAAGGACGAATCTTTCCTTTTTTCCAACAAATCTTTCAAAAGAAAAGAATTCCTATCTTCCGCAAAAGATTGAATTTTTATTTTTAATTTATAGTAATTCGATATTAATTTAAATGTTATATTTTTCCCTTAAAAAATAAAACTCCAATGCTATGAGAATCATGATCTTTTAAGAGTCTGAGGTAAGTTAGTTTATCAAAATCACATTATCTCTTAATTAAATAAATATAAATATGTAAATAAATTAAAACTGAAGTTTATAATGAATAAACTTTAAGGTAAAAATTTCTATCCAAAAAATTATTACAAAAAACTTTAGAACCATAAAAATTACTTGGCATATAAATGCAATCAGTAATAATTTATAAAAATTTTTATTTGCAAATAACTGAAAAAAAACGATATTTTAACCCGAGTTTGTCATACATAATATTACAGGTTATTTTAGGAAATAATATTGGTGTAATATGTAGCAACTTCAATTTCTTATTTTTTGTTACTTTACGCTACCTAGGTTCTGAATAAAAAATGTTCTACGTACAAGGAAGTAGTCAGATGTGAATTGTCTTTGTTACCATCAAACATTGCTATCCTTTACTAGAAACATAATCAATGTATTTTTATATAATTTATTATTTAAAAAAATTTAGTTTGATTTGATTTGCATAATGCAATTAGTAGCAGAAATTTTGACGGACAATGAACGGACAGGCTCATTTTATCCTACTTTGTTTGATTGCCGAGTGAATGTGTGCAACGAACTCTGGAATTTGTAATCGTAATTGTAAAAATTAATTAATAGGGAAAAAGCGGTTGTCTGGATGTTTGTTTGTCACCAATATGGAGAGAGTGCAGAAAGTCTTATTAGCTCACTGTTATCATGAAGCAATTGTTGCTATTGGGTAACGGTATATCATTGGTCTGCAAATCGAAGTCCGGAGTTCAAATCTCATTTAACTTATTTTTAATTTCATTTCATTTATTTTTTTTACTTTCTCTTTTGTTTTTTCTCTGTTTTCAAAAAATGTGGTTTGTGTTTTACTTCCGTGAATATTTCATGGGTTGACATAGTTTGTAAAAATTCCTTGTGCCCTATTTGTGTTTCAAGAAATCAGTTAATCTGACCAAATGAATAAAACTACGTTTCAAACTACATGTAATCAGTGACTGTAAGACTAGGACAATGCTTAAGTAACTTTATCTTCACTTTCATGCTGACCAGACTGCTGCTACTTGAAATCTGCATTATAAGAACTCTGAATCACTTTCCGTCAACTGCATTTCTCCAGGATTGCAATTTTTGTATTTAATCGTATTTTATTTCTTATGAAAGACAAATGGCCAAGTGCACCAAACTTCAATTAACTTTAACGGCTGCATTGTGGACGTAGCTAAAATTAGTGGGGTTGCTGCTCCAGAAAAATTTTAGCCTTTGCTTTAAAATTGTGTGAAAGGAAACAAACATGTATAAAACGAAATTTATTCAGAAACTTGATAAATTTCTTTTTATACATGTTTTTTCCTTTCACACAATTTTAAAACAAAGGCTAAAATTTTGCTACAGCAGCACCTCCCACTAATTTTAGCTACGTCCACAATGCAGCCATTAAAGTTAATTGAAGTTTGGTGCACTTGACCATAAGCCTACCATCTTGCTTTGCATTTCTATTGCGCCAATTGCAATATATATTTTTTTATTTATCGTATTTGTGTGTGATTACCACATTAAATTATTTTTTATTCTTCTTTAACTTACTCATTTTTATTCTTACTTTAATCATTTTTTTTAATCTGTTTATTATAGATTGAGTCAAGTTTTTAAATCGTTAAATTGTTTTACAAGCAATGTCACGATGTCGAATGAAATTTATTTTTTTTTTTTGGCAAATCACACTATCATAGACCGTCAATTTTTTTTTTTTAATGTTCCTCAGTCCTATTAGGTGTGCTTATACTAAATAGCCGTCTGTGGTATAATTCTGATGAATTGATATTAAGTATCCTAATTAAATTACAAGCATTAACATAAGTTTAAATTGATTCATAAAAGGTTATTAAACTTATTAAGAATAAAAAAAATATTAAGAAATCAACATAAAATTGTAGGAGTATATAATTTAATCTTATTATCAATAACATCGGAAATTAGTTTTTCTTTTATATCCTTAATTTTTGGAGACTCGTAATCTTCCCATTTAATTTGTTTAAATAATTTATATATAATATGACTATTTAATCGATAGCCATAGTTGTTCTTAATTTTATTACTGTTTAGAGTACACAACCAGTTATTTCGAGTTTTTTTCTTCTTCTTTACTTCTATTTCTTTCATTTTTTTATAACAAAGAAATTTTTTATTATTACTTTAAAATAAATTTTTCTTCTATTGTTAGTATTTTGAATCTTTTTCTAATAATATTTTTTTCCTCTTTGCCTTTGTTTTTGAAATTGACAAAAACTTTCTCTAATATTTTAAATAATATTCTATTAATATTTTCAGTTTGCTTCTTATTTATAAAGATTCAGCAATTTAAACCATAGTTTAGAATTGAATCTATCAAGGATTTAAAAACAATTAACTTTTGTTTGAATGGAATTATATCTTTCAAATTATGGAATAGATACGCTAACGTATTTAATTTTTTAATGACATAGTATTAATGTTCATTCCAAGAAAATTTCTCGTCAATAAAGATTTCTAAATATTTTTGCTGTATTATGTATTCGATTTTTTCACAACTGCATTGATAATTATTTATAGGGCAGATATTGTCAATATTTTTACATTTAATATTATGTAACATATGGTAAGGTATTTTATGATAATTTTATTTTTATTTTTCATTAACATGATCTTAGTTTTTTTAATATTTATAGTCATATGATTATTTATTGTCCATTTATTTACATTATTTAAATCTATTTGCAATTTATTAAACGCATTAATTGTTCAATATCATCCGCAAAAACAAGGACATCATCAGCATGATTGTGAGAACAACTAAAAATTAACATTATTAACATCATGATTCATTTGCTAAATGAAAATCTGTTAAATCATCAAGTAAATCTTCTGTCTATCTTCTGATTCTTAGGAAATATGATTGTCACTGGATTCCTAAATGATATATCGGATTTAAGTGAAATTTTGCACATATTTGAAACTTAAGAAATAGATGGTTTTCGATTTAGAAAATCGGAAATCGAATAGTAAACCAAGAAAAAGCTTTTTTTCCAATGAAAAAAGCGTTCAATAGCAGAAACCCAGTTTCTTTTTGTTTTTCTTGTTTAAAACCATTCTGTCTCTAATTTCCCATTAACTTACACTGTACGTCACATATTAAAGAAATCCGATATGTCTTTCAGAATCATAAATAAGATCACACATCTTTCTTATTAGCTTAGGAAATAACTTTTCATTTTCTTATTTACATCATTTACAGTGTTTATATAATAGCGACGAAAATTGTAAAAACTAAGTTTATTTCTTTGAAATTCGATGTCTCAGGGTTTTTCTCTCATGACTCATCCGTTTGTTAAAAAGCGAAATACAGTAAACCCTCTCAAATCCGGCCTAATCTGGCGCCCAGTAACCGGGTTTCAGAAAAGCCGACTACCGAGTGTTCTAAAATAACTCAATAGCTCAATTTTTGTGAAGACATTCTGCTAGGTTCAATAATTTAACCGCATTTTCATATTTTTGCACTCAAATGTTTGTTAAAAACAATACAAATAAACATGTATTTTATAATTACAGTACTCTTATTTATCATAAATAGTTGAATATGAGGCAGTGTGTTAAACTACATTTTAACAATATAAATACTATAAAATAATAATAATAAAAAAAATCTAGTTTATAATGTCTCCTTTAATGTTTTCAATTTACCTGAAAAAATTAAAATTTAATTTAATTAATAAAAATACTAAAATTTAAACCAATAAATGGCTTTGTTCAACTCACATTACTTTAAAAAAAAATGAAGTTATCGCTGTTTGTTTCAATCGCTGCGACTATTTCTTTGATGCAATGTCTCTCAACCTCCTAAAAACCACGTATTCGCGGCACGCCGCCAGAATTAACTAAAAGTAGGAAAACGAATTGAGTTATTAAAAAAAAAAAAAAATCCGGATTACCGTGGGGGCCGGATTACCGAGGACCCGATTTGAGAGGTTTTACTGTATATTTATTTCTCAAGAAAATGTATTTATTCAAAGATAGAACGGGTTAATTAAATCAATACAGGCATTAGTTTGCGTTTAGAGATTCAACTGCTGTTTGTGGCCTGGACTTTTTCAGTTGTTTCTCCTTTAGTCTTTTTAATCATTTATCAAAACAAAAAATATAACCTGGCATTGCACAAAAAGTTAAATTCTCCTATAAAGTATTTAAAAACGAAAGCCTAATAACTACTTATGATCTGATTTACAGAAAAATTGTAAAACCTAGCAATGTTCATGAACATATATTCTCTGCAAATAATAACAACATAAGATATTAATATAAGGTATCTCTTCATAAACAGTTATTTCCATAATCTTTTAATATTTTTTAAAGTAAAACATTAAAAAAAAGCCATGAATTTTTAAGATGCCTAACAAATTTGCGTTTTGTAAACCAATGTTAAGAGCAAGAATTTTGAAATGATTAAAATTAATTGCATTTAGTAACATGTATGGACTTTATTAATTTTGATTACCCTAGAATTTTTTGTATTTTATAGAAGTAAAATTTACAAATATAAGAAGACTTTTCGATAAATCAACTAATACATTTTCAGAAATGTTATAATATAAATTCGTTTGAAAAAGTTGCATTAATAAATATTTTGTTTAGAAATCATGTATTTAATCAAAGACTAATTTCTTCCAGATAAAAAGTTGTTATTTTGATTTATTTAGTTAAATCTTAACGAATTCTGAAGATTAAAATGTTAGGAAGTGAATATGTGTTATAAAGAAGTGATAAACATATTCTTGGTATCAGTCGAAAGCTAACATTATGTAGATTATTTTTATAACAACAACTTATACGATCATTGCTTACAGATATTTTTAAATTTCTTCGAGTGCACTTGCTCTTCGCATACTGGCGTTAAGGCGATTGTGCTTTTATTAAATGAAGAGTCAAATGATATTGTTTTATTTTAAGTACTCGTCACAGCCAGGAAAAAAAAAACTAAAAGAAAATTAGTCGAGGCCAATTTTTAATCTTCATGTTTTCAAGCTTGTGATTTTCAGTAACTTCTTTTCGATCATCTCTTCCGAATGCAGAAAATGTGATTACCTCTAAAAGTATAAGTACGATCAAAAAAAGTAATTTATCAGTTTTAAACATATTTAATAAGGAATCCCGTGGTGTGAAGCAAATGTGGTTGATCTTCTAGACTAGTATGTGGGTGAATCTACAGAAAACCTGTAATTGGTGTCACAGAGTAATAAATTGAAAATGATTGAAAATATTTGTAATTTTTTTAAAATCACACATTGAAGTACAAAATATACTTTAATTTAGTATAATTCTTTTTTTTTAAATTTTATGGAATTTCCAAAAAAAAGTTGTCCACAGAAGGTGATTCGTCACTTCTGTGGACTGTCACAAGCTATAGTTAGATAGCTTCTAAAGCTCCTAACTGCTTTATTTTTTAATATTTTTCAAATAATATATATATTGTGAAATCAGAAAATACATAAATTTAACATAATATTGAGTGAAATTTTTTTTCGAATTATCAGTAAAAATTTTTTTCAACCTCCAGTGTTGTCACAAGGTTTAGCCATCGCTTTTGTGGACATTCCTAAACTTTCTGAAAAATCCACCCGATGCGCTGGTTGTCTTCCATTTCATATAAAAACAAAAGTTTACACGGCGATTTTGGATTGGGAAGGGATTTTATTCGTCTGAGTCGCTCATTTGTCAGGAAAATATTGCCATTTCATTCATTTTTCGTAATTTGCACAGCTCATCCCATCACTTTCCTGGTCTTGTTTAGAACCTAATTTTTCTATGGAAAAATGATTATTTCTAAGCATGATAATTGAAATATGGTAAACTTAATTTTCTGAATGACACGTGTTCCTAACCTCAAAATGAAGAGCACTTGGGTCAAGAAACATAAATATTCGTCACTTCCGTGGACATCACTTCGTGGACATTTGGTGTCCATGGAAGTGAGAATCATCAACAATAGCGGATACTATGTTTTTCACGAAGACTTGTCTTTCACTTCCAGTCTTTGTTAAATGCCAATAAGGATATTTATGATTGCATAATATTTATATATAATATATGATATATATAATTATATATTTACATTTTTATAGATGTTTAAGATTGACAGTCTAATTCATTTTTATTGTACATGATTTCCTCTTTTGATAAAAAGTTCTTTTAATTCATAAATTAGTCTTCTATTTATTTATTTTATAGTTTTTCCCACGTAAATTCACTATTTCGAATATAATTTATATTAAAATTCGACATCGTTATCAACACAAGTCACTTCTGTCGACATAGCCTACCATTATTTTTTTTTTAAAATAACCAAAATGCGTTGACCTGAAGCATATATATCATGGATGTAAGAACGTCAAAAGCAATCATCTCAATTTTTTTGAAAAGGAAATCTTGTAATTTAAAATCTCAAAAATTTTTGACTGAAATTGCAGGTTTTCTGTAGATTCACCCATGTATAGATAGATAAACAGTTAGTTATAAATGTATTGTTATTCTTTTTATTTCTGATTGGTTTTAAAATCTTTTTTTTTTCCCAAGAATGAATAGAGAAAAATCAATTTCTAATTGTGTATATAATTTATATGTGGTTTCCAATACGTCCTTCAATCCATTTTGGTGATTCGTGTAAATCAAAAAGAATCCTCCTGATTGATTTCTTATCAGACAGAGTTTTAAAGTTGTTGAATAAACATTAGTAACAAATTACCAGAAGAACATGTTAAGATATTTTGTTGTCAAAAACATTTTGTCTGATATTTTACATTCCAAGAAATTTCATTTCTTCTTCCGCTTTGAATGTCGGGATATGGGTGTCAGAGTGACATGTTTTTTGTTTTTTTTTCTTATAACTTTTTTTCATTTTTTTATATTCTAGAATAGAGACTAGAATATATGGAGAATGAAATCAAAATCCAAGGTTTTAACCTTGCATTGAAGTCAAAACACAGTTCATTATTACATAATTTTTACAAAATACTTAAAAATATTCTGATGTATACTTGAAAAAAATCAGAAATAACGTCTTGGTTCTCGTTATTAGAGGAATTAATTTTACGTGTGCCAACTATATTAATAAGTAAATAAAATATTAATCCTTTATATTTTAATGCTGTAAGGTAGTAATTTAATAAACATTCTTTTTCATTTCTATTGAATATTAGTATTTTCATCAGAATTTAATCATCACCTTCCTTTCTAATTATTTTCTTAATTAAGGTAGGTGACCCAAAGGTGGCCATAGTTAAGCTTTGCTGATTTTTTATAATTTAACGGTTGCGGGAATATAAAAAAAAATCTAGGGGTCATCACCCTGAAGCTTCTCTAAACAAGACATATTGATATTGTTTTTCTTAAAACATATTTAGTTTGGTTTACAGTTATTTTATTAAAAAAGTTACTTCTGGGCCACCTTCGGAGCAGGTGAACCTAAGGTGGCCCACATATTTATTTTGTTAAAAATTATATTTTCCTGGGGTTGAAAGGACACTTAACACTTTCTGACTAAATTCAGTATTTTATAAGCTGCTTGTTTTACATGCCTAAAGTCCTAATACGAAATATGCGTACACAATATAGAGGGAAATAGTCTTTCAAAAAGTACACTGAAAATTTTTGATTTTGTCACCTTTTGTAAGTCTTTCACACTCCTCGTGGACATATCTTAAACATTGGGTGCACAGTCTCATGTCAATTATTTTGTGGGCAGGTGGTCAAGTTGGCGGGCCAACTTGTGTACACATCTCAGCACATTGTTTTCACAAATAAACCATGTCATTACTATGAAATTCTTAAACTGTGACAATCCGTCCTGAATGATTAGTGACCAAACTTTAATAAAATATATCACAAGTTGCATTTAACCAAACATTACACGATTAAATTTAATTTATTACTTATTGGAAAGTAAGAACAACGATGTTCAAAAACAAATGTATTCTCAGTAATGGCCGACGTCTCGTCGAAATGGCCTAGTTTTCAGTAGCCAACGCTAGAGTGCGACAGCTGTCAAGCAGCAGGGGCCATATACCGACTATTTTGTGTATTACTATATTATATAAGCAGATGGCCACCTTGTGCACTCTGGCCACCTTTGGGTCACCTACCTTATGTCAAAATACTTTGGAATATCTTCAAAGATATATCAAGTAGCGATTTAAAATGCTTTCCTAAGATGTTTTGTTGTAAGATCTACAGATAATTTGTAAGTCCTCTTAAATCTGATGCAGGACCAACTTGAGCATCAGGCTTTGGACAAATTTAGTGTATAAGTCCTTAATTATTATATTTTAAGAAGAACATATAAACAATATGACATCGAGTCGCTCACTGGGTTCCTCTGGCCTCTGAGCACCCTAGGCTGTTTATTATTCTAAAATTAGAAAGAATATTCAAATGAAGTCTTCAAAATTTACAAATTTCTAAGTTCTTATTGCTTTCTGTTGCTTGTTGATTGCTTGTAATAAATGTTTAAGCAAAGCCATATTGAAGTTTTTTTTCTGTTTTTCACTCAAAAATCCAGGTCTCCCTACCATTAATTTAAATTTACCGGTATCATTTATATTTATTGGAGCACTTTCAGTTTCTTTTTTCTTTGTGAATGGAGGAAACACGTTGTGAATATTTCATAATGCTAATGAGCAGGAATAATCTCAGATCCAAATAATTCTAGCTATTATTCACTAAAGCCAGCATTTTCAGAAAAATTGCGGAAGAGATGCAGGAGTAAATGGCAGTGGTGCCAAATCGTGACAGAATGCAAATAACACACTGCAAAATTGTATCATACTCACACCTTCAACATTAGAAGCTAAATAATGCATTGAAATAATGATGGTGGGGAGAAGTAGAAAGAATAATTTGGAAATCTGTTTTGCCAAAATCAGGAACATGGACTCCGTTCGAAATAAAAAAAAAGCCACTGTAAAACATTTCAATCAATGAGAACGCCCATGCGTCTTCCCTAGACAATAATGGACTTTCACTGATTAAGACGGCAGGCATCCCCTAAATCGATGCAACTATGTCAGCATCTTTACTGCTGTGCAACTTATCTCTTGAAACAAAATCCATTTGCTCATGCGCTGTTTTCATTGTTTTCTTTATTTACTGTGCACTTCAGTTTCTGCATGATTTGATTTCCTTGGCCTTTAATGAAAAAGGAAAAAAAAAATTTGCGATATACAATATTACTTTTTAATCATAACATTTAACGTGCTGTGTGAACTTTCAAAACAATGAAAAAGTAAAAATAAAAACCAGGCAGGTGCTGGTTTTATTTTGACTTTTTCATTGTTTTGAATATTACTTTAACTCTTTTTTTCCTTTTTCTTCAGTATCCTCTTTACAGCTTCTTTTTCACCTCCTCATAATAAAACTTCACATCTAATAACTAGAATATAAAACAAAAACATCTTCAGTACACAGTAATATTTCCTTTGTTTGCATACATGTACATGAGGATGTAAATATCTGCTAATAAAGCAAAAAGCTTCAACAAGGTTCAGCAAGGTTAAATTATTGCTGAAAGTAAATAGTATACCATATACGTAAATAGTAGAATTATAAATAAAAATATCTGATCAATTTGTAACAGATACATTAAAATTGAAAATCTTTATTACAGAATTTTATCCACGAAGAGATAAGATAAAATAAAATGATTTACTAAATAAAATAAAATAAAATATCTATTTGAAATGAATATATAACATGTGTTTGTGTGAAAGAAAACTTATCTTTCAGTATCTTCCATTTCACACTGAAGGCCTAAATAGATAAAAGCATTCCTGAATCCATGTTTTCAAAATGGCAGCGCCCATGTTGCCGATTTAGGCCTAGGACAAAATCTCGTGAGTGATTCAATTATCTGTGTTTTCAAGATGGCAGCGCCCATATCGCCGATTCAGGCTTCGGACAGAAATCTCGTGAGTAATTGTTAAACAATGATAAGCGCGCGAGCGGCCCATTGTTACGCAATTAACGAGTCCGTGCTCAGTGCATTTCGGAGATGAAAGCCACGCTTCAGATCGGCAGTTCGTTGGCAGTCTCGGTGCGGAGTGGATGTATTCCTGGTTTCCGCACAAGGCAGTTCGTTTCCAAGTTAGCTGCAGATAGGATTTGTTCCTTATTCGCTGAAGTGCGGTTAGTTCCAAGATCCCAGTGATAACGATTAGGATCCTTTATCACTACATTATTTGATAGCTGCGAAGTATCCAGCTATAGTGAAGGCGTACGTTACCGCAGTTTGAAGTTCAAGGTTCCGTACTGCAGAAATCCAGTTTCTAAGTGAAAAGCTGCGATTAGTGTGCTTTTATTATTGAGAAGAAATCCCGATTGATTCTCTCAATAAAAACTGTGAAAGACAATGCTTTAAAGACGTATTCTCGGTGAAAAGCCATTTGGACGAAGATCGCTGTTCCATTTCGAACGTGGGTCGCCATATTGGATTCTAGGAGAATTACCGATCTACGACGTGGATGTCCGAAGTTCCAGTTCGACGGAAAGCAGAAATATTACCCAGTGAGTACTGTTTTATTTCAGTGAGTTTCGGACTCTCTTCGTCCAAGCCCAGAAGTTTTAAGATTAACTTTTAACTGAAGAATTGAGACTCAGGCAAGCGAGCCGAAGACGGACTTTCGATTAACTCGCACAGATAATATCTAACTTTAAAGCATTAAGTAATTAACGTTATAGAAATAGAAATGTATTTCTAGTTTATTTATCTTTTGAAATTCTCTGAGAGATTGTATTCAAATTTAAAGTAAGATTGTTTTATTAAACGTTTTATTGTTTTGTTACACTTTCGCATTAATTTATTTTACCTTCCTAATTAAGCCTTGCATAGTCGGAATCATAGTAGCTCTCCAGTTAGCGATAAACCTCTGCCGAGGGAATTTAATTCGGATTATTTTTCCCCTCGTTAATTTATGGTCCCAGTGAAGTAAAAACGAATATAGTACATTCGTGCTACACTTGGTTATAGTGGCGTAATGTAATGTAATCCTCACACAAAGGGTTATTGGCCGTAAATTAATAATAATTAAACCCACATAACATAAGCACATATACGATTTTTTAATTGTAAATAATATAATTATACAGAGTGCTCAAGATCATCCGTGTCCCTATTTTTCTCGAAAACCACGGGATGCAGGTTGTTCGCATGAAAATTTTCATTACCGAATAGTAGGCCTACCCAAAAATTTGAATGGTGGCATTGTTGGTGTGCGGTGGAGGTAATCGAAGTGAGCTTTCAAATTTCAAATTAGATCATGAGAGGTATCGTTGGATAGGTCAAACAACTTCTACTAAATAACTTTTTTCTTTCTCTAACATTCCTTGTTTAGTAACAATTCAGGAAAAGCTAAAATGATGGCGCTTATCATCAAGATACTTATCGGAACAATTTCAGATATTGACAACAATGAATTTGATAATGGTCCAATCACTGTTCAAAATGTGCAAAAGGGTAAATGTGAAAAGGAAATATACTTAAAACTAAAACTGTTTTGCTCTAGCAATCCTTATTTATTCAAAACTACGAATCACAACGTAACATAAAAATTCAGAAAATGTGTCATCTGAAATACAGGACGCATCCCCTAGGACAACAGGTGCTCAAAACGTCCATAGCTTTGTGTCAAACACCATTGGCTTCTCGTTCAATATAGATGAAGTTACTCGGAGAACTTCAGCACTGCTGAGAGACCGACAAGCTTCTGTAATTCTTTGATCCATGTCGTTCCTTATTGTTGGATGTTTTTGGTATATGTCTTTAACTCGTCCCCACAGAAAGAAGTGCAATGGACACAAGTCAGGAGAGCGATTTGCTAATTTCGTCTGTCTGTCTGTCCGTTCGTCTGTAACTTGATATAATTAAGCTATTAAGATAGATCCAAGGTACCATTGAATCAAGGGTACTCAAATCGGATGAAATATTAGTTCATTTTGTCATTCTATATTGTTTTCATGAAATTTTAACTGAAATTCTAGCAAAACATACGTTGAAAACCAAATAATTTTGTTACCACTGCACCGATTTTAATGAAATTTGGCATACTAACTCAGTTTTTTACGCTGATTTTGAAACTCAAAACCATTTTTGCCGTAGAAGCTTCGTTCACAAGTTAGCGCAGTATTTAGATTATACAAAGGTGAGTTTTAAATGCCTTTCGGCGTTATGACTCAAAAATAATAATTATTCTTTAGATAAATTAAACTTTAGATATGGTTGGGATTTCGTTTTTCTTTTTAGGTGGAAAATGATTCTTTAGATTAAACTCTAAGAAGCTATATTACAGGTATACAGGTAAGAAGTACACCTAAATAGGTCTGATAACATTAAAAAAAAACTTCAAATCAAATCATCAATCGAATCAAATGTATATATATTTATATATATAAATTGGCTAAGTTCATCTGTCTGTCTGTAACTCGATATAATTAAGCTATTAAGATAGATCCATCGGTTCTCAATGATACCATTGAATCAAAAGTACTCAAATTGGATGAAAATATTAGTTCATTGCGTCATTCCATGTTGTTTCCATGAAAATTTATTCTTGGAAACTGAAATTCTAACAAAATATATGTTCAAAACCAAATACTTTTGTTACCACTGCATCCATTTTAATGAAATTTGGCATACTTACTCAGCTGTTTACGCTGATTTCGAAACTCAAAACCATTTTTGCCGTAGAAGCTTCGTTCACAAGTTAGCACAGTATTTAGATTACATTTACTTTATATTTGATAGTTGATAATAAAATGATTTTCCAGATTTGTTTATGTCTCTCGTCGTCCGACAGGCTTTGCTGTTAGTTAGACAAATAAAGCTGTGTTTATATATAATTTTGAGATTCAATCTGCCATAGATTTCGTTGCACCCGCTGTTGAGAGCTTGTGATTGATTAACTCAAAAGCCATGCTCCAATAGCAAAGGACCGATATGAAGAACTGAAATTCATTTCAGAACAATAAACATTTTTATATTCATCAACAATTATAAAATTATTTATTCTTCTATAATCCTACATCTGAAAAGAGTTTCAGTACGTCCGATCTCCATTGCTATTGGAGAGTGACTTTTGAGTTAACCAATCACAATCTCTCAAGAAAGCTTAATTATATCGAGTTACAGACGAACGGACAGACAGACAGACGAAATTAGCAAATTATTTAAGTTGATATTTCTCCTAAAATTCACAAAAATAAGGGAGAAAAAAAAAACCTGAAGGTGGGCTTTTTTGAAGTCTTAAAAATGCGTTCCGGTAATCTTTTATTTTTTTTTTAGGTCTTTTCTGAAATAAAGGGGGCAAAGGCTAATTAGGATTTCCCGGTCTCTGATCGGGTCAAAAACCCTGATGGAACTGATATTTAACTCTTGCGGTGAATTTCGGTGAAGTCCGGAGGGCCTAATTGGTCAAATCCACTTTCCTCACCTCCACGCCGGGCCCCCTGGGATCTTTTAAGATGCGAAAGAGAGAGTGGTGTGCGGAAAGCAACGGGAAGCTACCGCATTTACTTTTCCCAAGAAAAACTGCAAACATGGCATGATGAATCTTTCCTCGGCAAAAAATTCCGGACGTAAACTATCCCCCCATTCGGATGTCCGGGAGGGGGATACTGAGGAAGGTTACATTATGAAGCAAATAAACCGACACAAGAAAAGAAGATTGAGGATTGGATCATGGAATGTGAGAACTCTTCTTCAAGCGGGGAAGTTGGAAAACTTGAAGGAAGAAATGAGAAGAAACAGAGTGGATGTGATGGGAGTATCAGAAGTGAGGTGGAGAAATAGTGGTGAGTTGGTGAGTGATGAATTTAGAATGTTTTATTCAAATGGTGAATGTAAAGGAAGTCATGGTGTTGGTGTACTACTGGGACCATGTGTGAAAGATAAAGTGATATCAGTGCGTTATGTAGATGACCGGATGATAATGGTGAGACTACAAGGGAAAAAATTGGACTTATTGCTAGTGCAAATTTACATGCCACATAGTGGATTAGAAGACGAGAAAGTGGAAGAATACTACGAGAAGATAGAAGAAATAGTTGAGAAAGAGAAGAAGGGTGCTTGTGTAATCCTAATGGGCGACTGGAACGCAGAAGTAGGAGAAGGACAAGATGGAAAAACGGTTGGAAAATATGGACTGGGAAAAAGAAATGACAGAGGAGAATCTTTGGTAAATTTCTGTAAACGGAATGAAATGATTGTTGGAAATACGTTATTCCAACAGCATAAAAGAAGACGATACACGTGGACATGCCCAAGGGATGACAGTAGATATCAGATAGACTATATACTCGTATAGGAAAGATACCGAAATTGCTTAAAAAATGCAAAGACTCTACCAGGAGCGGATATTAATTCAGATCATGTCCTACTGATAGGTGAAGTAGATATTCGTCTGAAAAAGATAAGAGGAAGGCAAGTGACGAAGAAGTTTGATATAGAAAAACTTATGAACGAAGAGGAAAAAAGAAAATTTGAAGAACATTTTCAAAAGAAAGCCTCTAATTTAGAATCCACACCTGAAAATAGTAATGAATACTGGACTCATCTAAAAAACTGTATACAGGAAACAGCAGAAGAAACAATAGGATACAGAGAAGGTAAGAGTAATAAGAAACCTTGGGTCACAGGGAAAATGTTGGAGAAGATGGAGGAAAGGAGAAAATGGAAAAACATCAACACAGAAGAAGGTAAAAGAAATTATAAGAAACTAAACAACGAACTAAGAAGAGTAACTGATAAGGCGAAGGAAGACTGGATGAAACAGAAATGTGAAGAAGTAGAGGATCTAGAGAGAAAAGGAAGATATGATTTAATGTACCGCGAAGTAAAATGTTTGGATTTCACAAATAAGAATAAGAAGTCCATGTGGTTGATAGAAGACGAAATCGGCAATGAAATAACCGACAAACAAGGAATTTTGAACAGATGGAAGAAGTATGTAGAAGAATTATATGAGACAGGGAATCGTCCAGATTACTTAGCTATAGAAGATGAAACAGCTGTATCAGAAGACGAAAAAGGATGTTGTATTCTAAGGGAAGAAGTTGAGCTAGCGATTAGGGAAATGAAGAATGGGAAAGCAACAGGAGTTGATGGAATACACATTGAGTTAGTTAAATGCTTGGGTGAAGACAAGAAGCAAATACTATCATTATG
>JAFIDM010000004.1:23082584-23103705 GCA_023159025.1 Thereuonema tuberculata | reverse complement strand
TTCCAGGAGACAAAAATACTGTTGCCGATGCCTTATCTCGATTCACTACCATTGCCGCATTATCACTCACAGACACGATTTTTATATCAAACTGGCAATAGATCAGACAACAGGAACTCCATAGCTCTGGATCCTCCAGTCTAGACATCCACGAAGTACCCATTTTCGTAACGGAATATAAACTTTGGTGCTACAAATCAACTGGACAAGACCGTCCACATCTTCCAGTCGATTTTCGTCATTTAGTTTTTGAACGCCTTCACAGTCAAGCTCATCCCAGTATACGAGCAACATCAAAGCTTGTCGCCAAACGTTATGTCTGGCCGTCTCTGACGAAAGATGTCAGTCGGTGGACTCGTATCTGTCAAGACTGTCAACGTTCCAAGGTCAGTAGACACAAGTCCTACACAAGTCCTTTATGTTAGTAACATAAAAATATTGTCAAAATAATACTAACAATTTTAAAATTATCAGTTTTTTGTTGCTTCTGAAAAGTTTTCAAAAATGGAGGAGGCAAGTTTTGAAATGGCACTACTCATTAATAAAGAAGAATACAATTGGGAAGTGTGTGAAAAGAATCCATTGATGATTCATTCTTCCTTAATTTTAATTTCTTTGATCATGTAAACAGATAAAATAAAAAATTTTAAAGGAAAATATTGAGGAAACTGCTTTCGTTTCATGTAACTTTCGATGGTGTATTTCTTTTATTGCCTTAAAGAATATGGCCTATCGCATCTTTAATTGACATTAAAAAATTCAAATACATCGGAAATCTGATTTTATTATCACTAAAACATTTTAAATCATTGTTGCAATTTTTTTTTATATTTTATAGCAAATATATAGATTGATTAAAATATACTGTGAATATATTTAGTAGGAATATGATCAGTTAGCATGAATTAATCACGATATTTTAACTAAGAGAAATAGCTGCCTCAAATTAAATAGTAAAAATTAGTAAAACATTTTAAGGAACTCATTCGAAGGATATAAGAATGATATTATGAGAGTTTAGGAGGTTGGCTATAGCAGTACATACATTTTAAGATGGGTTTTAATAAGCAAAGAAACATGTTTAACAAAATACCACCACTTTTTAACTTGAGCGAATAGATAGATAAGAAAAGAAACAGACAAATGGACAAACACTGAAGAGAAATGGACCAATGCAATAACAGTATCATGTTTTAAGTTGGCAAGCGATTTGGAATGGAAATAGTGAGCAAACTGAGCCAGAAGAGAAACGATGAATTGGCAAGTTAATAGAATAGTGGTGGATATGAGAAAGACAAATGGTGATATTGATTAGAAAACTAAGTTGAAATTAATTCCCATGAAACTAGGTTTTTGTTATTGGTAGACTTTTATTAACAGTGACGTAGAAGCCAAATGGAACAGTCAAAAACTTATAAAGGCAAAGGATTTTATTGAAATTAATAAGAATAATGAAAGAATGTTAATTGTGAATAATAAAGATACCGATACAATTTTCAGTGCCAGAATTAAGTAAAAACTCATAAATCTAAAACTCAGCTCCTCTAGAGAAAGAAAAGAGGTTGATAGGACGGTCTAATGCTACCGAAAAGAACAGTCATGGATGAGGCCATTGCAGTCTTGAAAGTAAGGGTAAATTTTTAGTAAAAAGTAAATGCGCTGAAAAAATATCAAAATATTGCTGAAGAAAATAGAGAATTGCGAGAATTAATAAGTCGTAAATAACTATGGAGAAGTGTTATTATTATTCTTCTCTTCATTATTATCATCTTCTTTATTATTCTTAACAATTTCATTTCTATTAACAGGAAACTTCTTTAACAAGAAACTCCAAATTTGTTAATACAAATTTGAAACTTATTTTTAAAATAATAATAATAATTGACCTCGTGCTTAATTAGTACAAACACGAGGTCAGTTATTATGTTATTACTGTAAATTTAAGTTTCAAATTTGAGTCTTAGAGGAAAGAACAAGCTTGTCTTCTCATATATAACCTGAAGAAGTTTGTTAAATGAAAGATTGTTAAGCTTAATAAAAAAGATGTTTTTCAAGGAAAATGTATTTCGAGCATAAGAGATTGTTTATCGATTATCAAAATCCTTAAATCAAATTGTTGAATCTTGTCCGGATAATGTAATGGATAACTTATTATCCTAAGATTAAAAACGATTGGAACTTACATTGATCAGTTAATCACTTCAATCACTTCATCTAACGATTTTATGTAATTATTAGAAAATTACTTTGCACCCGGAGATGCGGATTACTTTCTGTAAAGCATTAATTTTATTACGTAACATAGAAATGTTGACTCCAACTGTTGTGCTTGAACTGTTCTTTCGATTGTTACATTGCCAGGATAAAGTATTAAGAAAATATCATCAATTCCACATAATTTCAGACTTTATACGTTAAATATAAAAATGCAAAACTTAATACCACTCTTTAGAATTTCATGTTTAGCATGCTTCAGGACAGTAATCAACATGTAGTGAAAATGTCTCTGGATATTATGATTGAACTTTACCGTAAACAATGACAATGTCATTTCCGAGGCATGCCTCTGCAAAAACCACGAAGGTTCTGGTTAAAGCATTGGAATTCTTTCTAAGTCAAGATAAGGACAAAGATCAAGAATCACATGACGCAGCAACACAAAGCAAGACAGATTATCGTGGTCGTGGGTTCGAAGTCGTGGGTTCGAATCCAGTACAAGACAAAAATAAAAAGAAAGAAAAAAAAAAAAGGTTAATATAATGGAAAGCTAAGTTCCAATAGAATTAAAGTATGAACATGGCTACCATTAAAGACGGCAAAACCAGAGGTGCAAAGTTCAAATAGAACTAAAGTATGATTTCATTTTTTTATTATTATTATTTTACATATTGTTGGTTTTTATTACGAAGGGCTATTTTCTAGTTGATTTTTGTTTATTTTATAGATACTCGGTGAATCCAGCTGATGAAGGCTAGCAAGCCTGAAACAACTGTTCTGTATTCCCGGTATGGAAATTTCCAAAAACAGATAGGTGATTCCTTTTTCATGTGCCTGTATGTTCCTTATTGTGATGTAAACCTACGTTCCGCACTGATCTGTTTTTGGAAATTATGATACAGGGAATCCAGAACAGCTGTTTCAGGCATCCTAGTCTTCATCAGCAGGATTCGCACAGTATTTTACAGTCAGGATCCCAAGAAACATAAAAAAAAAAAACTCAACAAGAAAATGGCCATTCTTAATAAAAACAAACAATATATACTCATGGACAAAAAAATTAGCGCACCAAGAAATAATTGCGGGATCGTAATGAAACTTGCAATGAAGGTACATGTCGGGGAGATATGCAAATGATTAGAAATGCAGCGTGATTCCGCATTACGTATAGCCGGTAGAGGACGTTGAACATCGTACTCTGTGGAGTATAAAACAGGTAACCAAAGCTTGTTTGAGTGTGCTGAATCATTTACAAAGGAAGAGCTGAGGTAGACATGCCATTACGCCGTGTTCGAAGACAGTATACGCAGTTGTCGCAGTTTGAGAGAGGGAGAATCGTCGGGATGATGGAAGCTGGGTGGTCAGCTAGGCGAGTAGCTCGTCAATTAGGCCACTCTGATTGTGTTGTGAGGAGGTGTTGGGACCAGTGGACCCGAGAGATGTCATGTACACGAAGACCAGGCTCAGGACACCCTCGACAGACCAGTAGTCAAGAAGACTGGACGCCCACCCATCGACGCCTCCGTTTGGAGTTTTGCCA
The DNA here is from genome assembly GCA_023159025.1 of Thereuonema tuberculata. Classification (NCBI taxonomy): domain Eukaryota; kingdom Metazoa; phylum Arthropoda; class Chilopoda; order Scutigeromorpha; family Scutigeridae; genus Thereuonema; species Thereuonema tuberculata. The sequence goes on along the minus strand of JAFIDM010000004.1, from coordinate 23,099,948 downwards.
CTCACGAGGAAACCGGACTGCAGCGGAATGGAACCAGGTCGTCTTTAGCGATGAATCCAGATTTAATCTCGGCAGTGATGACAATCGTGTTCGTGTGTGGAGAGCCCGTGGTGAACGCTTTAATCCTGCCTTTGCTGTACAGCGACACACCGCTCCCACAGCTGGTGTGATGGTATGGGGTGCCATTGCCTACAATACACGGTCAACCCTAGTATTGTTCCGTGGCACCATCACACCCTAGCGGTATGTTCATGAAATCCTGCAACCACATATGTTGCCACTCATGCAACGGCTCCCAGGAGCCATTTTTCAACAAGACAATGCTCGGCCTCATACGGCAAGGGTGTCACAAGACTGTCTCCGCACTGTTACTATCCTTCCTTGGCCTGCCCGATCCCCAGATTTGTCTCCAATCGAGCATATCTGGGATCATTTGGGACGACGAGTTGGGCATCCCACGAGTTTGAACGAACTAGAGGCAAGGTTACAGCAAATATGGAACGAAATGTCTCAAGACATCATACAGAACTTGTATGACTCAATGCCCGATCGTATCGCATCGTGCATTCGCACTAGAGGGGGTCCAACGGAGTATTAACTCCTCCGTTCTTTTGCCTTTTTCTCTGAAATAAATTATCCTTTTTCTTTGATTTTCTTATCATTTACTTACATCAAAGTAGTCATTACGTATGTAAATTTTCGTTTCATTTTGACGACTCCTTCTTGGTGTGCTAATTTTTTTGTCAATGAGTGAATAAAATAACAATTTTTAAAAAAAAGGATAGAAATTTAATCCCGCTAAAATGAACTTAGCATCTAAAGGATAAAGGTACAAAAAGAATAAATTTTAACGTGCGGAACTTAGGTTTACATCATAATAAGGAACATACACGCACAAGAAAAAGGAATCACTGATCTGTTTTTGGAAATTTCGATACGGGTTGATTTTAGCGGGGATTAAATGCTGCCCTTTTTTTTTTATTCTTTTTTTTTTATATTGTTGGTTTTTATTACCAAGAGCCATTTTCTAGTTCATTTTTATTTCTTTGTTTCTGTAAACCTAAGTTTGCACGTTAAACTTGTATTTAAATGTATTCTTTTACAACTTAATCCTTCTCAGGCTAAGTTGATTTTAGCAGGGATTAAATTTCTGCCTTTTCATTTTTATTCTTAATTTTTATTTTAAAGAAGGTTTAACATGCATTAATATAATATGAAGAAGGAAAGAAACATCTCTAGAATTCATAAAGCAAACAAACTAACGAATTTGTGCATTCTAGAGATGTCTCTTCCCTTCTTAATTAATATATTGTTCGTTTTTATTACGAAGGACTATTGTCTAGCTGAGTTTTGTTTCTTCCATATGTTTTTTAAGGTCACCGACTGTGACCCTAAAAGATACTGGGCGAATCCAGCTGATGAAGGCTAGAAAGCCTGAAACAGCTGTTCTGGATTGCCGGTATCGAATTTTCAAAAAACAGATCAGTGATTCCTTTTTCTGTGCGTGTATGTTCCTCATTGTGATGTAAATGATAAAGAATTTCTATCAATGCAAACTAACCTTTCTTTAATTCTGGGGCTTAAATATGATTTAATTATAATTTGTTTGCCTTCCTCAGGACGCCATAATGTAATGACTTCCGACCTGAAGAGAAAAGTAAAGAAGAGACTGAGAAGCACACAAAAGGAAATTGAAACATCCATTCCTTAGCTGATTTGTTAAATGATTTCAGTTACAAACTTATTCATTTATGAAAGTGATTAATTTAATTTACTTAATCCTTTACTTATTGAAAATCAGTGATATATAATCCTTAAGCTTTTTCCTGACAATTTTGTGATAAAATTGTTTTTTTATTTTTTATTATGCAACTAACATCATTCTGCGTTCCTGAGGATATCCATTCGAATAACATCCCGAAGTTCCATAGGTGCAGCTAAGTGAGAGAAGAAATAATATGCTATAAATGCTTTTACATTTTACACTTTTCATGCTTTAGTCATTTTGTTATCATTATAGAAATGTATATACTCTATATATAAATATATTATTGTTTTATTCATCCTAATTTTTACTTACTTTTGCCATATTTTATTTAGTGAATATTTGAATTGTAAATACAAATTTAAAAGGTCAATGACTATACGAAGGATGCAACGAAGTCCTCTGTAGAAGTTGTTTAATCTGAGTGGGCCTCTCTGTTCAATTGAATAAAAAATTTTTACTTACATTTCATTGAAATAAGAGACACAAATAGTACTTAACGTTTTTATCATTAGTGATAAGAGACGTTTACATATACATAGTGATTTTGGAAACTGTGACATTTCGATTTTAAAGTGATTATGAACATGGTCGCCCTCACATTTAGGTAAGGGGGAAGGGGGGGACCCTAACCCCTTTCTGACATATTGAAAATTAATGAAAGTCATATAATTTTTTCTCGTGAAGTTGAGAGAATAGTAAAAAATAGATTTTTTAAGAACGGTAAATTTTATTCAAGTTAAGCAGCCTGTTATTTTGTAAATTTCCCAAACGATAAATTAAAATGATAATTATAACAGCAAATTTAAATAACTGATTAATTTTTAGAAATTTCGTTTGAAAATTCTTACAAATGATAAAGAACGATCAATACAAATTAACCTTTCTTTAATTTTGGTGCTTAAATATAATTAAAATTAATTGGATTTCGACAAGAGATAATACGGATTTAGTTCCTGTTACCGAAAAAGAACAGTTTGAATTGTTTGTATTACTCTGAATATATTTTTAAAATCAACGAAGTCTGAATGTAGTTTTTAAAATTATTAACCTAAAAAAACACAAGAAAAACCTAAAACAACAAATTAATGGAAAGAGGCTTTTTTTTTTTTAAATTCTTGTTAACATTGATTTTTAAAAACATGTTGTTTTGATATTTAATTTTTATTTTTAAATATACCATACGATTGACAACATCCAGAGTTTAGACAAAATATTGCATTCCATACCATCTGTGAAAATAACAGTAAATACAAATAGGATAATCACATAATCCTTTGTTCATGTTTTATCCAACAAATCATTGCTACATAATAAAATATAGTTTCACTTATTACATAACTAGCGGTAATACCGAGATGATAATTTATTATGTACGAATTCTACTTTTATGATATACTCTGATAGTGTGAAAAAAATTATTATTTATTTATTAGTTTCCATAAGAGGCTAAATTTTTATTTGAAAATAGACTGAGGTATTAATTCTTTGAACTAAATCACTGTAGTGCAATAATAAGACCATAGAGTATATTTGGATTTATTTTAATTATATAATTGGAAACAGAATAAAACTAAAGATGATATTAAAAGTGTAATGATGAATCCTAATGATTCTTCAAAAATAGAAAATTATCCATACTCATCAAAAATGGATGCTATAAAAGCCGATTGGGAGAATTTTCTATTTCAAATATGGAACACAAATTTAATACCTAAACGCCAGGGTACTTTTTTTTATGTATAGAATGAGTTGAAATATTAGTCATTTCATAAACAAAGAAAAAGTAGAAAATAATAAATATTATCATTAGAACTTTAAAAATTATTTTATTTCTGAATGTACATGCTCTATTTGCATTTGCACTCCGATTCCAAATACGGACTCATAATTTTTAGTAATAGTCAAATGAAAAATATTGTTGTTGTTCGATTTTAAAATGACATTGGGGATAAAAATCATCTTGATTGAAAGATTCGAGCTCTTTATAAAACAAATTAATATTAATCGATTTTGTGAAATTTATCATTAGCAGCAAATGATCCTTCTTTCATGAAGAAAATGTGACTTTAAGAATGCAAACACAGTCAAAAATTAAAAACAAAAATTGAAAATTTGTTATTATTTACAGAAAGTCATTCAATTATCCTACAAACTCGGTGGACGGCGCTCGCGGTCAAGACTTGTGTCTGTGCATTTAACAGCACATGCTGAAGATACAAGGCTTTGATGAACAACATTCAATCATTTTGTGATTTTCCATTGCCTTCCTCAGGATGCCATAATGTAATGACTTCAGACCTGAAGAGAAAAAGTAAAGAAGAGGCTGAGAAACACACGAAAGGAAATTGAAACATCCATTCCGAAGCTGATTTGTTAAATGATTTCAGTTAAAGCTACAAATTTCATTTTTAATTTATTAAATCTTAATAAATGAAAATTGGTGATATTTAATCCTATAGCTTTTTCCTAAGAATTTTCTGCAAAGTTGTTTTTAATTTTTATTAGAAAACTAACATCTTCTGCGTTCTTGAGGATTTCCATTAGAATAATATACCGAAATTCCACTAGGTGTCGCTAGGTGAGAGAAGAAATAATACTCTACACATAAATGCTTTTATATTTTACACTTTTCATACTTCAGTCATTTTGCCATTAATTAAATGCCATTAATTGCCATGTAAATTAAATATATATTCCATTTACTAATCATAATTTACGATTTTTTTAGACGTATTTTAATTATTGAATATTTGAATTATAAACATAAGTTTAGAAGTTTATACGAACGGTGCAGCGAAGTCGTTGCTGGAAGTTGTTTAATCCGTCCAAGACAAAAAATGGCCACTTCCGGTTTCACCTTTCCTCTTTTTTACTCAAATCTTTTTTCCCGCGCTTTCCTCCACTTAACATAGGTGTTATTCGATAGCTCTTAGGTAGAACTGTAAATCCCAGTAATCAAATTCCTGCCGTCTTTTGTCTCCTTAGGAGGGGAGGGGAAAAAGCAGTTTTTCCTATGGGACCCCATATTAAAATATCTCCTGGAGTATGTCGTCGAATCGGTTCGTTTTTTCGGATATAAGTAGCTATTGATAAGGATATTAATTGTTTGTACTTTTGTAATCCCCGCACGGCTAGAAGTGGGTTAGGGCAAGCCTAGAAGCCAAAAAAAGGCCACTTCCAGTTTGACCTTTCTTCGTTTTTTACTCATATCTTTATTTTCCCGCACTTTCCTCCACTTAAGATAGGTGTCATTCGATAGCTCTTAGGTAGGGCTATAAATTCCATTTCCAGCCGGCTTTTGCCTCATTATACCCTGGTTTCACGGAACTACTAAAAACTGGATTCTTCGCATTTTCTCGTTTCTGAGAACCACGTGACCAGTGAGGGCGGGAGTCGGTAGCGCTGTCCGAGTTGGAACAAGTAGTTGTACCGATTAAAGTCGTTTCCAACATGGCAGCTGTCGTTCCCACCACGCCTCAATGACAACAACATACAGAATGGAGTGAAAGTGAAACTGTAAATTTACTGAAAATGTGGCGAGAAAATATTGATGATCTGAGGCGAATGCAGCGAAATCGTCGAATTTATGAAAAAATGAAGGTAGAATTTAAAGAATCGTACAAGATAGAGAAAATCTGCGAGGAAATCAAGAACAAAATTGATAATTTAAAATGGAATTAAAAATTGATATTTTCGAGAATATGGAGCTGCAACATCATAAACATAAACATAAAAGCAAACGTTTATTTTTGCCCTTGCTGCGAAACAATAATTTTGCTGGTTGGCGCCATTTTGGTTTAGCACAGTCCCAGGATGCATTGCACGACAACTCGATCCCAGGATGCATTGCGAAAAACTGGTTTTTCTTCTTCTCCCGTGAAATCACTCACGGTACGAAAATTGGTTTAGGAATACGTCAGAAACATACGTCACAGGACTGAACTAGTTTTATATATCGACTTCTTCTCCCATGAAACCAGGGTATTAGGAGGGGAGGGGAAAACCAGTTTTTCCCATAGGACCCCATGTTAAAATAACTCATAGAGTACGTGGCGGAATCGGTTCGTTTATTTCGGCTATAAGTAGCTATTTATAAGAGTATTAATTGCTGTAAATTTTGTAATCCCCGCATGGCTGGAAGTGGGTGGGGGCAAACGCCAATATAGCGTGAGATTTCTCCTTTGCTTAATGTTGAGTTCTCCATATTTTTTACATTTTTATAGTCCAACAGACGGTTCTTGACGATCTCGTGTTTTCGCGATTTCACGTAATTTACGCGAGAATAGCCTCTATCCAAGTCTTCTCACAAAATGTCAAGAAACAGTGCTATACGAAGGAATATAATATTGCAAGTTGAGGAATATTTTCGGAGTGAATTTATGAATGGAGGACTTCTCATTCCTAGAAAGAGTTCAAGCCAGAGTAGCTAAAGCAACCAGTATATCCAAAGTCTCAATCACCAGGATACGTCGACGAAGCAAGCGGCGCGAGAAAGAAGGCTTATTGACTCCCCTGCACGATTCCTCTGATAGTATTTGAGAACAACAGTCATAGTGTATAATTCCATTATATAATATAAAATGTGTAATTAAATGAAAGGGTCAGAGAAATATTTAAAAGATATATTTTTACACAATGAAGTCAAATACTGAATTTGAAATTATTACCTGACATTTCGTACATCTCCCAATTCACGCAGTTATTTACTGGAAAAAAACAGCTAAAAGAAAAAAACAAACAAACCAGAATTTACCTTTCAAGTCCTTTTCAGGGCCTCAAAATTAGATGGAAGAGCTGTCAAACATACTGATCACCCATACAAAAAATTTCTAAAATATTAGAAAAACGTTAATTTTAAAAATTTCTTAAGTAAGCAAAACAAAATTAAACACAAAAAAATACCAGGATTATATCAATACATTTATATAAGACAATCCATTTTAATTTTAAAATGCAACATTACATTAACGAATTAATAATCAAAAAGGCACAACTGCAGATTTCTCATTTATTTTATTTTTATGTTTACATTTAATTGAAATATTTGAATGAATTGTAATAAGGGGAAATGCATGAGACTTTTGGTACATTTTAATTTACTTTTCATAAATTGAAAACAGTCAATAAACAAATATTAAATTCATCAGGTGGCATTTTCCTAGTGACATACATTCAAAGTACTAAATTCCTTGACACCTCCTGAAGAGGCTAGTGGCCAGATCTCTTGTTTTCCGAAATTCTCAAGCAAACGAGATTGTCAAGAACCGTCTGTTGGACTATACGTTCAATTTTTTAAACTGATATGTCCAAGTCTTTACAAATGTTTGTTGCAAAATCAAGCCCATTTCCAACATCTCATCTCGGTTTTCTTGAAAAAAAAAGTTTCAAAGTTTTCAACTTTTGTACACTTTTGTCAAGATATTTTTGAGCATGGTTGACTTCTTCAAGAACATGACACCACAAATGAAGGTAAGCAAGAAACGTGAAGTTGCAGATGTTCGTCCATAAAATTTTTGCTGAATCTCTTGTGTCAACATTTTCAGTTGGTTCGCACAACTTTTCTTAAGCCTTTACCAAATTTTTATAGTATTTCATCACAGGTTTTACTGCCTCATAATGTGCACTCCATCTAGTTTGTGACAACTTCTTTACTTTTACTGCTAAGGTTTCAACTAGTACATCCCATCTGTAAGTTCAAGACCAAAAGAATTTGTAAATGCTGTCTACTGTACCAAAAATTTAATACAAGAAGGGACCCTTCTAAAAGCGTGAACTCCGCACAAATTCAGCGACTGATTGGCACATGAGACAAATATTGCTTTTGAATTTTGCGAATTCTTGTTTGAGCACCGGAGTGAACACCTGCCTTAGTGGAAGCGTTATTGTAGCCTTGACTTCGGCGTAGATTCAAGTCCAGTCAGTCACTGCTAAATGCATTCAATATTTCTTCTGTAACAGCAAGAGCATTCTTACCAGCAAGAGGGAAAAATCCTAAGAACGACTCTCTCACCTCAACTTTTTCGCCTTCAATATGAACATACCTGATTACTTCACTCGTCTGATCTTGGTGAGATACATCAGTACATCGCCTTTTTTACATCTTCAATGATTTTCTCTTTGACAATATTCTCCAAAATTGAAATAAACTCATTTTGAATTTGTGGGGACAAATATAACGTTACGACTTCCCCTTTTGGCACAGTCTGTTGCTGGATTCTCACCAAATGTTCATTTAGCACAGGATCATAATGTGAAAGGAGTTGGACTAATTCTAAGATGTTTCCCCTGTTTTCAGAAACTTGATGCTCCCTATGTCCGCGGAAAGACAACTTTTGTTTTGCTAAAAACATAGTGATATCAAATAGTCTATGTAACATATTGTTCCACTTTTTTTTCTCCTTCTAGAAACTTCCTGTTGTACACAATCGTTAATTTTATTGTACAATGACCTTAACCCTAAAGTTTTCCATTTTTCAAGATTGGACAAATGTTGGTTCGACATGCATAGACACCTTAGAAGTTAGTTTCCACCAGTTTTTAAATCCTGTAATGAATTTTGATGTGTCAGCTGTTTTTTCATCTGTATTAAATAGTTTGCAACAAAAGCAAAACAGACTTTTCTTTGATGGAGAAAAAACAATCCATTTTCTTAAAACTTTTTCTCCTTTCGGAAGGTGCTTGTAAAACCAATTGGTGGTTAGCTGGCGATTTAATCCTTTCAAGTTTGTCCCAGTTCTTTGTACAAATTTAAATGGACCCTCTCGGTTTTGAAAATACTCGAATCCTCTTTTTACAATATCGATTCTTAGATCATATACAACAGGGATTGGCCAACTATTTACTAAAAATTAAAATTAAATTAAAAAGTTAAAATAATTAGTAAATCATTACCGCGTAGAATACTGTTTTCTAAGTAACAGTAATTTTCATCAATAAATAAATGATGTTTACTTCTCAATTAAAATGAAGTTTAACATTCACATAAGATGTTTCAATCAAGTCCAATTATTATAGTACATTCCGCTGTTGATTTAATTTAATTGATTTAATTTAAGCAGTCAAAACTTTATTTAAAGTTAAGTCAAATTATTCTAAAATGAAACTTTCATACGGATGTAAAATCACTATTTTCTCATTAAAATGGGATTTAAGTTCTTTAGGATATACATTTTAAATTTTAAATACAAATTCGTCTCGTCGTGGGGCCCCTTCCAGGCGGAGGCCCGGGGCAGTCCGCTCGTTGCTACACCACTGTTTATAATCATTAACTATAATGAAATAGAAGATAAGAACAGGGGCTGCATCCCTGTAAATGGCTTCGATCAATCAGTTGTTGGAGGACGGCATCTTCTTCCGACACCAATGACAGGAACACTAGGGACCCTCTAGGGATGAACTTCGTGATCAACAAACAGCCATGTTCTCTACTGTAATCAAACCAAGAATATCTCAGCCTATGAGAATAAATGAAATCAACTAATGATAAATACAATGAAATAAAAAAATAAAATAAAATTAAGTAATAAAATTTAAAATAAAATAGAATGATAAAATAAAATAAAGTAAAATATTAGATAACAGCTTAACATGTTTTAAAAATTTGCATTTAGTAGAATAAGAAGTCACCAAACACACCAAAATCTGTTTAAAAATTTGGTTTTGTTGCATTGTATTTTTAAAATATTTTTATTATGTAAACTATTTTTAACAAATTTTGATGACTTCTTATTCTACTAAAGTAAAATAAAGTAAAGTAAAATTTTATTCGTAAAATTGATCACGAATAAAAATTGAAAATTAAAAACCGTAACATATTATTAAGAAGGAAAACTTAAAAGGAGAGGGAAAAAAATTAATGAAGGATAAGGAAGGGAATGTTGATACATCATCGATCATCCTTAAGTTTCAATGGAAAACCATACTGATACATTTCCTTAACAGAAACGTGGTCATTGTAGCATAGTTCGGAAATAAGGACGAGCAAGGACTCATTATAGCTTTCTTCTTCTTCTTCAATTCAATTCACGCTATTGGGCGACCAGTGCTTTCCATAGAGTACGAACCGAGGCAAGATCATTCACGTTAAATATCATTTACATAGTTAATATGATTGAAAACAATTTAGGATCATTTTCATAGTTAAATGATAAAAATAAAAACATTATCGAAATCGTGCAATGCCTGTATAATTGTTTTTGAATTTTTCAAGTATTATTTGACTAATGTCTGTACCTTTCTGCTTGTTCAAACATTTAAAGCTATTGATTACACAAGCCTCTAACATAAACCTTGTTTCCTTATTATAAACATTTCTGTATACTAATTGTGCGATTGGGTCCGGATTATGTCCCAATGATATTGAATGGTGAGCCCAATCTGAGATTTCCGAATGGTTGTTTCTAGTTGTACTTGCGTATTCTTTTACACACTCCCCTAATTTTCTCCCTTTTTTTGATCGTATTTAAATTTTTTGAGATAATCGAGGTTTTCTGTAGCCGGAAGAGATGATCGAAAAATAGTTACTGAAAATCACGAGCTTCTAAACATGAAGATAAAAATTGGCCTCGACTATTTGTTTTTTAGTTTTTTTTTTCCTGGCAGTGACGAGTATTTTAAATAAAACGCTATCATTTGCCTGCATTTAATAAAAGCACAATTGCCTTAACGCCAGTAAGTGAAGACCAAGCGCACTCGAAGAAATTCAAAAATTTCTGTAAGCATTGATCGGATACGTTCCTGTTATGAAAATAATCTACATAATGTTAGCTTTCGAATGATACCAAGAATACGTTTTTGTTATGAAAATAATCTAAATTATATGAGCTTTCGAATGATATCAAGAATATCTTTATCACTTCTTTATAACATATATTTACTTCCTAACATTTTAATCTTCAGAATTCGTTAAGATTTAACTAAATAAATCAGAATAACAACCTATGATTACACTTTACATGATTTCGAAAGAAAATATTTATTAATGCAGCTTTTTTAAACGAATTTAAATTATAACATTTCTGAAAATGTATTAGGTGATTTATGGAAAAAGTCTCCTTATATTTGTAAATTTTAATTCTATCAAATACAAAAAATTCTAAGCTAATCAAAATTAATAAAGTCCTTATATATTAAAAAAGCAATTAATTTTAATTTTTCAAAATTCTCGCTATTAACATTTGAGGGTTTTAAACTTGCAACGCTTCCACAAAATACATTTATCAGAATGGAAATGTAAAAACGTATAATTACAATCCCCGAATCGGCGGATTAGTCTCAAATTAATCTAATTAATATGAGGTCAGAGGTACGCAGAATTCACGTCACATTGGTGTATTTCGTATCCGTCGTGCATGGTAATCGACATTATCAACCTTATTGTAGCTAAACTTGGTGTGGGAAAGTACGTCTATTCATAATTGATGTCTCGTCGCTGTAGATAACCTTTTGCTACCAATCTACTTTTATATTTAGTCAGGTTACCCTTCGCATCTCTTTTGATTTAAAAAATCCATTGGGTGGATATGGGACTGATTTAATCCGGTATCTCCGTCTCAATCCAGTTCCATGTTCAGCAAGGTTCCTGAGTTCTTCATTAATTGACTCTTTCCATTTTTCACTGTTTCTTCCATTCATGGCCTCTGTTACTAGTAGGTGTTGCATCTAGCCTATTTGCATGTGCTCTAACTTCAGGGTTTCTTTTAACTCGTCTACTTCTTAGATTCATGTATTTTTCTTCTTCATGTGTCTGTTCATTCATAGATTCTGAGTTAGGTGAATCTTCTCTCGACTTGTCTGGTCTGTCACTAGGCATTTGAGAAGCCGTTCTTGATACACTTTCTGTATCTTCTTCTTCTTCTAATGAATTGGAATCTGATGAGTCTGTTTTTTCAGGAAAAGATAAACAAGCATATTCTTCATCTTTTCCAGTTGAACACGTTTCTAGAAGTTCATTTCCACGCCTGTTCTCGTTGATATATACGTTTCTAGTCTCAACAATATGTTTATCTTTATGTGATTTATATTCCTTATACCATCTAGCTATTGGTATTTCCTTTTTAAGACTTTGGTGTGGAATACGGTTGAGCACAGAATTAACACAGTTTACAGCAAAAGTCCAATACTTCAGAGGAAGGCCTGCATCAATCAGAATAGTCATCGCAACTTCGAGAAAAGAACGATTAAATCTTTCCGGAATCCCGTTCTGTTTAGGGCAATAAGCGGATGAATGTTGAAATTTGATGCCTCTGTCTTGAAGAAAATCGGAAATGCACTTATTAGTGTATTCAGTTCCTTGATCCGAAACAAGATGTTTAATCTTGCATCCACTTGATCGTTCAGCATACGCAATAAACCTCTTTACATGGTCAAATACGTCTTCTTTACGTTCTAGGATGTCAATAAAACTTCTCCGCGAGAAATCATCGACGAAAGCAATAATGTAATGTTTTGTATCACTTTGGTCCAAAATCGATCCACAAAGGTCGGTGCAGACGTACTCTAACAGTGCGGTCGATCTGATATTTTTGATTCTACGATGTGGGATATTCGTCATTTTCCCCTGCTTACACGTTTCACATACATCCTCACTTGGGCTTTTGGGAATTACAATGTTGTCCAGTTCTTTTAGCAATCCCATTGATTGAAGGGTTTTCATCTTCTGAGGTGAAGCGTGAGCAAATCTGGCGTGCCAGAGCAGATATTTATTATGCCTTTGCTCGTTGAAGTAGGTTTTCGCCTTCATGTGAATTGGCTTACAATTACTTTATATAAATTGTTTGATCTGTGGCCCAAAAGGATTCTTCTTCCAGTAGCATCATTTACTACATAGTTATCGTTCTATATGTACTGTGTGCAGCCATTATCGTCTAGCGCTCCCGCCGAGATTAAATTGACAGACATCTCAGGCACAAAATAAGTGTTTGTAAGTCTCATGATCTGTGATTGATCCTTAGCGATTTCTATATTAAGAACAACTGATCCAACTCCATAAACAGGTATAGGCACATTTGCAGCTCCATAAACAGGTATAGGCACATTTGCAGCTCCAAAAACCTGAACAGAGCTTTCGAGTTCTTCATATGAGCTAAATGAGGTTTTACAATTAAAGATGTTGTTGCTCGTCGCACTATCAATGTACCAGCAATGTTGACTATCTTCCTTGTTCTGGTCTTTAAACATGAAACTACTCCCGCAAAGTTCTTAGATTTATCGGTTCCATTGGATGTGCGTTTTTCGGCATTCCTTTCTTTATCTGTTTTCTTCCTGCAGTATTTGGCGATATGCCCTATTTTACCGCAATTAAAACATCTTCTGTTGTTTTTGAATTTGGACGATGTTTTCTTATTTGATGGATTAACAGCTGTCTCAGCTGATGGAGAAACAGTTGATTTAAAGGTTTCAGCTACAACAGGCTTTTCAACTTGTATGTTAGAGTGATTCCTTTTGAACTCCTGCAACACGGCTTCAATCACTAACTCAGAGTTGTAGTTGCTAGATTTCTGCATTATCATCATACTTTGAGCGCAAGAATCGTAGTTTTTCGGTAATCCCGAAAGGATCAACCAACTGATTTCTTCATCAGGTATCAAACCACCTTTTGAAGCAATTTCGTTCACCAATAAGTTTATCTTGATTAGATTATCGGGTAGATTCTCATCTCTGGTGAGCTTGCTGATATTATAAAGGTCTCGCTTCAGGTCAGTGACCTTCAGATGATCTTGTAGAAGTTTATGCGGATCATTTTCCTCCCTAAGCAGCATCCTAAACTTCTCTTCAATTGATTCAATTATGAATCCTATCGCCTTCTGCGATTTCTCCAGCAATTTATACTTTAATGGACTATCCTCCATGTTCTTTAGTTCATTGAGTGTAATGTTCGCCACATCCCACAATCCGTTCTTTTGTAATGATGTGCGGATATTCATCTTCCATTTAATACAGTTCGTTCCGGAGAACAGCAATATGTTACTGGCCATATTTACACTTTGATGAATTGGCTTATCTTTCCTTGTGTGTTTGTGATTTGATAATCAATTCGCAATTTCTTAACCTTTTGAGACTAACAGACGACTAACAGTCCAGACAAGCGCAGTGGAAGCGTGGTGGAACCATAACCTTTTGTGGTTTTGAAACTTGCAACGCTTCCACAAATGCGTTTATCAGGGTGGAAATGTAAAAACGAATAATTACAGTCGTTGAATGGACTGATTAGTCTATAGTTAATCTAATTAATGTAAGGTTGTCAAGAAATTAGCTTTGCGAACAGTAATCACACAAATTCAGTAAATCAACAATAAGAAAGATTTAATTCTAGGGTATGAATCTCTTTCTTTATATTCATCAAATAAATTCATTAATAATGGAAGTACAATATTAATATAGTCATACTTTTGATTTTAGTATCAAATTAGACAATCGTATGTCTTAAAAACAAAGTTTCAGTTACTTATAAGTTCTAAATAATTTATAGTCTTTTCAAATTAAATTGCTCGATGCAATTCTGTGATTCTGCTCGATGCAATTAACCTGCTACAAGTTACATAAATCCTTCGCAGATTCTACTGTTGGAATTCAAACTGTCCCTTAGTCTTAGGGCTGGAATGCTCTCGCACAGCGTTCACCCAAAAAACAAAGAAAGTTCATACTCACGAATTCTTGCTTCTTGGAATCGTGGAACTTATCGATGCACTGAATCACTAGAGGTAGAATCGGTAATCTTGATGTTCGAATAACTAACATCAATTCCAAACAGTAATCAACATGGCGACCTTCATTTCATGTTGTTGCAATAGCACTAGCGATGTTTCCGTTGTCTTGGAAACATACGTTATTCGTGTGTGTGAAAAAGCCTTTTTTCACAAACTTGCAGCACAAAAGTTGCTCACTTAACTGGAACATTAATGTAGACATACATCACTAAAACACTGGTTAAGCATCTGGATTCTATGCATGCACTAGTGAATAACGCATGCATGAAGAAGCTTCCGTCCTGAGAAAGCTCTTCTTTTCACTAGCACTACTGACGAACTAACCGAATCCATAGCAAACACTCTATCATTGTAACAAAACACATCATCGGCTTTTGTTAACAATGTATGCCAACTCAACGTAGATGGCGCTCGGTTTGCTGCACGCCGATAATCACACACTTGTTGCAGAATTTCGACCTTTAACACTATTTTGATTTTTAACGGTGTAGAATGAATATCTGTGTGAAAACTAGATAAGTATCATTACTTAAACTTGATAAAATTTGTTGATATCACAGTTTCACACCACAGTTTTATTGTATTTAAATCTTTAATTTTAAGCAGGCTTCACACGACAGGGTTTTGTGTGCAAAGGTACATTGGGAAAATCTGGTTTACTAATTGGTTTAATGAACCTAAAATATTTAGATATAGTATTGGACATGGTTCGTGAAACTTCAATCTCATTTTCATGAGTAAAAATACTTTACTTTCAAAATACTTTGCAATCTGAAATTTTGAACTTTTGTCCGTTATTTGTTGAAGACTTCTTAAAGTAATGAAGAAAATGATTCTTATAATATCTTATATATCCTTTCCTGACATGACTCTAACACCAAAAAACTAAAACATAACATTTTAGTATCTGGGTTTTCCTAATTACAATAGAGGCTCAAGCGCCAGGAGTTGTGTCTCTTTGAATACGGTTAAATATTGGAATAGAGTTTCTCTTTTTGATATACCGGGTGATCAAGAAATAACAGGAGGTGTTCGGAACATTTTAGCATGATTTGATATGCTTGCCTTAGGATTTGTCAATGTGCTACGTTGTCATGATAAATCAGATCTGTAAGATAAACCCACAGCCAAAAGTCGCAGGGGTGAGATCCGGTGAGCGTGAGGGCCACGCATTACTGAAGTGCCGACTGATGACGCGTGAAATGATTGCACCTGTTTAACACAATTGGCGATGTGTGGAGGAGCACCATTCTGCATGAACACTGTTGAATCAAGACGTTGACATTATTGGCGAAACAAGGAGTACTGACCAAACGAGGAACCTATGCGCCTATGCTCTACGAAGAAAAATGGTCCAACAATGAATGCTGACGTAAACGCACACCAAAGTATCACTTGAGGAATGTAAAAGGATTTCCAGACATGCATTGGGTTTTTTTCCCGCCCAAATGCGCCAATTATGGATGTTAACAGTGCATGCAGTTGAACATATGCCTTGTCCGTCCAGAGAATGTTCCAGTTCTATTCCGAGTCAACTCCATTTGAGCTAAGAACTGCTATGAAATTTTCATAATATTTATGATTCAATAATTGATACAATTAATCAATGTATATTATGTAGTAAGTCAGTTCGGACGATTTATAGGTGGAAGTTCAAATCGTTCTGTAAGTGTTAAAAATACAACTAAAAATCTGAAAATTTAAAATATGACAGTTTAAATATGAATGAATCATATTCTCCAGTTCTTGATTTTTATGATAACTGAATTAATTGCTCAGGCTAATTTTTCGAATGAATTTGCATTCTATTAAATTAATTTAGCCTAAAAAAGCTCCCATTTGTGATTCTATGAATAAATAAAGTAATAATTCCTGAATTAAAAATTTCCTTTACCTTCCCAACATTTGAATTTAAAAAAAATAAACACCATAAATAGAAACTATCAAATGAGATGGTTGCATTTCTGACATTTAAACTAAAAGCGATAATCCAATGAACCCACTGCAAATATCCCGGAACGTGGGGGGGGGGGGGAGTGGGCCCTTGAAAATACGCAATTCCTAGTGTTTTGGCATCTGAATACGATGGTGAAATCCGTCTGTCGATCCGATGTTCGAGAGTTGTTAGGGAGGAGAGACACGGACGGATGGACAGGACAAACGCAATAGCTCCCAAGTGAGTTCCTAAAAAATATATTTTTCTCATTTAATCATCAAAATGATGCATTGATGGATTTTTTGCAGAGGATGAAGTAGACTCTAGTGTTATTTATTCTAACAGATGGTAAATATGTGGTTTATGATAAAATGAGGTTACAAAGGAAGCACCTGTGTACTCATTACTGTTGGCTCTGATCAATATATCTATACATACGTAATCCTATCAAAAAACAAGATTCATTGCATTCAATGACTGGTTTTTCCGTAGGCTTAACCACTCGTATTTTAGTCATTTGAATGAACTAAATCGATTTCACTTCAATAGACAAGTCGCCAATGAAAAGTTTTCATTTCGAGCCAGTACATCAGATGATGCAATTGGAATACAGTGAAGAAAAAGAATTCAAGTTACAGTAAGTTGTTAGTTGATATTAGAAATTACATATTTGATTACTTTAATATATAATTACAATTATAGTAATGAAGACGCATTAGTTACCTATCGATATCATTTGAATGTTAACAAAAAGAAAATTAAATAAATAAAAATCTACTAAGTAAGTTTAATCGGTTAGCCTGTTCATGGATTAAGGATACAGTAAAAACCAGTTTATACGTATTTCAAGAGGAAAATTTTAAATTACTCATAACTGAGAATTACAACTCAGATTTAACTTTATTCTTAATTAAACTTAAATAAGAACACTCTTAATAAACATTTGTGTATTA
>JAFIDM010000004.1:23065061-23082574 GCA_023159025.1 Thereuonema tuberculata | reverse complement strand
AACTCAGGCTTAAATTTATTTTTAATTAAACTTAAATAAGAACACTCGTAATAAACATTTGTGTATTAGATACATATTTTTCAACATATGATTTGCGTAACTGTAAAACTGTCAATTTCAAAATATGTATTCATATTCATAGAGGTTTACTGATTTCGTGTTTTAAGAAACTTTAAGGGATTGAATAAAATACCGTAGGTGTACCCATTTCACAATTACAGTTCTAAGATAAATGAAAAACAAAGACTCACCAAATCTTCACTAATTTTCCATCACATTGTCACTCACTTTCCCATATCTACAAATTTTCCCTTTTGTTGATGGCTGCGCTTTACAGATTTTGAACCTAACTTTCAACAATCTTCTAAAATTGACTCCTTCTTACAAATGACTGCACATAATGTAGTTTAACTTATTAGACAACTCTTCCAAATATCAGAAAACACAAACTTCTAATAAACATCCAACAGCATCAACACATTTCTTAGCCCAATATTTCGATTTTTTTACTCAAAAATCTTTAACAAGGGATATTACATAGAAGAGAAAAACTACTTTTCTCCTTCTAAAAAGATCAACAATATGATAGAATGAATCAAATTTAAACATGAAAACAATCAAATATGAAAACATTCAAAACAACAATAAGTTAAACACTACTAATCAACCAATTTTAAAATATCCCTTGATAACGATTTTTGAGTGAAAAATCGAAATATTGGGCGAAGAAATGTGTTGATGTTGTTGAATGTTTATTAGAAGTAGTGTAACTTATATTTAAGCTATTTCTGCTTTTGATTTTTGTGGGGTGTCTTTCACTTCCCCAATAAATCTCACTCTTTAAGTTAATAAGTAATAAGCAATTTTATTCTTTCTATTACTTATGGCTGAAAGAGAGACACTGAAGTAAATGAAGGGAACACAAGTTTCATCAATACCAAAATTCATTCAGTTGGATTCCCACAGTTTGTCTCGCTGATCGACCTTTCATTAAAAGCCGCCCAGAAACCTCATGAACGCGACGATTACATATCGATACGGAATGCAGAGCTGTATATCGGTGCACCTGGGGAATATCTGCACGTACAATTCAATCTCGTTTTCAAAAATACACTAAGTATAAAGGCGAATTACGTGTAACTCAGTTACGTATATCTCAGAAATAATTTATATGTAATTAAATACAATTTTCGACAGGACCTACAAACAATTAAACCAGAACTCCGTATGAAACAGTTTTTACTGTATTTATGTAAATTAAAGTTTTCGTGTAGTCCGATGTATTTATTGTTTGTTAGTTTATTTTTTCTCATTGTTGGTATTATTTTTTTACTTGTTTTCTAAGATATAATTTGGCGTACTCACATTTATTTTTGAAAATCATTAGCGAGATACAATCACCTCGTTACGATTTTCGTTCTACGGATCTCATAAGCATCTAAGTAAATTACAACAATTACACAGTCTTATCCTTTCATTATTTTCTTTTTCTGATCAATAAGATGAAGTTCGTTTTATTTCTATTAATGATAAGTTCAATATAGTTGAAATTCATTGGATGTTGTTTAATTCAATGAATTTTCTGGTTTTATATGTATGTATTACGCACATTCAATTTTCCTATTACATATATGTCTGCTTTACGAATTAATCTTTCATAAGCTAAGCGTTCTGCTAGCGGGGATTAATTAGCGACCCATTTGGGAGCTATTGTAACAGCGGATCAAAATCGGTAGCTATTGCCTTTGTTCTGTCTGTCCACCCCTAACAACTCCTGAACGGAAGATCGGATCGACAAATGGATTTCACCATCGTGTTCAGAGGCCAAAACAAGTAGGAATGAGGTACTTTCAAGTACCAATATCACCCATGTTCGAGATACTTGGCATTGTTCTCATAATAATTCCTCCCCCCCTTACAACTCCCGAACGGAAGGTCGGATCGACAAAAGGACTTCACGGTCTTGTTCAGAGGCCCAAACAACATAGGAATAGGGTATTTTCAGGGGCCAATGTTCGAGATTTTTGTCATTGTTTTCATTGTTTTTCCGCTGTTGGCTTAAATATTAGAAACGCAACCATCTATTATCAAAAAAAGCACCATATCTCCATAACATGTAGTTTATTTAAAAACTTTACGGAATTTTCGGGATGATAATGCGCCATCCCTTCTTCAAGCGAAATGAACAATATAATCGTAGAAGGGTCTACTTTAGCCCCTTCATATCTTCTTCTTTCTTCGAGTTTGGCCATCTGAGGACCACGTGAAATAGCTCATGAAGCTCAACGTTTCTTATTTCTCTCGCTCCAGTATCTTTTCATTCTTTCACTGTGTTCTTTCCTTCTCTCATCAGACCATGAAGCTCCCGTTTTTCTCCTTTCTCCCTTCATATCTATTAAAATTACTTTCTTTTTTACATTTTATTATACAACTTTCTAATATTTTTCTTAGACTTAAATCTGTTTCCTTATATAAAATACCAATACAAAATTAAAAATTTGTTATGTAAAAAAATAAATGAAAGGGATGGGCAATATGAAATGGGAATAGTATATAGGGTGAATTGTAGAACGTGTGGGGAATTTTATGTAGGGGAGACTAAAAGAACTATGCGCAGAGCGCATGTCTGAGCACGGTACTGCCTTAAAAAATGCCAATAAGGACGTCTCAGATATTTCAGAACATTGTATCAAAAAAGGACATGTTATGAAGGACTATGTCAAAATTTTATATAAGGAAACAGATTTAAGTCTAAGAAAAATATTAGAAAGTTATATAATAAAATGTAAAAAAGGAAGTAATGTTAATAGATACGAAGGGGCTAAAGTAGACCCTTCTACGATTATATTAGTGAAAGACTTAATTAAAAAAGATGTAAAAAAAGTGGTTAATATTGATGAATTTCATTATTGAAATGTTTTTTAATTATTGGATTGTTAGTAAAATTAAAGGATTCAAAATATCTGAGTTATCTTCTTGTAAACAAGAATTGATTTATCTAATGTGTTATTATGTTGTTAGTTCATTTGGATTTATTGTTAAATATTTGTTTTTCAAAAATTGTAAAGTAATGAAAAAGCATAATTGCTATTTCATATTGAAAAACAATTGTGAATTGTTTCAACGTGTGTTCATGTTTATCACTAGTTTGTATTTTTGGTTATTCCAAAGAACTAAATTATTGTTCATTTCGTATTATCATCCCGAAAATTCCGTAAAGTTTTAAAATAAAATACATGTTATGGAGATATGGTGTTTTTTTGTTTAATAAACAAACATGAAAAGGAATAAGTTAAAAGAAGAATTTGGAAATCATCTATTATCAGTTTTCAGCTATACCTTGATCAGTAAAGTCTCGGGCTCTTTTGCTTGAGGTTGTTGGTTCAAGTCCGTAAACCTGCTGCTGTTAGTTTTTTCTTCACTTATTATTTTTTTCTCGATGTTCACGTGAATTTTTTTGTTTTCCTTATTTTTCCTATCTTTTTTTTTTTAATTTTTAATGCAATATTTTGTTTTTTAATATTTTTCCTTACGTTAATGTCCTTTTTTTTTATTATTACTTTTAAATTTTATTATTATTATTAAATTTATGCTCTAACACAAAATTATATTCACTTGTTTATTGTCTTTTTTATTCTTAATTTGTTCTTTGATTTTTTTTTAACTCAAGGGCCATTTGTTTTGTTTAATTTATGTTGCTTTGGATTCCACTGAGCTAGGAGTACTGGGCGAATTGAACTATAGAATAAGATGAGAAGTAAGATCCTCGCAACAGTCTGTCTTGGGTACGAAAATTCCAAAAAAACCTCAGTGAATGTTTCAAATGTGTGCATTTTTATGCTTATTTTTCGTGATTTTAATATTTTTGGATTACTTCCTTTGCTGCTTCAATAATAATATTTTTTCTAAAAATAATAAAAAAGTAGACAATAACAACACGCCTGATTTCCTCTTTTCGCTCTCCGAAATGATCGCAATTTGCAAATCCTTTCTTTCTTCAGGTGTCTTTAATGGGCTGTCCCTAGCACCTGTCAACGTTCCATTCGTTTTTTTTATGTCAAAATTCAAAGCGCAGATTTCAACCTATTTGAATATTGCGTTTCAGTTGGTTTTGTTGTGCCCAATTCTTCTCATCTGGGATTGAAAATGTTCTCATAGTTTTCCTTCGTACTTTTTACTAAAATAAAACTTACATTTCTCTAATTTTCCTTGAACTTTGTTTTCTCTCAGCAACATAATACAGTAGAGCCTCGATTATCCGCGATTGCCGCGAAAATTTTTTTTAGTTACGAACCTAAAAAAAAACAATTTTAATCCAAGCCAACAACAGGGAAAGAACAATAGACCTAACAGTGCGAAGGTCGAAACTTACTGACAGGTTTATTGTGCATCGTAATCCTATAGGTCTTCTCGGAATTTGTGGATGCAAACGTAGAGTAAAGGTTTCTGCTTTACTGTACATATTTTAAAAGTTTTACATATTATGTTTTTTATACAATAAAACGTAGTTTTTAATGGTGAAAAATTTTTTTTTTCATGTTTACACCTCATTTTTTATCTTTTTTCGGGTTATCCACGATTTTCGTTATCCGCGAAGCCCTTGCCACCCAATCCCGCGGATAATCGGGGCTCTACCGTATTGTTAATCCTTTTTGGGAGGCCTATAGGTGTCTGTTTAAACGAAGCTAACGATTCTACTTCTTCTGGTGAAAGTAAAATCATCTTCGTAGCTTATAAATATGTAAATATTGTTTATTTTAAATTAAAAATTAACAAGTGAATATAATTTTGACTAAAGCATAAATTTAAGAGCGACTCATAATAATTAAAAAATAAATATAATAATTATAAAAAGGAAGTACATGAGCATAAGCAAAAATAAAAATAAAAAAGTTCGGAAAATAAGAAAAAAAAAAAAAATAAGCGGACGTTAAGAAAAAAACCCTTGTAGATATACGGATTCAAACCGACCATCTTCAATATATCAGTCAGAGACCTTAAGCATCAAGCTACAGCTGACAACTGAATTGAGATGGTAGCATTTCTAACATTTAAGCTAATAGACGAAATCCAATGAAAACAATGCCAAATATCTCGAACATGGGGGAGGGTGTTGGCCCCTGAAAATACTTTATTCCTACATTCTTTGAGCCTTTGAACAAGATGGTGAAGTCCGTTTGTCGATCCGACCTTCCGTTCGGGAGTTGTTAGGGATGGGCAGACACGGACGGACGGACGGACAAGACAAATGCAATAGCTACCGATTTTGGTCGCTATCACAATAGCCCTCAAATGGGTCGCTAAAAAATATTCAGGACTCACATATTACATTAAAAAATGTTTATATAATAAAATATAATGAGACCTGTACAGTTTTCTATCATGTGACGATCCTCAGCAAAATCTCACATAAAACATTTTTAAGCCTAATATGTATGTCCTGAATACTTTTTAATTTAAGAATGATTTTTGTGACACATTAAATCTTTTAGTTAATTATTTATTTTAATATTGAATTTTACGGAATTATGAACAAGACAATCTCTCATGCTATGAAATTAACTATCCTTTACAAGGGACGATATTAGAAACCTTTTATTTCTAATCTTTTAAAGTACTAACGTTTCTTTTAATTCAGTTATATGTTGAAAATCTCTTTCTAGACTTTTAACTTTGTTTTGGAATATTAACATTCATTACACAATTTCAAATTAACATCTATTGACGGTATTAAATAAATCCACCATTCTTTTGTCCATTTCTTCCACAACTTTTATTTTATTTCTATCAGGAAATATTTTTACAGTAAAAAAAACCACATAACCAATTCCCTTTTAATCAGGATCGGGAAGTAACACGTTATTAGTAAGACCGTTACTGGTAACAGTTACTTTTTTAATTGATTAATTATAACTCTGTTAAATAATAAACTGTTTAACGTGTCCTAATTATATATTGCAATAAGCCTACTATATTGACACTTTGAAATTAATATGGATAAAATATTAATAAATATGGCTATGTACGTTTCTGAATTCCTTACTGAATTCCTTTATCAAGCCATTATTAAAAACCCTGGATCCCCCAAAATTTCATTGTCCCGAAGGGATTCGTCTAAGAGATCTGGCAATATTCAAAATACTCTTAAATATAAAGGTACATGGATTTAATTATTGAGTCTACGGCGCTTTTTTTATTATTTTTATTTTTACCGTTTACTATTTCCCTCCCTTAATGAAATATTATTTCCATTTTTTCTTTTTTGGAATAGTTTTTTGGAATAGTTTTTTTTTTCCCTTTACGATTTACATTAAAGATGTTGTGCTTCCTATTTTAATTAAAAGCCATATTCTATTACATTTTAGTGGATAATTCTTGATTGTAACTGGCTTTAGTTCTGATCATTGCAGATTCAAAAAATTCTCTTAAGTATCTTTCTTTTCTTTGCCCAAGGATTATTACATTTTCAAAATCGAGGGAGTGGCCCGTTTTTTTTTTGCAATGATCAGCAGTTCCATATGCTTTATTATCCGTGTTTAGGGGTTAGCTGCATATTGCTGTCATTAATAATTTTCCTATTATGATTGTTATCCTTAAAACCGGGACAAATTTTAGCTTTCATTTTTTCTAATTTACGGCAGTGTCTAATCGAAATAGCATTATATGTTCTCCATGCAGTTTCCGCTCCAATAGCTAATAATCCACAGAATTCCTCATGCTTTAGAAATACCGTTTCTGGATGATTTCATTTCTAAACAGGTTAATAAATATGAAACGTCAGTATATCGAAAAATTACACTTATTACCACAAACTATAAAAGTGCCATACCTTTCAAATACAAAAGAAACGCGGTATTTACGGCTGTCGACAGAGCATGGAAAATAAGCTCTAATAATAAGGCCCTATATGAAGAACTGAATACTATTAGAAGAATTTTCATGGAAAATAATTTCGCAGAAGTTTGGTTGGAGCAACATATCAATAACTTTGTTAGGATGTAAAAAATAAACAACTATAGACAGAAGGCATCTACTTTAGAAATGTTAGCATCCAAAAGTAATAAACCGAAAAACTTTGCATCCATCACATTTGATGAAAATTTAATTAGGAAAATTACTCCTATTTTTGCACCAGTTGACATAGGTATTGCTTGTAAACCAAGAAATACCATAGGCTCGTTTCTTAATCGAAAAAAGAATAATCTATCAGATCAGGAATCTAAAAAAAGAAAAAAAGAGTCATGGGATCAAATGCAAACCAAATCAATTAAACAATAAAAACTGTCCTCAATAAAAACAGGACTCAAGATCTCATATGAGAAAACTGAATACATGGAATACAAACATAACAGAGAAACGCACCTGAATACAAGATATGGAAAGGTTAAAAGAACTGACAAATTTAAGTATCTAGGAGAATGGATCCAGCCAAATGGTTTTGATAAAGAGGCAATCAAAGGTCGCATCAGTAAGTTGGAACTGGCATACAGGTTAGTGCAAAATATATATAGCAAAAAAGCTCTCTCCTACAACGCAAAATTCAGACACTATACCACGGTTGTCAAGCCGGAAGGGATCTACAGTTCAGAATGCCTAATTTTAAACAAAAAAGGGGAAATAGAGGAACTTGAAAAGAGAGAAAGAAAAATTTTAAGGAAGATATTCGGACCGGAAAAAAGAGAGGACGGTACATGGAGGAAGAGGAAAAATATGGATTTATACAAACGGGTGGAAAAGATTACAGACACGATACGTAGGAGAAGACTGATATTTTATGATCATTATGTAAGAATGAGCGAATCTAGATTAACTAAGAAGATCTTCGACTATATCACCAACTTAAAGTCGACGACTAAATGGGTTGAGAAAACTAGAAGAGACATGCAACAAGTTGGGATTAATTCAGAAGAGATCTGGAATAGGAAAATGTTTAGAATGAGAGTTAATGGATTCAGGGGGTTCCAGGGTAAAGAAACTACGAGGACCAAGGTAATCTGGTCAGATGATAGAAGGCGGAAGCAGAGTGAGAGAATGAAGAAATACTGGGAGGAGAGGAAAAGACTATTCATCTAGTCAATTGTTTCCCGTGGTCCATAGTAGGCCAAACTCGTAAGAAGAAGAAAAAGAAGAAACAAAACTGTCCTTATGTAGGAAACACAAAACGTGAATTAAATATTAGACTAAATGAGCACAAATATGCCGTAAACACGGATAATAAAGCATGTGGAACTGCTGATCATTGCAAAAAAACGGGCCACTCCCTTGATTTGAAAATGTAGTAATCCTTGGGCAAAGAAAAGATAGATACTTAAGAGAACTTTTTGAATCTGCAATGATCAGAACTAAAGCCAGTTACAATCAAGAATTATCCATTAAAAATGTAATAGAATATGGCTTTTAATTAAAATAGGAAGCACAACATCTTTAATGTAAATCGTAAAGGGAAAAAAAAAAACTATTCCAAAAAAGAACAAAATGGAAATAATATTTCATTAAGGAAGGGAAATAGTAAACAGTAAAAATATAAATAAAAGAAAAACGTCATAGAGTCAATAATTAAATCCATGTACCTTTATATTTAAGAATATTTTGAATATTGCCAGATCTCTTAGACGAATCCCTTCGGGACAATGAAATTTTGGGGGATCCAGGGTTTTTAATAATGGCTTGATAAAGGAATTTAGTAAGGAATTCAGAAACATACATAGCCATATTTATTAATTTTTTATCCATATTAATTTCAAAGTGTCAATATAGTAGGATTATTGAAATATAACTCTGTTACTTTTATTTGTAATGGAGTATCGAAAACGCGTTACTTTTTGCGTTGATTTTTCGTCAATTTTTTTTTTTGTTTACTTTCACACCTTGCTGTTGAGTGGTTTGGAAAGAGCTGTTTCAAAAGCGCTGTATCAGTTATCCGTACGCAGTGGCGTAGCGTGGCATGGACCGGTGGGGGTGACCAGCCCGGGCGGCACTTTTTTGGGCTGCAAAATTTCACAAAAAATAATAATAACATCTTGTAATCTGAACTAAAAATTTGAATAATTTTTTTTTCTATTTTTGTCGCACCTACAATTAGGACCGATTAAAATGAGCACGGAACTTTTTATTATTTAATGTGTAACCTTTATTTAAGTGAGTGTAGTCATCTCGCTCGCTCTAGCGACTGGCAACACCGTCTGTACTAACCGAAATTGACGAACAGGACTTCAAGCTCGAACTAGTTCGAGTACTGGCTCTTCTAGCTGCCACAGGCGGCGAATTTGGTCTATGCCCGGCGGCTGAAACCCACGTGTGGGGCCGCTAATGTTGATCAAGGTCTTTTCTAAGAAGATTATCTTAGAAACTAAACCCAAATCTCATCTGTGGTCTTATCCCAGTCATTGTTGTTCGAATCACCGACGAAGAAAAACGATTTTTACGAGTCTCTTGAGTGGTTTACTTTAAAATACAGAAGGCTATTGAGCACAATACTAACACTTAGCATTATAAATTCAAACTTTCATTTGAAATAGAGATACAGCATAAGAAGTAATGTTGTAAGAAATTTACAATTTACATAAATAAATATATATTTTAAAAAAAAACGGAAATTATTACTGCATACTAACGTTTCCATTCCTACATTTCAAACTCATTTTAAAAACTCATCTTCCATTGTTTTAACGCCAGCATTTGCCTAATGACTGGTACGTTCTTATTTACATCGCGCATGGCTTCGCTGCCTGAATATTGAAAGGGACTCGCAAGCGTATAAATAATGGAAAAAGGAAGCGCATACACAGGAAACGACAGGCTGAGTACGAAACAGAGGAAAATGTTAACGCATTTTACAGTTCGTTGGGAGAAGAGGAAAAATATATTAGAGAACTGATCTACAATACAATTTGTCAAAACATGGAGGAAGCATCTCAATTAATTAAAGAAAAAAACGATGGAAAATTTATAAAAAAATGGCAATATTCAGTCAACCATGCCATGTGCGTTGTAAATAAGGACATACCAGTAAATGCTGGCGTTAGAGACAATGGAAGACAAATGTTTTACACAACTTTTTAAAATGAGTTTAAAATATAGAAATGAATTTTTTGTTAATGAAATTAACGTTTCCTTTGTTTGTAACCAACTCCTTCTTAAAGAACTGTCTTAATTGCTACTTCCAAGTAAAATGTTTTTGAAGTAAATTTTGATCTGAAGTTAATCATTGTAAATGTGAAACCTGGCATTTACATTAATTTTATGGCTAAGAGGCGATCTTTCCGATGAGAATTTCAATAACCCTGCATCTTTACGTGACTAAGCCGATGTTCCATATTAAATAAATCTAATTTGATATAAATATTGTTTGCTAATAAGAAAACTGCTTGTTTATTTTTTAATATTTTTTGATAAATAAATAAATATGTATCCGATTGTTTGTAAGCGAACAAAGACTTCTTTCCATTCCTTTCAGAAAGATTCCTTGATTGTACAAAGAACTATCAAACATGACATCAAAATAGAAAGAAAAATATGATTTCGTTTTTCGAAATTGCCTTCACAGGATCAATAAATTTTCATTGTGACAAAAAGAAGAAAAATAACCTAATAATTTCACTTTAAAATATCCATGATTCCTCTGCAGTGTTTCCTATTTTAGATGGGGTCGCTGTGTTTGATGAGCTGCTTCCATCGTTTCCTATCAGCGCCCGCTCTCTCCGTATCCCTTTGGCTTTGAGGTCTTCAACCAAGTCTAGCCATCGCTTCTTATTTAAATAAATGTTTAAATCTTTCTCTTCCCTCTTTTCTCTTTCTCTTCCGCCATTTTTTAGTTTTCTCTTCCCCTCTATCTCCATCTTCATTACTCTGTGCCCACATAATCTTCTTCTCTTCTTACCAAATGTCCAAACCATCTAAGCCTTTTTTTTCTTGATTTTATCTCCAATATTTGCCACTTTCGTAGTTCCCAGAATATACTCATTTCTTAATCTGTCTTTCTTCGTCACCCCACACATCCATCTCAGCATCCTCATTTCCATCACCTTCAGGTAATGAATGTTGAATCTTTTCAAAGGCAAGATTCCATACAGAAGTACCGGTCTCACTAGTGATTTGTATACAGTACATTGCCTTTTAACTTCATTGCGACCTTCCTATCACAAAGTAAGCCATAAATTTTAAAAAAAAAAACTATAAACTTTAATATCAATAAATGGGAAAAGGAAGGACTGAAACCATATGTTATGTTTTAAAATAGATAAAAAGCAAAACAACTTCCTCAAATGTGCTGAATTTAGATTTAATTCAGGAAAAAAAATCAAGGGCTTATTTAAGCTCAAGAAAGCAATAATGCATTAAACGTATTTTCTTTTATTTGTAATTTGATTTTGAATAAATTTCACTTTGAACGAATCAAAAAAAAAGCTTAAATAAAAAATTTGGCAAAATAAAATTCGCTTTTAAGAAATTAATGAAACTTTTAATTTAAAAATGTATTTAAAATAAAAAACTGTTGATAGTATCCTTTTAAAATATAGGAATGCAAAATAATTAGTGTGGATTATTTGATTAAGTACGAGTGCTCTTGAATTAACAAAATTCCAGATTGCCAATATATATATATATATATATATATATTCTGAAAATATAGGTTTGTTCGGCAT
This sequence comes from Thereuonema tuberculata, assembly GCA_023159025.1. Lineage (NCBI taxonomy): Eukaryota > Metazoa > Arthropoda > Chilopoda > Scutigeromorpha > Scutigeridae > Thereuonema > Thereuonema tuberculata. The sequence continues at coordinate 23,070,929 of JAFIDM010000004.1, read as the reverse complement.
GTAATTATATATTTTTAAAATGGAGAATCCTTTTCCCTCGTGGTTATTTTCACAACTTTTAAAATACAAAACAATAAAGTAAGATGAAAGGTCTTTTGGGTTTAGTAAAAATAAATACTTGATGGCAAATGTAAAGTTGACTTGATATAACAATGGAAAATCGTACATCAATGCTCAGGATATTTTCTGAATTAAGAATTTTTTGCAAAACGCAATTAAATGAAATGAAAACAATGAAATGGTTAGGTTAGACAGGTCGGAACCTCCCTTGAAAATTTTACCATTTATTTAGAACCTCAAGTAGTCACTGTATACCAAATTTTAGCTGCTCTTACGCACCGGAAGATTGTAAAAAAAATTGCTAAAATTACAAGAAATCATGATGTGATGTCATTACTGTTTACAAGCAACGTCATTCTATCTTTAGCTGGTGGGCGAGCGCTCAAGGTCAGACAAAATGGATTGCGCGGCTAGAGCAAAATACTTAATTTTGAAATAATTCTAATATAATTACTTTTTATAAAATAAAAGCAATGACTGAAAAGTGTGACGACATTTGTATTTTAAAAGAAAGTAATTTTACGTAGAAAAAAAATAAAGAAAAAATATTACAATTAAAAAATTGAATAAAAATTTATGTGACGCTAACTGCAAACTATTGGCATATTTTAAATATAATTACAAATAAAAATAATGACAATAAAAATCGAATAATAACTTAAAGCAATTAGCAAAAAATAAAGAAATAGAAAGTGTTTTCAATAAAAATGGAAAATAATTTCGGAAATTTTGAAAACATTTCAAAATCATAAGACAATGGAATTACAATGTTTCTAAACATTTAAGTCAAGCAAATCTCTAACTTACTACTAGTACTAAGATATTTTGGTGTCTGAGACCGCATATCCTGGTTATTAAAGTGTTTATTAATGCGAACGGGATACAATTTCTAAAATCTGAAATTTCTTTGCATGAAAACATTTATTTTAGAAATCATGCGAAGTCAGAAAACGATTATAGAAGTTCTTAACAGGAATAAATGCAAAAATATATTATTAGTGACATTTCGATTGCTTAGGTGTGGGCTGCACAATCCTAAATATTCGCCTGTGGTAAAATCATACACCTACCTCACATATAGTATACTTAGGAAGGTCGAAGGCTTCATTTTATTCAAAACATAAGGTGCGATTAACATACCGATTTTGGAATATCCACAAAATTCCTTTATTCGAATTTTTAACTTGTTTAGCTATTAAAACTATATTTAAACTAGTACAAAATTCCAGTCAACAATGACGGGATAACAGTGTGACGGCTTGAGACAGAGTATTTGCCCTCATTTGTATTTTCTTATTCATGTCGAGAGATGTCTCTAACGACTCTTCATTTCGTCGCTGTGGGTGAGCTTCTGCATCTAATGCTCGTCTGCTTTGCGCTTTTAGTAGGCTAACAAAATGAACAGTGAAGTTTAAATTTTAATCTAGTAGGTGTAAAATTAATGAGTATTCTTTTCATCTGGCTCTTCTCTCATTGCGTCACACACACAGAGGAAGTGATAAGAGATACTTAAACAATAATTTGAATGTAATCTCCGTGTGTAGGAAAATTTAATCACTTGTAACGCCTCTTAACAGGGCGGTTTCAGAGTATCAGAGTACGCAAATGAATAGTTAGATCAAAATCAGGCAAAATTAGATAAACTTAAATAATCAAGCAAAGAGTAATGCGAATATTTAACACATACACATAAAAGGAAATGCAAAAGATTTAATTCTTTAAATTGAATTAAACTTTATGTATCCAATACATATTATAATAAGGCAAACAATAACTTTCGTCAGACTTATGACTTTAGTAATGGATTAAAGTTCAATATCTCAGTCAGTGCTAAAATAGCTTAAAATTTAAAGCTAAACTTTATGTTTTCCACAATTAACTTGATTCAGCTAAACTGCCACAATTTGCATAAGCAATTAGATTTACTAGCATTTAATGATTACAGTCCATTCGTCTTGGTTCTTGCTTCTTCCGTAATGGCGTTCACCCATCTAAAGAACGATAAGTAGTTCGTACTTACGATCTTTAGTTTACAGCAATCGTGGAACACGATGTATCGATGAAGAAACTCACTGTAGATGATTCTGGTTACTTAACACTGAATCTGCTAGCTTCTGAATCGTAGAACTGATGAACATGGCGACCTACGTTCCAAATAGTCGTTGTAGCCCTACTATGTCTAACGTTGTCTAGGAAACGAACACTAGCTCTCATTTGCGAAAATCCTTTTCACAAGTTAAAATTGATGAATTGGTTTCATCTCTGGAATCTGCATGTTGATTTACACACTTATAGGCACAGAATATAAGCGTTGGTACTTCAAGCTTATAATCATCGTTGACATAACACTTAAAAAGATTCCACTTTCTCATTTTTGCTTGGCACAACATTTGAATATCATCTGTTCTGTAGCACTGGAAATATACACACTGCGTTGCTTGGTAACAGCGCGGTCGCTTCTTTTTTGCAACAGAGCATGTCATCTGCTCTGTTAACAATCGCCTGTGAACGTCGCATTGATTATTCTTATTAGTTGAACGCTCACAACTGCACTTATGTTGTTGGAACTCCGGCAATAGCCCTATTTTATTCAATAGCACTTTTTTTGAAATTATCCGTGCAGAATGGATATATCATGTGAAATACGGTGAGTATCTTTATGAACACTAGACATAATTATAATTTCTCATCACAAAATCCATACCGTCCCCTAAAGGATAAGATGTCTGGCTTCGGATCAGGAGGTTGTAGGTGCGATTCCCATCACGAAGTTTCGCATAAAAATATTTCTATTTTCACAGGAAATTAAAATTATTCTCGAACATAGAGAAAATGCGTTACGGAAGTGAGTTAGAGACAGACAGATCTGCAAAACTATATAATGGATTTTCAAAACATACAAATTTATTAATAAAATCTACATACAAATTTAGTTAGTTTAATAAAAATCGAAGCCGTAAATTTATTCTGTAAATAAATATCTATAAATTTTTTTATCTATATTACGAGCAACAACAAAAAAATGAGTAACTTTGAAAGTTATGTCTAATGAGATTTATGTCAAGAAAAAATCATTTGCTTGAAAATTTTTTAGGATGTAAGTGTCTCAAATTCTGCTGTATCAAATTCAGTAACGGTTACGTCATTAAGAATATTGAGGGAAATTGTCTTCGCTAATCAGAGGGAACCCTACCCTGTGTTTACGGCAATTTTTTCTTTCTCGAAATTTCGAATACTTTTGCAGGAACTATCTACGGCGTGGACTACCTGAGCGTTGAAAATGTGCGTCGTTGCTAACGTTCTGACAGGACCGAGCGAAATGCCACGTCTTCTGTGGAAAGATACACGAGCATTTCAACGCAGAGAATTAGCAACGTCGGAAGGCTAAGTCGGGATTTTTGACAATTAATGACTGCTTATAATAGAGCGGGAGTAGAAATATATCATCATTAATGATGCATTATCATTTCTTTATTATAATCGGAAGTGAGCACATCCTGCGAGCGTTGTCCACGTGTTATCAGTGAAGCATTCCGGCCCCTTCGTTTGTTGTGTCAATTCCTGAACAGTGATACCTGCAAAAGTTGTTTTGCAATGAAATTCCAAGAAAAAGGTAGGTTTGTTATTTTTGTGTTATTTTGTCACTGGATTTTTTTCATTGAAAGTGCCATAAATTTAGGTTTTTGGGTCCACCATTTTGAAATTTGTTGACGGATTCATTGCATATTGATACTCATGGTAGTCATGTATGCAAGTAACATAAATGCGTTGGAATTTTTATTGTATCTCCATTTGTTAAAAAGTTATTACAAATTTAAGTTTTTACGCCCCCTTGCGGATATCTCGAAAACTATTAACCGGAGATGAAAATGAATCTCAAAATTCGGACTCACCGTTAAAAAGTCTATAAATTTTTTTTTGTGACCCATAAAACCAATATTAAATTCACTGTAACACTTCGCGGCGTTCCCTTGTAAGTTTAATAAAGTTTGTAAAACTACTGAATTTCTTCCATGAACTAGATGATGTAGCATACATATTTTCCATTAACAATATTTTTTTACGAATTAGTTTTACTATTAATATAATTATGTAAATAAATGTTCAATAGCAAAAGATAACCGAACAATAAAAAAATCATTATAGTGATGACATTTTTAAACTTTTTAACATAATACCAAAAACTTTATTTTTTATTTCTTCTTCTTCTTTCTTCGAATTTGGCCGACTATGGACCACGTGAAATAACTCATGATTATTTTTCTACTTTCTTTCTTCTCTTCCAGTATTCTTTCATTCTTTCACTATGTTGTTTCCTTCTTTCTTCCGTCCATTTTGCTCCATTTTATTTTTTATTTATTTATTTATTTATTTATTTTTGGTGGGCTGGCTTTTAGAAAACCATATAGTACGAAAAAAATACATTTTCTACAAATTATTTACAGTAATATTGAGCAAAAACTTTTAAAATGTTTACTATCTCTACTCCATTCAAGAGAGCTTTTCAACCACAGGATTCAAAGATGAAAAGAAGTAATCTAGGTTTCGACGTAACTTATGATAGTTCATATGTTATCTATTTACTTTAGATCATTCTTAAAATCAAAATCATGAATAAAATTGATTATTAATTAATTTTATTAAAGCTTAAAACTTCTAATGTAGAAAATGGACAAAAAGTTTAAGAAATATTGAAAGCTAGCTTATCTTTTTGAATAACATGTTTACGATTCGAGATCGTTTGCCTTTAAGAATTAGCCTAAAATAACAAACACGAGGTTTTATTTATACTATATAGTTTCCTCTGAATACAGTTCAATATCAAGATTTAAGACACGAATTTAAAAAAAACTTAAAAAGAAACAGATTTAGACTAATTGTCAACGTTAGAATACAGTACTGGCGAAGAAAATTTATAAAAATATTGCGTGTTACGATGAAAACCTTTTACTTTAATGCTAACGTTTCGTTTGCAGTAAATAAAACTAATGTAGAAATATTTACGAGCAGTTCTAAAACAATTTTGTGTTTTTTTAATGGACTGCCTCCTAATTATATCAGGAAATTTTCATTTCTGAAATGCTCGTTGCATTTTCCACTTCATTCCGATGGCTTTTTTCTCCGATCGAATTTTTGACCTATCACAAATTTGTTTAATACTTTACCATTCGAACAGAAGGAACGCTGACATTTTTGTTATATTCGTAAACTCTATTAAAGTATTGGGAAACACAATAAGTCCTTCGACCTCGCTTTTTCTTGGTCATTTTTTCCTCGGACATGTAGGCAAGTGGTTGATCACTCAGCTGGACGAGTGATCAGCCCCAGCACATTTGTTTTGGCGCCCTCTGTATTTCGTTTCGCTTCCCAATATTTGATAAACAGACAAACCAACCATATTATCTGAACGCGGCAATTTTTTAAAGAAAGCAGTTTACTTACAACAAAAAAATTTAACTTGCGTTAGGAACAATAACATGAAAATCTCTTATATACAGGGTATCTACAATTAAAGTTAACCTATTCCATTAACTTTACAGCAAAAACCACTTATCGGAATGGCACCAAACTTGCAGTATGTCTTAATGACGCCATAGGAAGGACATTCGTTGAAAAAAAATAGCTTCAAAAATCACCACAAGGGGGAGTTTGTAGGCGTTTGTATGCTGATCGTGACAATGCGGTACAGCGCTGATATGGTTACAATCACGTCACAACATGTTTAATATGTTGACCACCATTAACTGCTACCATCTGAAATCACAGAATCACATGTTCAACTTTTGAACGCATAGTATCCCTGGAAAT
>JAFIDM010000004.1:23040874-23053382 GCA_023159025.1 Thereuonema tuberculata | reverse complement strand
CTCAAATTTCTGCCCCGTATATCATAGAGCTTTTAGCAAAATGAATTTTCTTTACTTAGGAAAATAATCATTTATTATTTATTTTTTTAATAAATTTCCATTAGCTGTTTTATGTAAATAGACGTAAGGAACTTACACACAGGAATACTTTTTTGATGATAATTTAAAACGGCATTGTTATTGTGAGAAGGAAGATAAAATTATCTAGAAACATTCGAAAAGACTATTTTCCTCAATAATTTGGTGGTTTCCCGAATTGAGTAGAACTCTCATAAATAAAATCCATTGCATGGAAATAATGTTACAGTGGCGTACCCACGTTTAAGGTTGGGGGGGGGGCGGCTACGGATGTTGCAATGTAGGCCTATTTAAAAATAAATTGTTTCCAAGATCACTTTCCAAAATAGTAAAATAAAGACACGTTAGTGCTTTAATAAAGGCTTTCTTCTGATGATACCAGAGAAAAGTTAAGTTAGTGAAGTATTACATTTAAACATAAGTTTTTATGTAATTAATTTTTCCTAAAATAAAAGCACAACTGAAATAATTTTAAATACAAATAGGAAAAGAGTTTCACCAAACGATAAGAAAAAAAAAGTTTAGTTAATTAAGTAACTAATTAATTAAAAGAATATTATTTATTACTTCTAATCGTAATATTAGCGTATTATTTATTTACTTCTAATCGTAAATTGGTTTTCTGTCTAATACTCATAATATAAACGGAAAAAACTAATTATCATAAAGGAGAAAGGCAAAAAAAAATTAAAAAATTAAAAAAAGGAAAAAAAAAAAAACAGAAAAAAAGAAAGAAATGAAATTTAAAAAAAAATACATCTTAGCACGCCAAGAGTTCGAACCCGGGATCGTTGGATTCAGAGGTCACTGCCATACCCATCACACCACCTAACATTTACTTTCAGTAGTGAGCTAATAAGGCAATGCTTGAAAATCTATGAAAATAACTGAATATCTCGAAATCTATGGGTCGCTGGCCCCAAAATTTATAAACATTCAATGATTTTAATAATACAAAAACTAATGGCAATAATTGGTGTTTATTTGTTTATTTGGAGTTAATAAATGTGCCGGTAAGGCCCATGAAATATTGCCATTGGTGTTTATTTGTTTATGTGGAGTTAATAAAGTTATTTCAATAAACTTCTTTAATACTCCACTTACATCATACATCGAAGGCAATATTTCGAAGGATTTGTACTTCTCTTTCAAGCCATATTTCACCTTAGGAATAGGGAATCTCTTCCTCTTTATATGGCTTGAAAAAGAAGTATAAATCCTTCGAAATATTGCCTTTGATGTATGATGTTTGTGGAGTATTAAAGAAGTTTATTGAAATATTTATAAAGGTTATTTTATTGATAATAAAGAGATTATTTATAATGTTAACCTGGATTCCTGTTTTAACAACTTTGTGTATGCCTCAAAATCATGATTATTCTCACATGAGAGAAACAACTTCCATCTCTTCTGTTTCTATTGCCATGGTCACCTATCAAACAATATTATGTTACCCTCTATTGCAATGTACAGTCCATTGCATTGCACCAATCATAGACTGTTTCTTCGGATATAAATCATGGTTCGTCTGGGGAGTCCAGCAGTCGGAGTTGCAAAGAGGGGGTTCTATCATTGGGTCGCCTTACTTCCTAGAAGATGCCCACTGCAGTCGTGGACGAAACCTTTTAGACAACAAAACACGTCTTTAAAACCAGAAACCCGCAACTTATAAGTTTTTCTATTTAATATAGGCTTCTAATCGTAGATGAAAAATTTACATGAAAACTTTTTGAATTTGAAAAATTATAATATAGTAACAGAGCGATGTTAAAAGTAAAAGACAACATTTTACTAAATGGCAATTCTACTTAATAAGAAAACTGATATACTCAAATCATGAGAACAAACTGTCACCAAACTTTGGCGATCAAGAATAAAAAAAAAATCTGTCTAAACTGGCAGAGAAAACACTGGACTACTGATATCATCGCCAAATTTCGGCGAGGAAGGGTTAAAAAAAAATAACCGAAGAAGAAATGTAAGATACGTGTACTCCAACTTCCATTGAGACAGCGCAGTTAAAATTTGACGCCGTAGATGGGCCCATTTGTAACATCTGAACCGCTGATTTAGGATGATTAACACTTATCATGGATTAACACTAATAAAACAGACACATGCTTAAATAATCTTAGGAATATATATTTTTCTTTTCTCTTTCATTCTCCTCAGTCTGACGCTCTTATAATTCGACCTAAAATATGCTAGAAATAAATATGATAGAAACACAAAAAGAAAATAAAAATTATGAATATAAATTGGAATTCATTTCTTCGCAGAGAGATACCAGGAAACACTGTATATAAAAAGGAAGTGAAGTTACTTTGAATCTTCTTCGCTGCACTTTTTGGGGCCTCATCTCGCGAATCATTGGTAGTCCTTTTCATTTTCTCTCTGGCGAAGTTCACTTAGAATTTTTGATTTCACATAAACGTATTAATCCAGAATCTTCTTCCTTTATTTGGTATGTTTAACGACGGATCCACCATGTGCTTTGATAGGTTGGACAGCGTAATGTAGCATGGTAAAACGTTGCAATAGTTGTGACAAAGATTGCAGTGACTGATCACCAGCAAAAAACAAAAAACTGCCGAGATATTAGGTAAGCAACAAGCCAGCAGGTTGTGAGTATAACCTACGACCCATCACTGTTTAACATCGCACGGTCACAAGTACTAGTCCATTGCGCCCTCTTCGCATACCTCTAGTTGCTAGCTATCATAGGTCTTTGCATCCTAAAGAATTAAGATGATTCTGGTAGCTACTGCATCAGTCTCTTTTTAATGTCGGATTTGTTAAATACATGCAGATGTTTGTTGCATGCAGTGAAAGAGTGAAGATTTATATACAATTATAGCATTTTGGCTTACAAAGAGAAAATGTGTTTAGGGTTCTGACTCAAGCAAATGCAGGCGACTGCAAACCTTTTATTTCTTTTATAAACGAGTATTTCTTTTACCAATGCACCTAAAATTCTGAAAATTTAAACATGAACTTGTAAAACATTTGGGATTTATATTTTCTTGTTTTTAATTTTCAAAATATTCTACAATTAATTAAATTAAAATTCAAAAACAGTCAATTTTTTGGGTGTTTACGAGGTATTACTCGATATTTTCAACTCAAAAAAATTTAACTGAAACCTGAAATGGCAAAAAATTCGCAAAATAATGTTTTATATTTAAAAAAATTATTATTAGTGCAACAGTTCGTTTTGAAAAAACTAAAAATTGCGTTTGTTTTTTTTTTAAATTGTATGAGATTAAATTACTTTTTAAAAAATTAACTGTTGTACTAATAATAAATATTTTAAATACAAAACATTATTTTACGAATTTTTTAACATTTCAGATTTTTGTTAAAAGTTTTTTGATTAATACAGGGTATACCTGAAATGTGCTGCCAAACTTAAAGGTTGTATTCAATCATGCAAAACAACGAATAAATGTCATGTAAACATGGGTCTGAAAATGCTTTATTTTCAAAATATGAACGAAGCAAAAATTCAGAGGTGTTGGCCGTACATTCGCTCAGATTCACAGAAAGTGCTCGAAATGTCCTCCACCGCCCGCAATGCACGCAACACAACGTTGTTCCATCGACTGCCGAACACGGTCGAAGATGCCAGGTGTACGTCGAATTGTGTTGCACCCATCCACTATACGATCATGCAGTGCGTGTGCATCAGAAACCGGTGTCGTCTTTAATGGTGTCCACTTTTGGTAGGAGATATTGAACAATAGATATCACGATTACTCAGGAGCAAGTTAATGACTCTACGATACAACGTAAAGGCAACACCTCTGTATCGTTTCATCGTTCATATCTTGGAAATAACGCATGTTTACATGACATTTATTCGTTGTTTTGCATGATTGAATACAACTTTTAAGTTTGGCGGCACATTTCATGTATACCCTGTATATTGTACACACCCAAAAAAAATTGACTGTTTTCGAATTTTAATTTAATTAATTATAGAATATTTTGAAAATTAAAAACAAGAAAATAGAAATCCCAGATTCTTCACAAGTTCTTGCTGTAAAAATGCTGTAAAAATTTTAAGAATTTTAAGTGTCTTGGAAAAAGAAATATATGAAAGAAATAAAAGGTTTGGAGTCACCTGCATTTGTTTGAGTCAGGACCTTAATAAGAAAAATATTCATGATAAGTTTTTATAGTGTTCATCTATTTTTCTTAACAAACCCGAATATTAACGGCATTACAATATTTTTGCCTCTCTTTAGAGGCATTTATGCTGTTACAAACATCATCACATTTCTCAAATGCCAATTTGATTTTAATTTTGAAATCAGGAATCATTATAATTACATTACGAAACATAGAATCAGATGTCATTATGGACTTATTATATTTTAGTTCTGGGTATATCGAGTAGTTTTGATTGTAGTTCAACTTATCTCTTGTTTTCCCGTAGAATGATTCGGCAACATGGAACACAGATCATCCGAAGATTCTAGAATGCTTTCAGAAGACTGTACTTGTGTGGATTCCTTCCGCTTTTCTCTTTCTTGGTGTTCCAATCGAGATTTATCTGGTGTCTGGTCAAAGAAAGTTCAAAACTCCTTGGAGCGCTTTTAACATCACAAAATTGGTAAGATTACACTGTTTGATTAACAACTAGCATTTTTGGAATAATCTAAATAGATAATTAAATTCATAATTTCTTTTTTCTCTTCATAGATAATAGGGGTTTTATTGATTCTAACGACGATAGCGGATTTCATCCTTCAGTTTTATTACAGTGAAAGTCAAGGACTCCCTCTTGTTGATGTAACTGCTTTTGTCCTTCTGCTATCTTGTTATGTAAGTACTAAAAACACAAAGAGTTTATTTCCAAACCCTTGATTAGTATTACATGGAAATGGAAATAAACATTAAACATTACAGGTGCATTGGAGTAGATTGTTCCTTATGGTGAAATATGTATACAATTTCAAAAATGAAGATTTTTCCTCTGCTTGGTGAAATACAATTTAAAGATGTCTAATTACTATGATTATTATCTACAGATATCGTGTGTTTTCCATTTTCATATAAAAACTATGGTTGACTGATTTCAACAAAAGGTATGGATTAACGCTTTCAATAAAAAACTGAATTAGCGGTATATAAATATATAATAATTATATATTTATATATAATTATATGAAAACAATACTGAAAGATTAAAACCTTTAAGACATATTTCACCATGCAGAGGGAAAAAAATCATTTCGAAACAAATATCATTATATAAACAGTCAGAAATTTATAATAATTAAAACTAAAAAAAGAAAAAAAAAACTTAACATGGAATTTGAAATGTAAGTTTAACTCTTACAATAATAGTTTAAACAGTAATAACATTATAATTAATATCTGTACGGTCCCAATGTAGATTTTTGTTAATAATTACAAATATTTAGGTATCTACATTGATGATAACTACAATTGGAGCAATCACTATAAGTATGTGCTCAAACGATTACATACATTCACTTTTATGTTTTATTACCTAAGAAACAAATATCAATTTAAACAAAAACTTATTGTATGTATTTCACTTGTTGAATTACGGTTTGGATTGTTGGCATTGCTTAACAAAAGAGCTAAGTACAGAATCTTGAATATCGAAGAAAAATTTTTATACAATATCATTTTAAGATTTTTTATAAATATAAAAAGATTAAAGAGAATTATAAATCCAATACAGATACTAGATTACGTTGGCTTGAGATGTACTTTGAAATTCCAAAGATGAAAAATAGTTTTTTTGGCTTTCGAATAGTTTTGAATATATTTATGCCAAAGATAAATTTACATTATCTTCTGTTAGATAAATTGGAAAATCAACAATAGCAATAGTTTTAAAATAATCAAGAAAATTAATATATGATATTATAATCAAAAATATTGTAAAAAAATTCTAAATTATTCATAGTACTTTTTAATGTAAATGTTTCAATTTAATTTAATTTAACTATATTGACACATAATAAATATTCCAGCACCTATAATACAGGAGTAATTTTGAAATTACACCTAATAGGACTTGCAAACATTAAAAAAAGAAAGAAAGAAATATTTAATAGAACAGAAATTAAAAAGAGTAATATACAAACTGGCACAGTAGCACTTGGCTGCGGCTTGGAGGTAGAGGACTCGGCGGAGGGCGGGAATTTTTCCATTCTCCTCCAAACGGGACCTAGGATCTACCCAGCCCTCTGTTGAATGGGTACGGGGTTTCTTTCCCGGGGGTGAAAGGTAGGCAAGCGTCGGACTGACCACCCGACTTCAACTTAGTCCCGTTGATCATGGAACGCCGGGAGCCTTATCTCCAGCGACCCCAAGATCCACACAGGGCTGTAGTAGGACACTTTTTTAATATAAATAAAGTACCCATAAACGCCTTGATTGTAGAAAACCAATGCATTTACGTTAAAGAGCGATTGAAAGAAATTGAAAAACGATTGTGTGGAAGGTCCGAAACAGGAAACTGCCAAAGTTAAAAAGAAAATGAAGACCAAAAAAGTATATTCTACTGCAATGTAGAAAGACTTATCTTTTCATCTAGTGAACAAGTATTGGTTGGAATAAATGAATAATTGTATTGGTTGAATCGAAGGAACGACGACAGTGAAATGCGTTGATTGTAACGACACCTGAATTATTGGGAATTATGGAGAGATTGGTTTCTAAACGTGGATTAGGAGCAGGAATTATTGGAGTAGGAATCACAATGAATTAATGATTCGAGCGACGTTCGACTAACATAGACCTATGAGTTACGAATTTCGCGATAGATTATTATCTCAGTTAGTTAATTTAAGCTCAAAATTTCTTTGACCACCTGTTGATGCCATTAGGATAAACAGAGGAAAAATTCCGAGGCATTTCTATGTCGATTTTGCTGAAAAATGAGTTGTTGATCATCGACTGATCCAACGATGAGTAACTAGGATTAAGAAATGATTGATTAAGATAGTTAAGCTCTTAAAGGTGAGATCGGAGCGTTAGCCCACCGTTAGACGGATTTAGATTGAAAACAAAGAGACTAAACGTTGATCTTCCAAACTCTCATTTCTTGATAATTACGATATTTTTAGAAATATTGCTTGGAATTGCCGTCAAACAGCCACAGAGTCCAATGTCTCCAAAATAATTGCATTTAGATAATTTCTAATCGATAATTTTGCAGATTTAATCTATTGCGGCATGTTGAGATAAGTGATCTTGGATCGCTCAAAGCAACTGGGTGCATAGACCCTTAGTGAATTACAACTTGAAATAGTTTGGTAAACAAATAGTTTATCGGGAATGACAACAAGATTTATAAATGAATCTACTATAAAGTCTGTGATTCAAAATTATTCTAGTTTTCTCTCCTTCTTTCTATTCATATAATCAGAACAAATTCACTGATCTGCAGAGTGTTTCGGAAATGGTAGATAAATCGAAGAGATACGGGTCCCAAAAGTCATTTTGAATCGAAAATGTTCTATGATATTTTATTGTACGGGCTGTAGTTTTAGAGTTGGGAAATGAATGCTTTGGGAATGGTCCCTAATCACAGAAAGCTCAGTTCACATTAGGAAGTGTAAGGAAATAAGGTAATGGTTTTTTATAAAAAGCAATCCAGGTAAAAAAATGTATGACTGAAAACAGGCATGATAATTAAAGAAAATGCCTTACATCCTTACACTTCCTAATGTGAACTGAGCTTTCTTTGATTAGCGACTATTCCCAAAGCATTAATTTCCTTACTCTAAAACTACGGCCTGTACAAATATCATAAAACATTTTGACTCAAAATGACTTTTGGAACCCGTATCTCTTCGCTTTGTCTACCATTTCCGAAACAACCTGTACATGCTTGCATTTCTTATTTTTACTTTCAGATAGTAATGATGTTACATGTCATCATGGGAAGACTCAAAGGTATTTCATCATCAGGGTTGGAGTTTTTCTTCTGGCTGATTCTCTCATTAAGTTTTGGAATATCTTGCATCACCGTCTGGTGGAATATCATTGATGAGGTAAATCTGTGGTTTGATTAAGACTATCAAGAGGCCGGGCTTGATTCGCAAGACAAACTTTTGTTGTTTTTTTTCACTTCTTATATTTTGTACTAATATTGCTTTTTAACCAGACTAGTCAATTCTTTAGCTATAGATTCTTAAGTATTTGTATTGTAAAAGGAAAATTTTATTTCATTTTTATTGTTAAGCTTTTTTATTGATTTTCTGTCTATTCCCTGTTTCAAGCTATTTGAAGACAATTACATTACGCTCTTTGAGTAGATTGAATTTTTTCTACCTAACTGAAGGTGTATCTACCTAAATTCAATGCGTTATTACCGTGACGCAAAAGAAATTCATGTATTCGCATTTGTTAGCAGAAAGAACTCAATTGAGTAAGGTTTGAGTTGTGTAATATTAGGAGAGAAATAGGAAATAAATTTCTAATAACCTAATAATAAATCAGCCATAATTTTGTTTTCAAATCACTCATGAAAAATTATTGGTTTGTATGAATGTAAACATTTGAACTGAATTAAATAGTCAACTATTTCAATTTTGTTTTATCCCCAATTCGAAGTTTGTACTCGATATTTAAAGTAAATATCGAGTAGGCTTTGATATTAGAACAAAATTTTATTCGCCTAAAAATCCTGACATCATAAATACATTGAAGAAAGTCAGAATCCGCTGTTCCTTCAAAGCTAAGGTAAGGGAATGAAGATAAAGATAAAGTCTGATCTGGAATGAGTTAAGATTCAGGGCATTGCACTTTCATTCATTAAATTAAAAATTCTCATTATAAATAGGTTTACAAGTTAAAAGAAAACGATGGAATGTAGTCTAACTATATAAAAAGAAAAGACTTAGACTCACTCACTCACTGACTGATTGATCAACATCTAGCCCAAACCGTTGGACCTAGAAAGCTGAAATTTTGCACAGAGTTTTCCTTTATGTTGTAGACAAGGAATAAGGCCTGAGTTTGCGAAATTCCCACGGGTTCGGGAATAACGAGGTTTTTTTTGTCGCTTTAAAGTTTTCTTATTTCCGTACGTAGTTCCGTAACTATAATTAGTAGAAACTTCAAATTTGGCATGTAAGTAGGTAATTATTATCACTAAGTCCTTTTTCAGGATGTTTCGAAATTCCCCTGGGGGATAGGATAAAAAGCATTGCTTTAAGTTATAAAGCTCAAAGTTTGCTTCCGTTACTATTGTTAGGTTTTAGGATTTGTTATCTTGACAATGAGAACTACACAAATATTGTTATGCAACAATTGGAAGTAAAATATTGATCTGCACCATAGCGCTACATGCGCACCCGGTGACAACAATGGGAACTACACAAATAGTATTCTGCAACAATTACAGCTAAAATATTGTTTTGCATAATACCGATGGGGTTTTCGGGTTAGATATAGATTCGTAATGATCAGATGATTTTTTTTCGAACTAGGAAACGTATGAAGTGATAGGGTTATGACGTTACAAAATTCGGATAACCTGGAACTAGGGGTATAAACGGGAGGGAAAAGGGAAAAAATTGGTGGGAAATCTTTTTTTTCCGATCTCGATATTAATTTCATATCTAGGAATCTCGAGTTATAAAATTCAAATAACCTGGAACTAGGGGTGTACACTGGGAGGGCGGGATGGGCAAACATGGTTCAACGATACTTCTACGAGGTTTTCGGGATAGGTAGAGATTTGTAATGAGATCAGACCTTTTGAGTTGCTGTTTTTGTACCAACCGGGAAAGTTCCAAGTGATCTTGCAATTGTAATTTCATCCACATTAGGACATTTGTTTTTTGTAACCCGAGCGAAGAACGGGTCGTTTTTCTAGTATCATTTAAAAAGAAGATTTCATTGTTCATATAAAATTCGCTACATTACCGTGGTTTTCTCACATTTTATGTTCGGCTTAAATTTATCTCGCGAACCTTCACAACATTTTTACATTGAAAACAAAAATTTTCGATTTATCAGTCAACAGTTAAACAAGTGAATATAATTTTGTGCTAAAGCATAAAGTTAAGGGCGACCCTTAATAATAAAAAAAATGAAAATAATTATAAAATATTAAGAAAATTAAAGAAATTTATATCAACAATAACGAATCTAGAATTAGTTGGTTAAGGGTATTTGATATACCAAAAACAAAAAATAATTTTGGTTTTAGAACAAATGAATAAGTATATTCAAAAATATTCGGACAACTAATTTGGGATAATTTAAATAGTAACAATTTTAAAACAATAACAAAACAATTAGTATACGATATTATAAATAAAAATATTTTTAAAAATTTCTAATTTACTACAGATAAATATTTTATTCATATAAAATATATATTAAACTTCATTTCTTTAGACACATTAAACTTTCCAGTATCTATAATACAGGAGTAAATTTGTAATTACACCTAATAGGACTGGTGAACATCAAAGGGAAAAAAAATAGAAGTATTTAACGAAAGGAAAAATAAAAAAAATTAGGATAAAAATAAAAAAAAAAAGATAGGAAATTAAGAAAAAAAAACCAAAGTAGATATACGGATTCGAACCACAACTTTCAGCATATGAGTCTGATACTTTACCCATCAACTTATAGCTGACAACTGAAAGACGATGATTGCATTTCTAACATTTAAACTAATAGCGGAAATCCAATGAAACAATGCCAAATATCTCGAACATGGGAGGCGTTATCCTCTGAAAATACCTCAATCCTACGTTGTTTGGGCCTCTGAACACGATGATGAAATCCGTTTGTCGATCCGACCTTCCGTTGGATAGATACGGATGGACGGACAGGAAAAACGCAATAGCTACCCATTTTGATCGTTATCACAACCAGCTCCCAAATGGGTGCTAAAAAAGTAGAATTTAGAGTTTTTTTCATTTCCCATTAAATCATTTATATTGAAATGATATCTTAAAGATACATTTATTGATGTAAGATATTTAAAACATATAATGTCTTTATGTAAATGTTTTTCTAGCGACGATTATCACAATCACTGTCTCAGATTTACATAACAGGAGTATTTCTGTTATGTGTTTGCCAATTGATGCTAACAACTTTCGTCTTCTCAGGCCAACCAGGTACAAGTAAAGTAAGTACACTATAATGTATTTTCATTTAATTTCTTCGAACATGTTGTGTGATATATAAGGTAAGGGAACCAGTTGTGGATCGTGAACCAATTGCGGGTCAAGTCGTTTACTGTCTTAATTATCACACTTATCAACAGATGGCTCAGATATATAGAATACTGATCCCTTCATGAGCTTCGTTTTGGTATTAAAGTTTGTTTGGAGTTTCAAGTGGAGCCATCCTGTGAATTTGTTAAATAATTTGACGGAATTTCAAAAGAAAATTAAGGTGAGTTAGCCTGAAAGTTATTTGTAGTTATTCTAGAATGGATATACGTTAGAATTACTGTATGTATGATAGTACAAGGTTTAATATAACCGGGGAAAAATAAAACATAGTGTTTTCTGCCTCTGGCCATGTTTGCGGAAAATTCTGCAGCCCTTTGTTCTGGCGGAAATTCAGCGGTTCGTGGGGTCCAATTGTGGATCAAACGTCACAATACAAATGAAGACTGTGAAAATGCAGTAAATATTTTTTTATCGAACTGAGGTAATACAATGTCAATTATAAGAGCTTAATAAAGGAATAAATGCAAAAATGAAAATTATTTAGCTATTTCTTGAGGTGAAAACCAAGTTTATGCTGAGGCCGATCCACAACTGGTGCCTTCACCTATATGTTGTGATACTTTAGATTTTAATCCCGTGTTATCTTTAAATATTTTTTTTCTTTAGAAAGAATGTCCTGAAGTGAATGCGTCTTTTCTCTCGAAGCTGTGTTTCTCCTGGTTCGACAGGTAAGTCTTTATTTTTAAATATGAAGACCAGAAATGAAATACTCCTTCGGAATTTACTAGCTTTGTTTTCTTTCTTCCAGTTTAATCTTCCTTGGTTATCGCCGTCCTCTGAAACAGGAGGACTTGTGGTCACTTCAACCCAAGCTAACAGCGGAGACCAACTGTCAACTATTCGAGAAAAAATGGAACGAAGAAACTAAGCGAAAAAAAAGGTTGAATTCAGATTAAACCTTTCCTAACGTTAAAATGAAAACTGAGTTTTTAATAGTTCATTCTTTTAAAGTTTAATAAATAAAATGTAAGCGTTAAATTTTTAGATTATTTGGATATGCTAAATCTAGTTTACAAAATCTATATTACTAAAATCTTTTATTTCTCTGTCTGTTTGTGTGTCTGTCCGGCGCATTTTTGTGTGAGAATGAAAAATAGAAAGAATTTTTTCAATGAAACATCCGCGACAGGAATTGAACCTGCAACCTTCTGATCCGAAGTCAGACATCTTAACCATTAGGC
>JAFIDM010000004.1:23025641-23040864 GCA_023159025.1 Thereuonema tuberculata | reverse complement strand
GATCCGAAGTCAGACATCTTAACCATTAGGCCATGGGAACTACAACTCTTTTCATATTGCTTTTTTTTTACTTATCTGTCAAAACTGAACTGACTTTGACTGAAAAGGAACAATCTATATTACTAAAATCTTTTATTTCTCTGTCTGTCTGTCTGTCTGTGTGTGTTTGTCTGTCCGGCGCAGTTTTCTGTGAGAATGAAAAATAGAAAGAATTTTTTCAATGAAACATCCGCGACAGGAATCGAACCTTCAACCTTCTGATCCGAAGTCAGATGCCTTATCCATTAGGCCATAGGGACTACAACTCTCTTCATATGATTTTTTGACTTATATCTCCTTTCCTTTCCCCCATCAATAAGGAATATATTCAATCTTTTTTTTTGAATCTCAAGATTGTTTATTTATTTCACATCAGTCAGTTTATTTGTAATTCGAAACTGACAATTAGAACGACAATTGCCGAATTGTTGCAATATTTTAAATATTCTTACTTAACCAAATCCTATGTGATATTTAAAAATATGTGGGTGTACACGCCAGATGTTGGAGTAAAGAAAACAGAGTCAAGAAAGAGAGAAGCACTATTTTTTGAGGTGGAATACCGAAAAAATCACTATTTGGAACTCAAAAACCATCAATAAATGTAACTCAAACGTCACTGAAAAGTGACAATTATAATTAAAATGAGAGTCAAAAAAGAATGAAGCGATACTTCTATTAGATAGAATACTGAAAAATCATTATCTGTAACTCAGAAATCATCAATATTTGGAACACAAAAGCCACTGAAAAGTGCCACTTAGAATAAAAAAAGAGACTCAAAAAAGAAAGAAGCAGTATTTCTATTAGATAGAATTCTGAACACTATTGTAACTCAGATACCACTGAAAAGTATCATTTGGAATAAAAAAAAAAAAAATAAGAAGTAAGAAGCAGTATTTCATTAGGTAGAATACTGAAAAATCACTATTTGTAACTCAAAAACCATCATTATTTCTAACTCGAAAACCACTGAAAAGTATCAATAGGAATAAAAATAAAAGATAGTCAAGAAAGAAAGATGCACGATTTCTATTAGGTAGAATACTGCTCAGAAGTTAGACGTCTTAGCCATTAGACCACTAGGCCTACATTCTAATCTCTGTGAAAAATAAAAATATATCATAGATATATGATTTACAAGGTGGTTCTAAAAGCAGTCGTAGATTGAGAGAATATAGACATCAAAAATTAAATAAAAAAAAAAAAAAGCTTTTAAAAAATTTTGGTTTTAGTTTCCTTGATGTAATTTGTGTGTGTGTGTGTGTGTGTGTGTGTGTGTTTTTTAATAAATAAAAAATTGTTTTCCGTTATATAAGGGAGGCTTCCGGAGCGAAGCGACGGGTAGCCGACTAGTTATAATTAAAATAGGATTATAATTATCCGATTTGGAAACTGTTCCAAGAAAAAAATTGTAATTTAAGTCTTCGTACCTGGCAACTCTTTGATATCATTAACTGTTTTATATTTTCCTGGCGAATTTAAAGCTACTTCCGAAATAGAATTTAAATCTTTAAAAGTGTTCAGATTTCCTTTTTGCATAATTTTGATCAGTTTTTAAAAATACTTGTGATATATCTAATCTTAGGCTATTTAACATTCAGTCTTTATGAGTGTATTCAGTCACATGATAAGCTTTGACTATGAACCAGATTTTACTGATTCTCACTAATTCAATAAAGATTAATCAGCTTTATAATTTTAGAAAGTTCTAAAATGGATGACAATTAAGTAGAGGAGAAGCTACCACTTTTATTTTATGAATTTCACCAAGAAAAATTACACCAGTTTACTTAATATCGAAAATGAGTCTATTTATGATAAAAGGTTGAAAAAAAGAAACAATTTGTTTTTTTTAAAGTTACAGAAATCTGGTTTTGGGAATTTAATTATGGGCTAACAACAAAAATTTACTATAATACTCGATTTTTTTTTAAATGTTAAAAAATGCTGAAATAATTAAATTAAATGTTAATTGTCTATTTTCAAAGTCACAAATATAAACGTCCTTTTCAGCATCTGCTCAATCGCTGTGTGCACTGAGTAAAACACTGAATACATTTGACCCAAAATTCCCTCCCCTTGTTGAATTTCTAGGTCGCTATCATTTTCAGATAGATTGAGTTTTAAACTTTCTTTTATCCTAATTCTTCTTTATCTCACTCCTTTTAGATATATAATTATTATTAAATATCAACATCTCTACACCAAAAAATAAATATAAAATCAAAATACATTTATTCATAATGCAAATTTTCGAAGAGACATTTTACTCTTCTCTTCTTTTTCAAGCTACAATAATACTAATTACGTCATGATATTATAACAACTATGGGAAAAGCGAAGCCGTGATAGTTACAGTATTCCATTTGCATTATGAATAAATATATTTTGATTTTACATTTATTTTTTTGGAATAGAGATGTTGATGTTTAATAATAATTTCTTTTATCCTTTCGAATAATGTTTTGGAGTATTTCTGAAGGAGAAATCATAAATCAATTGGGTTTTTTTTGTTTTTCTTCTTTGCTTCAAATAAATAACAAAGCCCATATTTACATCTTCTTTGGGCTCTAGAATTTAGAACTCCTTTGTAGTTAGACCATTTGGTAAAACATTAAGATCGGTTCCCCCCATTACCACGTGGTTCTATGCAATAATTAAACTATTCTAGAACAAATTTAGAATTTAAGTAATGTCATGCATTTGACAAATCAGCTTTTGATTCAATAGAATTTGATTAAGAAAGTAACAAAATGTAGCTGTGAACCGTTTCAAGGTTATGAAATAGATTGATTGACACTTATCACCACACTACCTCTGAATAACTTGACAATAGGCGATCGACTATTCCACTCATTTCTCGTTGTTACTCAGACACATTTTCACTTTATTTCCTCTGTACCTCCCATACCCGAATACTTCAACTAGCCCATATTTAGATCCTAGCCTATATTTGGACCTTCTCCTCTACTCTGAAGCTTTTAGTTGATAATTTCAAATGAAAGGTGGAAACTATAGGTTAGAGCTGGTGAGTTCCATTTAAAAATGCTAGTGTTAGAGTCGATGTAACACATCACTGAGAATCCAAACTCTTGAGGGACAGATAGATGGAATGGTGACCTTGCAATCCATACTGACAGCAATGCCGCAGTGATCATCAAAATGAGTGATAATATTGAGTTCATTTGAGAACGATACAAAGTGAAGTTTTGATTAGTAATTCTTACTTGAATTTGATGGGCAAACTGAAGAACAGGTTACAAATGAAATTAATCAGATAATTTTCTATTACAAAAAAAATCACTGATTAATTGAACTGAGATAATTAAACAGAAAATATCTATGCTAATGCAGTATTATTTTAATGCAGTCATTAATTAGAAATTATCAAGAAGTATCTTAAAGTTTTACAATATTAATATTTGATGGCATTTAAAAAAGTAGCGAATAATAGAGAATTTTTCTAATTTTTTTTTTTCCTGAAATCATTGATAAGTGTTTAATAATAGATCTAATGGAAAAACATTTAAAATTTTTAATATACTATACTTTTGTGCAAAGATTTTATTAAATTTATCAATTGTGTTAGATTTTATGTGATTGTGTTACTTTTAGGACTAATAATGAAAATGTTTTTTAATATCTTTCGTAGGACTGAAGAATCTCCTTCAATATTTGCTGTTTTGTGGCATACGTATGGAGTGTTCTTTGCTCTTCTGATAGTATTGAGAATCGTTAGTGACAGTTTATTTTTTGTCAGTCCTTTGATGCTCAGGTCAGTAGATTTTCCTTTCTATTTTCAATATATATTTTTTTCCCAAGTTTTGTTGTAAAAATTTACTAATTAATAGTGATTACCGTATATTTCGGCAGATAAGACGACCTTCAGATAAGACGAGGTGTAAATTTTCGTCCAATTTTTATAGTTTAAGCATATATCTGTTCTAAAAGACGACCCCCAAACTATCAACGGCCTATGAATTCAGTTTAAATCAGCGATCATCATTTTGATAATACTGTATAGCGTATGCAGAATCCCACGGTAGCAAAGCCCGGTTATTCCTTTCAAGTCGCTTTTCAGTAGGCATGCCGGCCAGTAAACGCTACTGCGCATGAGCAGAACGCGTCACAGGTCAGGAATGGAAAGGAAAAAGGAACCTGTGAATCGTGTGAATAGTGACGTAGAAACATATAGAAGCACGTGCTTTTAAATACATTGATTTGAAGTGAGTGTTTTATTTTATAATGATTTTAATTTATATAAATTTCAATCTTATTTTTTTTGTATCTGTCGTATAAGACGACCCCGGATTTTGGGGTCTTTTTTAATGATTCAACTATCGTCTTACCTGACGAAATATACGGTATGTTGCAATAGCTTTTATTTGGGTTTGAAGTATTACAGAAAATTTTATTAATGGTTTTTTTTGGGGTTGAGACCATTATAGTAACGTAACAGTAAAACAAAAAGAAATCCTGAAAAAATTTTCCTCAAATATACATAAATGTGAAAATTGCTCTTTTTTTTTTTTTGTGAGGCTACTATTTTTTTTCCATGGTACTACTAATACTCAGAGTTCATAATTCTTCATCTGAGACGATACATTACGACTAATAAAAGGCTTAAAAATACTCAAACTTCTATTTTTTATCAACTTTAAATACTGTTTCGAATAGATATTCGATTTTTTTTTTCCATTATGAATTTAACAGTTCGTAAACACCAACGTTCGTAAGACGTCAAATTTTCTTGCAGAAGCTTTTACTAATGAAGAATTATTGGCAGGCAAATGTCCTAGAGATAAAAGATATATTTAAATATGTAAATAGCCAAAAATAATAATGAACGTTAAAGAAATGTTCAAGAATTTTCACAAAAAAATAAATCAAAAATCAACATAATGCATGGCAGGAATAGCAGCAAAGAACTTACTTAAAAAAACCAAACCTTGTTTGGTTTTACCTTGTTTATCGATGTCAATAAGTTGATTTAAGCAAATCGAATGTTATTCGATGAACAATGTTTTTAACCTTTCGTCTAAAACATAGATGAAAGCTGATTTGAATAAGAAATACTTTGTGGTGAATATTAAGTATCTGTGGCTAGAAAGACATCCAAGTAATAGTTCAGTATAAGAACACAGCCTTAGAAAGATCCAAATGACTATTTCATTATCAGGAAAACCAGGCCAAAAAAATTTATATTTAAAGAAATAGAATAAATATTTGGAATGATGATCGAATAACAAGTAAATTGAGAATATGTTAAATTCTCAATGAACTTAATGAAGTTGATTTGAAAAATATCTTAATATCGTGGTACAAAATGGGAGAAAAATAATGTTGAATTAGATATAAATGCATTATAGACAAAATAACTTCTTTTTTAGGCCTACTTCATCACAATATTTCGAATGGTCTACTTGACTATTCTTCTTCAGGGTAAATATATATATATATACAATAACATGTATAAAAGAGAATATATTATTCCTCTTTTTACAATATTTTAAAATCATACAAACAATGAATTTCACTATTTATTATGAATAATATAAAAGTATGATACAAACTAGACGGGTACCGTCGCTCCACTCCGGAACCCTTGCATGCATAGCATTAAAAACAAAACCTTTATTTATTTAGCAAATTAATATGGAGATCGGAGAATACACGACTTCTCAGCTCGTTGTGGGCTTCTCCGCTTAACTCAGGTGTTTTGCGCGTTGGCACTCACACGGGGGGTTGCCGCAAAGACACTTCATTTTTGCATGTATCTTCCAAAAGCAGAAACGTTTGTTAATGACTCATATACCGTTCGATAGAACATTCAAATACCAACATTTTCTGAATATAATGTTCTCTTCCAACTTTTATACTTTTCGTTTAAATTGAGAAAAAAAATCAAAATTTGATCCTTTAAAAGGCGCCATCTTGGAAACCGAAAACTTTTTTCGAAAGATTTTTGTAGTATTTTGTTTGTCTTAAAAAGCTCTACATTTTATCCATTTACATGACCAATCTATCTCTTATAGTTTGGTCGCAAAATTGGAAAACCGTAAAGTCTTATGACAATGACAGACAGAATAGGGTCATACCACGTCAAATCACCCGATGAGTTCACCACCCCATCACAGATTTTTATGAAAATTTATTTGCATATAAAGAGTCATAAGATAAGACATTCTGCAAAATATAGATTTTTAGGTCAAATATTTGCCGAGATATGAATTTTTGAAGTTTTTTTTTTTTTGCCACGCCCCTTTTTTGACGTATTTTCTTGAATATCTCATCTCCTAATCAATCAAATGGAACCAAATTTGTTTTCCCCATGTATTTTTTTATGCTGAATCCAAAAATTTCAACGAAATTAGTCTAGGACTAATAGTTTTGTAGTAATAGAGAACATGTAAGCATTTAGGAAAATATTTAAATGGCCATGTGGGACAACATTTAAAAATTTGAGATTTTAACACAAGTCTAAAAAAGATCTAAGGTAACTGATAAAAAAAATCAAGAGGGTGTTTTGCTCCTGAGCCTAGAAAAAAAATCGCAAAGTTGGTACTCTTTTCGAATCGCGTAAGTGAAATAATCAAAAATTATTACTTTATCACTGCATATTTATTTAGTAAATTCAAGTTATCCCTTGCTTTAGTCACAGCTCTGTAAGCAGTAAATCTCACTTATAACAGGTAATAACCCAGATAAAACCCATATTTTCAAGCTGAATATAGTTTGAAAATATGGCGATTCAAACAGAAAATTCACCATCGCCGATCGCCGATGCTAGACACCGTAGGCCTAATAATCCAAAATGTTATTGAAAAAAATACAGGCCTTTTCATGAACTTCATTTCCTTTAATAAAAGTGTTTTGCTAAGGTGTTACTTAAAATATTTTCAATAAAAATTAATTTTTTCTGACAATAAAAAATTAAAATACTAAACTAAAATACTGTTATTATACAGCGAGTTCTATCAATTTCAAAATTATTAACTAATAGTTATACAGGACAAAATATTTAAAGCAACTATTTTTTTTTCTCGCTTTCTTTTCAAAATATGATTATTTATATATTTTTGGTTTCGAATCATACAATTGTGGAATGGGCGGAAACTTTTACTTTGGCCGGATACTTCCACTTTCGGTTATAGGGGTTGAGTTTCCCATCAAAATTTCACTAAAGTATATTGTATGATTGTATGGTTAAGAAACCGTGTGTACAAGAGGCCTGATATTCCTCCAATTGTTAAAAGCGTAGTTATGAAAAAAAAAATTACGGATTTATTTTCTTCACTTTTAAATATTTCTTAAAAATTCCCATGAAGCTATGTGATACTTTAAGGGATTTGTTCTTATTAATACATTCTTTTGAGTTTATATAACATGATTCTATTAGGATTTTCTCCTCATCGTTACATTTATGTACCATCTTGGCTATTGGATCCGACTTATGTCGTGATTTCATGGCGTGGCAAGCCCAGTCCGACAAGTTCGGTTGTCTGTTCTTGTAAGCAGTACGTGTTCTGATAGTCTTTCCTTTAGGGTTCTAGCTGAATTTCCATAAAGATTTTGTTACAATACCTGCATTTGAGTTTATATATAGTACCCATATTAAGAAGGTCTTCGTTATTTGATCTTTAATTTAGTTTCATTAATTTATTGTCCTTGAAAGATACGATTTTTAATTTCTTTTCGGAGGATACGTTCCTAAACTCTTTATTTATTTTAGTACCAATTCGGGAAACGCAGATAGTTTGCAAACCATTTGAATCATTTTTTTTCAAACCTTCCTTTCTTTATGTTTTTGAAAACATTTCTTGTGATTCTATCAACGAATGCTTTGGGGAACAGTTATAGGTATAGTTTGTTATTCTTTTCAAATTGTTCCAGATGATTGCTTTTTTTGTTCTTGCGTCAACATTAGAGTGAAAATTCATGGTGCGTTTACTTTTCAGTTCATTTTCGTGAAATTCATTTGATATGTTGAAACCATTCCAAATATTGTGATGAAGTTTTAGAAGAAGTATACATGAAGTTATTTTGTCTATAATGGATTTATATATCGAAAAGATAAGTATATGTTAATAGATATAAATGCGTAATGATAAAAATCTAATTCTGTATGATTTATAGTAGAGAAAAACAAAAAAACCAATTTTTGTAAAACGTCACTAAACATAGATGTAGCTATAAATCTTAACTATAACTGTAGATGTCATTGAAATGGATGATGGTATGAAGCAATCTTCGTAATTCTTTAAGAAATCTATTAAATCATGTTTATGATTCCATTTTGAAAGGAAAACGATCTTTTTTTAAATGAGTTTTTTTTTTGTTTTATTTCTTAATACATTACAGCAAAATCATCGCTCACCTAAACGACAGGTCTGATCCTTTGTGGCATGGATATTTCTATAGTTTCGTAGTTTTGTGTTCCGCAATAGTCCAGTACGTGATGTTGAATCAGCACCAGTTCCAGTTGCAGCTGCTTGGTTTGAAGTTGACAGCAGGACTAATAACTGCGATTTATAAAAAGGTAAAGTTACTACTGTTTTAATGTAGCATAAGCAAACCTATCAGATTTCATTTTGTTGCCTAGACTACTCTAAATCTGCTTACAAACATTTCGCTTGTAAAACCCAAAGATATAATTACATATTTTCTGAAATATACTTTTTGCTTGTAGGATTTTTAACAGTATTATACGAAATGATAAGTAGATCTGTCACAGATTTAATGTTTGATATAAAATATACGATGATGTAGTACAAGAAATCGTCGTTTGAAAGCACTTCAAACTCCAGACTGAAATCTCCTAGTGCAATAAAAGCAATGTTTCTTTACTACTTTATTTGAAAAGCTAGCATTTTATCGGCTAGTACGAATGCCTAGACATAAGGGCTTTGAAAAAACATTATCTTGAAGACCAACTAAGTTCAATATTTTTAATGCAATATATCGTTGTAATGGAAGAATACTAAGGAAAATTAGCGTTGCTCATTTGTTCGACTAGATCAATCACGTGAATTATATTTAATTGCAAAGAAATGCTAAATGGAATGCTAAAAGGGAACTTAGTAGCCAGAGATCAGAAAGTCAACCTTATACCCTGGTTTCACGGAACTACTAAAAACTCGATTCTTCGCATTTTCTCGTTTTTGAGCCCCACGTGACCAGCCAGGGCGGAAGTCGGTAGGGTTGTCCGAGTTATGGCAAGTCGGTCTATCGAGAAAAGTCGTTTCCAACATGGCAGCCATCGCATCGTTCCCACCACGCCTCAACGACAACAACATACAGAATGGAGTGAAGGTGAAACTATAATTTTACTGAAAATGTGTCGAGAAAATATTGATGATCTGAGGCGAATGAAACGAAATCGTCGAATTTATGAAAAAATGAAGATAGAATTAAATGAATCGTACAAGATAGAGAAAACCTGCGAGAAAATCAAGAACAAAATTGATAATTTAATATGAAATTAAAAATTGATATTTTCGAGCCTCTGGAGCTGCAATATCATAAACATAAACATAAAAACAAACGTTTATTTTTGCCCTTGCTGCGAAACAATAATTTTGCTGGTTGGCGCCATTTTGGTTTAGCACAGTCCCAGGATGCATTGCACGACAACTCGATCCCAGGATGCATTGCAAAAAACTGGTTTTTCTTCTTCTCTCGTGAATTCACTCAAGATACGATTACTCGTTTCGGATGCGTCACAAACATACGTCACAGGACTGAACGAGTTTTTTGAATCGACTATTTTTCCCGTGAAACCAGGGTATTATAGGTGTTGGTTATTTCTTTCCATATGATTATAACACGATTACACAACTATCTCTAACAAAACAAAGAATTCTTCAGATACTAAATCCGAGAGCACAGGATGATACTAAGAAGTTCTGACTGGTGTAATTACTTAACTGAATGTCTTTAAAAATTTCAGTTCACCCCAAATAGATTATTATTGATTGAACGAGCAGTTTCAACTTCTTACTTTTCTAGTTAAAGAATTTTTGTTTTGTTTAATACAAACTACAGAACTTGACTCTAAGAACCCTGAATGGCGTTTATTTAGCTGTTGCACAACCTGTAGGATTTTAAAGTAATCTATCCAAACTGTAAATACTTTTAATTCAGCAACAGCTGATATAGTTTAATACCTTTTAACAGCTTATACAAAAACTGATTTCTTTTTACAAGCCATGTATCACCTAACATCCTTCTATAATTTTAACTGTTGTGTCAACATTTAATTTTATTCTGTTCTTGGGCTTTTTCTGTATTTTGGTGGTAATCATTAATTTTCTTGGTAGCTTGCTATAGTCCATCATGCGTTTTCAAGATGTTTTGCTTGTACACCATAAATTCCCATGTTATTGGGTGAACAGACAGCGAAACCATTGTCCTATTCTAAACTTAAAAAAAAACTGTGTTATGAAATAACCTTCGATCTGTCGGGCATGAGTAACTATTAATTACTGATCTAACGCAACTATAAGGATCACTATTCTTACTATTTCACCAATTAGCTTCTCATAGAATAAAACTTGAAAATAACACAGCAATAAATGAAATTGTAGAACCAATTGATGATTATCCATTCTTTTGAGGAAGGATAGATACAGAAACCAAAGATACATGTAATAATAATAATAATAATAACTAACAAAGATACATGTATATACAGTAAATATTGGAATTCATTAAAGTAACATTCATTCAAAATAGCTAGAAATAAAAAAAAAAAAAGAGACAAATTCTCTTCCTCCTCGAGACCCAGTATTTCTATTCCAAAATGCGTGACTTTTATAATTCTAAATTTTCCTATTTGAAAAATTAGAAAACCTTTACGTTAATGAAATCCTCCTTTAAATTCTGCTCTCGCTTTTAATACTTACCTTTTTTTTGGAAAAATTGTAATTAATTTCTTGGAACAGTTCAATGATGGAGAAGGTAAGTCATCATTTATGTCTTCATTGACTTTTCGTATCCACAGATTTCAGGGGTCTGGTAGCCCAGTTGTTTATACACTGGACTGCTGACTGGAGGACCCGGGTTCAATTACAGGCGGGGATCCTACGGTTATTTCTCCTCCAGACGGACCTTAGGGTTCACCCAGCCCTCTGTCAAATGGGTTTCGGGATTTGACTAATGCACCATTCCCACTATCTACAGGAAGATAGGGAATGGTAAACACTTCCCGTGGATGTCAATATAATATAATAGCCGAAAATTTTACATTGATATGACTAGTTCCTTTGATTTTAAATTTGAGGGAGAGTATTCTTTGTTTAGATTTCTTGACCCTCCCCCGCGTGCCTGACTGTAGCCATAAACGGTTGTATCAGGTCGGCAACAATGTTCAGGAACCCGTGGCATGAAGAGATGTTCCCAGGGGTATTAGGGGACCAAGTCCCCAGACCATTATCGCTTGTGTGGTTGTCACTTGGCAAAATGGGTCCATGGATTCGTGCTGACTGAGCCATGTTCTCATCCTACCACCAGCATCACCGAGACTCGTTGGACCAAGTGACCTTTTTCCACTCATCAAGTGTCTAATTGCGATGCTCCTGGACCAAGAGCAGGCGCACTTTCCTGTTTTTCTGTGATAGCAAAAGCAGCCTTGCTGGTCTCCTGCTGTTAAAACCAATCAGAGATAAGATCCGTTGTGTTTTGGTTTTAGCTGCGTTGCACTTAGCTGCAATTTGTCGTGTTGTTGTCCTTCTGTTGTCACAGACGATTCGTGCCAGTTGCCTGTTACCTCTTTCATACACACGCCTTTTCTGTCTACAGTTACGCTTATTGCTTCAACTGCTATTCTCTGAATATCCGCGATTCTTTTCCACGAGAAAAGCTGAGGATCTTCACAGTTTTCGAAATACTGGAACCGGCTTTTCTTGCTCCGACGGTCATGCCTCGTTCGAAGCGATTTAAATATTTTGTCTTATCCATGTTCCGGCGAACTGTACTAATACACACTTCCCAGCATGTCTTTTACACGCTACTCGTTACGTCAGCGTGCATCACTACCAGACCTATCCAAGTTAGAGTGAAGGGTGTCTCTAATAAATTGACCACTCAGTGTAGTTTCGTAGGAAAAATAGTTTTTAAAAAATAAATTTTGAGTTATCTCGTCGGACGGACATTCAGAATACGAATTAAAATTGTATTCTAAAACTTTTCTTTTTTACTCTTTATTTTCTCTCAAATGAAATTTTTATGTAACATTAGGGTGCACCATTTTAGCCATCTGCTATAAAATTACTTGAAGAAATAATTTCAAGAAAGTGGAGATCTGTAAAATGATGTCTAAGAATATCTGCAGGCAGTGAATTTAAAGTATCATGAATTCTTTTTGAAAGGGGTGCAGAGTTTTTTTTTTTTTATTAAAAATGGCTTATTATACAATTAGTTGAAGTTTCAACTTAATAAAATTTATTTACTACAGTTCAAAGTTCTTCAGTTCGGAGTTCTTCAGAATACCGGGCAGTCTTATCGTCTCTTCAAACGATGTACAATAATCTCCATTGTTGAATGGCGTTGGCCACCCTAATAATCAACTTGATTATTAAAGCATTCACTTTATTAATAATGCACTAATAATTAGTTCACTAATAAACACTAAGCGTTTAATATTCACTTTAAATCTTCGTATCTTCAAACCACTATAATTTTACTAAACTTTCGACGCACAATTTTATTTCACACAATTTAATTCGATGCACTTTTCACTTGAAAATAAACTTCGGCAATTCGGAGTTACGTAATGCCGTCTATTAAAGCTAAACACTATTAAGAATTAAATTTATTCTTAATTCCCTTATAATCACTTTCGAAAATAAGCACTAAATCTTCTTTTAATTCTTCTTTTAATTTAATGGCTTTATTTAAACGTTGACACCTTGTGTAATTAAATGTTCGCACTTGTCGGATGAGTTCACTTTAAATCCTTTTAATATTAATTTTCTTCTTTCCTTGCAAATAGCTTTCGTAGGATAATTAAATTTCAATACTCACCCTTCTTGAAATTGCTCAGGAATTTTCTTTTGCTTATTTTTGATAATTGTAGTAATTGAAGTTTACTTCAAATCTTGTGATTCCGTTTCCCCTTGTAGTGATACTCTTCCATTGGTCCATTTGAAGTCGGCTTGAAATCTCTTGAATTTCGTCTCTTTACAATTATGACTTCTTCTATCCAATTTATCCTATAGCTCTTCTGAATTTTCTTCACCTTCGCACTTAGTTTGCGTTGACTTTTCTTCCACTGCGTCTTGTCACTTTCGTTTTTCCTACTTCGCCGGAGTCAGGCCCCAACGCCGGGATATGACTTCATTTGCCGGGAGCTCACTTCGTCTGTGTGTGCATGGTTTCGAGTGTGCGAGACTGTGTGATAACGAGGCTTCCACGGGGGTTTTTATTAATGAAGCTTCTGTGATGTGATTATGCAACTTATTATTATTTTACATTTTTAAATTTACAATTGAGGCGAATATAATTTTGAAGTATGAAATAAATATCTATTAATTAATTAAATCGTCTTCACTTTTCTA
Source organism: Thereuonema tuberculata (assembly GCA_023159025.1). Classification (NCBI taxonomy): domain Eukaryota; kingdom Metazoa; phylum Arthropoda; class Chilopoda; order Scutigeromorpha; family Scutigeridae; genus Thereuonema; species Thereuonema tuberculata. The sequence goes on along the minus strand of JAFIDM010000004.1, from coordinate 23,027,266 downwards.
TTTTTGTTTAGGCTTTGATGATGTCTAATTCATCTAAACACCAATGCACGGTTGGCAAAATTGTTAATCTGATGTCAGTCGATACCCAGCGAATCTTTGATGTCACTTTGGACATTGGAGTTCTATTTTCAGCGCCGGTCCAGGTCCTCATAGCCTTTTACATGCTTTGGGATATGTTTGGAATCGCTTCACTTCCAGGAATTGCTTTAGTACTCATCATAATTCCTACGAATATATATTTAATCTTCAGAACAAGAACGAAACACGTAAGATATATTTTAAACAGATGAACACTTTAATAAAACATCGCTCTTTGCTTTAGCTTTTGTAATTTATAAACAATCAGAAAAGTACCATTTCAGTTCCTTCCTTTTCATAATTCTAAGATAAATAATCTTTATGCTACAGAAACATTTATAAAAAAGAATTAGAGGGAATTTTCGGAGAGAATCAAGGCCTTTCCTTTGTCATGCTGCCAAATTTAAAATTAATAAAAAGAAGAGAATCAAACAGGAAAACGTTAACTGTTTATTACACAATATTAAAACATCAAATTCTACAAAACAACGATACTTTAATAATGAAAACTATTTATCTCTACAGTACTGTAAGATTTAATACATTGTGGCACCAAGTCTTCAAACACAGTTACTATACTTTCCTGTACTTCTATACATTCTCTTCTATTCAAGTTACTTTCTTTCGTATTTTTTATTAAGATACTCTTTTGTGTTTTTTTATTCCTCTTTTAGTATCTTTATTCTATTACCCATTAAATGTCCTTTGAGTTCTGCTATTTCCGAGTCTTCTATTAATTTCCTTCTGACGTAATTACCTTGTTTCCATTCTTTTTTTAACGTTCTTTTGCTTTCCCCTTTATAAAAGGTATCTCGTATCGAATATTCTATTTTATAAATGATTTCCATTTCATTTTTTTTATCATTCTTATTAATTTTAGAACACAAAATATTTCATTATTTGTTTCTGAATTCAAATACTTCAATTCCATATTTATTACAAATTTTTAGCAAATTTTCCCTATATTTGTTTCAATATAGAATAACTATCTTACTTTTTTCTTCTTTAATTTCTCTGATGTCAAATGAATCACATATACTTAACCTTATTTATTAAATTTAAGTCATAATCATTAATTTATAAAGATTTCCTTCATATTTTCCAAGCTGTTATAAACCTGTTCATGACCCGTTCCAATATTAATTCTGGGAATAAAATGTTCTAGTATATTCTTTTTTATTCCCAATAAATGACCCGATTTAAAGTTCAGAACAACCTTCTTTACTTTGAAAAGGTTTCCTAAATGAGTAATAGATAGGCTATTACCAATTTTTTTTCAAACACATATCTAAAAAAAACGAATTTTCCCTCCTTTTCTTGTTCCATCTTAAATGTAATGTCCTCATGCAGATTATTTACTTCCGTTTTTCAACTGTCTGACTTATCATATATTAATAGAATGTCGTCTGAGTAACGGTAATATTCAGTCTTATTTCTTTTCCTTTAATAAACTGTTCTCACAAGGGAAGTCCGCGAAGTGTTACTCTGAATTTGATATTGGTTTATGGGTCACTTTATAGAATTTTCAACGCTGAGTCCGAATTTGA
>JAFIDM010000004.1:22976577-23025631 GCA_023159025.1 Thereuonema tuberculata | reverse complement strand
TAACTCATGGGAAATCCTTTTTCTGTCTATAAATTTTGTCTCCATGTTTAATTCAAAGCAATTAATTCTAATAGCTTTAAAAATTCCCAACTTTCTATCTTATTTTTCAAGAGAATTTCTTTATTATCCTCAGTTACCTTAGTCATGATTTGTAAAGTTTCTTCAACCGAGATGTTGGAATACATATTCATTGAAAACAAGTGAAATTTTCTTCTGTTATTAAATAAATGTTTGAGTTTACCAATTAATTCCTTAGAATTTTTTAAGGTAACTGAGAATAATAGTGACTGAGTTTATTTTAAACCTGTGAAGTCATTGATTTTAGCTGTTTGTCAATGAATTTTGTCTGTGTTAATTTTGATGGGTTAATTTTGAAACAAGCAAAAACCTATGTTTTACTTTACAAGACCTTCTAGATGATTTTAAGTCAAATTATATTATATAACAAACATTAAATAAAAAATAAATAATAGCTTTTTTAAGTTTTTCCAAATAGTTTTCCAGATTACCTTTTTAAATATTTCAAAACAAAGTCTATAATTTCCTGAAAGAGGTATTTTAACATGTTGTTTGTGTAAACAATATTTCAACATTGCAAATCGCTATTTGCTGTGAAATTATGCTGCCAGTGATGTGTTTTTTCTTTTTTAGAACGTTTTGGTCATTTGAAGTTTAACACCTGAATTTTATAAAAGAGAAAGTATATCTTTTCCATTTATTAATTTATAGCATATTATATTAATGCTCACGAAGTTCCATTAAAATTCACTTTTACTTTTGTTTTTGTTTTTTGTTTTTTATGTGTTTGTTATTTAATTTTGTTAATTCGAGTATTAACGCTAAGAAAGGAATTTATCTGATATTTACTTTCTGTACTTATTTAGGTTACGAAAGAGTATATAAAGGAGTAAGTTGTATCCAAAGACTTACTGTAATTATTCAGGATAATTCTTACTTTTAATACATCATTGGTTATTGGTGGGAATATTGAGAATGATCCAAAAATGAATCATTTTCTTAATTAATTCTTACAGCGTTTGAAATTGTACAGTCTTCTAGTTAACAGTTAGACCTGCTTTTTCAGAAGCTAATCATCTTTGAAAGATTTAAGAAAAAATTTCTTTTTCTTCTTTTACAGAAAACAGAAGTTTATTTTCAATACTGAGAAAGGTTAGAAAAAAGATTAAAAAAAAACTTAATCAAGGTTTTTGTTTTCTCATTTCAGAGTTCGATAATGAAGTTCAAAGACGAGAGAATTAAGCTTATTAATGAAGTATTTAATGGAATTAAGGTAAATTTAAAAGTGAATTTTTTTTTCTAAAATAATAACTAAAAATCCAGTCGAAATAATACAAAACAATACAATCACTGTTCATGTTAAATTGAATTGAGTTTACAATGAATTTAAATGAAGAAATATCTGAAAGTGTGGACCTGGTAGCCAAAGTGGTAACGCGCGTGATTGCTGACTGGAGGAGTCGGTTTCTATTCTCGATCCAGGCGCAGGTCAAACTCAACTCTTCTCCAAACGTTACTAAGGTTTAACCAATCCTCTCTAAAATGGGTACCGGTTTTGTTTTGAGTAAAGTCGGGGAGCATCGGGCTGACTATCCGATCTCAACTTACAAGGGAACCTCTGCAAATTAGACACGAAATCATTGATAAAAAGTGGCTCTTTGGACAAATCTCGCTCTATGAATCTTGTTATGTAAGCCGCTTGCCCGTAAGATTTCTAGTTTGATCTGTAGCGCCATCTGAGTGTGAAACATAAGTGATGTTAAAATAATCAAAGTGTGTTGTGGGCTGCAATAGTCAGATTTCTGTGAATTTGTAACAAGTTTACGTCTGAACGATAAAGAGACAGACTGATCAGTAATAATCTGACATCTTCAGTAGATTTATTTATGTACTGATTTAAACTTGTGGAGAATTGGAAGTAAAAGTGATCCAAAGTGTTCCCAAGAAAAAAGTGGATGATAGTGATTAATTCTCCCTATTTAAATGATCATATACTGTTCCAGAAAATTACTCCGGAAGAAGTATTTTCTCGATCTGTGAACATAAATTTCGCGTAACTGAATTTATTTAAGAAATTGACTGAAATGCCGTAGTGAGTGTGTAATAACCTTTTTATTTCATAATTAATTTCATTTCTGGGTAAATATAAATACAGTGAAACCCCCGAATAGCGGACAGTCACGGGACCGGAAGTTTCGTCCGTTATTGGGAGGTGTCCGCTATTGGGGAGGATTATCTTTTTTTCAATTTTTAGCTTATAACATGTTATTTAATGAAAAATTACGTACAATCTTAAATTTCTACAATTAACATTGCCCTAAGAGAAAATATGAACAATTGCAAACTGTTTACTATTTTCCTTTTTAAATGAATCCTAATCCATTAGTCTTACTTAAAATAATAAAATTAATTACAGTATTAATTTTGTCATTATTTTAAGTAACGGATTAGAAAATTAATTTTATTAACTAAAGTAATCAGTTAACAGAGTTTGACATTTCTTTTTTGCATTGAAAACATGTTTCTCAATATGAATATTTAAATCGTTTAACTTTGCAAGGCCTTCAGAGTCCCCTTTGCTTCCAACGCCTTTTCTTGCAATAATGGCCCACTAATGGGAATGTTTTTTGCTCGTGCAGCGCAAAACCAATCGAAGACAACAGAGTCGATCGCACTTGTCTCCGTTTCCGAACTTTGATGTGTTTGGAGTTTTCGTTGGAGTTCGTGATCCATAATTTCAAAATTTCCTCTGGACGCTACGTATTACTGTAGCCTGATTCTATTGCTTTTGAAAAGCAACACAAGATCGTTCATTTTCTATAGAATGTTGTCCGTTATTGGGAGTGTCCGCTAATCGGAGGTCAATACATGGAAACGTCTATATAGACGGGATTGCAAAATTGTCCGCTATTGGGGGGTGTCCGCTTTTCGGGAGTGTCCGTTAGTGGAGGTTTCACTGTAGTAATATAACATTAACTAAGGTGTTTCAGTCTATTTCATAAATAAACTCATACAGTTGATCTCTAGCCATGCGAACATTTATGTAGTTTTCTGTTCATGTTCACTGATAAGGAAAATACTTCTTCTGGAGAAAATTATTATATTCTGAAACAGTATGTGTCCCTTTAGGGAGAATTAATCACCGTATCATTCACTTTTTTCTTGGGGGGCAACTTTGGATCACTTTGCTTCCAATTTTCAACAGATTATAATCAATAAATAAAGACATCAACTGAAAATTATTCACTTTTAATACAGATCAGTCTGTCTCTTTATTGTCAGATGTAAACTTGTTACAGATTCACTAGAAAATCTGATTATTGGAGTCCACAACACATCTTGGTGCAGTTTGACCATTCAACAATTAGATGGCGCTACAGGTCAAATGAGAAATCTTACGGACAAACGGTTTACATAACGAGATTGAATAGACAGAGATTTATCCAAAAAGCCACTTTTTATTAATAATCTCGTGCCTAAGTTGCTAAGGTTCCCTTGTAATAAGAGAAAAAAGCTTTTTCTGTGATTCTTATCTGGATAGTGATATTTTGTTCGACAGCCAAATTGCAATTACACGCATTCCCAGTGATCCTAATAGTTATAAGCAGAGGAAAAGACAAAAAGAATGAAACGAAATTTTTCTTTGTTTTTAATAACTTGTAACGAAACTAATTCAAATTCATTAAAAAAAATCCTTGAATATTTCCACAAATAATGAAACAGAATTGCTTATAACGTTTCAATATTTTCAGGTTTTAAAGCTATACGCCTGGGAATTGCCATTCTATCATCTGATTCAGAAGATTCGAGAAAAAGAACTGAATGTCCTCAGTCAAGTTGCCAACGTTATTGTCCTTTTAACTTGTATCTTCAATTCTTCTACAGTTCCGGTAAGAATTCTTTGTCTGAGAATATTGATTATTAATTTGCACCTTCCTTCAATCCTTGTACCTTGGGGGAAGAACACGATTAAGGAATTTTTTTTCTTTTATCGATTACATAATCAATCTAATTTATAATGATCACTTTATATTTACAAATTCGATTAGCTATCTTGAAATTTAAAGAATACTTCCGGATCATCATTTCCAGTACTGAGTTGCACAAATATAAAATGCCTGTCTCATTATATCTGATCGAAATAAAACTAAATTCTAGAGGACGATAAGATTTTATCAGTATCTGAATCTCATAAAAAGGGAAAGTAATTAATTGGCTGTATTGGTTATTGAGTATTGAAATACCACAATTTTATGGAACAGGCAAGCTACGGATATACTCAACCTCTTCAGCAATTAGCTGTAAGTAAACTATAAGTGCAATAATTCTTGAACAGACTGGACGCCATCACACAAAAGTAAAAGGTTCAAAAGATTTATATATATTAAAAAAATACAGGGTGACCGGGAAATTCCCGTATCCCCTATTATGTTATTATTATATTAAGGGGTGCGGGAACCTCCTGGCCACCCTGCATATTTAAATTATGATGCTTCTCTTCATATAGTAAATGACCTGTATATCAGTTGAATATATGTGTATGGGAAAGTTTGAATGTATTGGATGCACTTGATAGCGTGCATCCAATACATACACAAACTTCAAAGAAATCGCTTCTTCAAATCTTAAAAGTTTTTAAAGATTTGTCTTTAAAGATTACAAGTTATCAGAAAAAAAAGTATCATCTTAAAATTTCTTAAAGCATTACAAGCTATCATCATCAGAAAGTGCGTCTGGACTCAACAAGAGATAAATTCATCTGTTTACATCTGATTCTGTCTTAGTCTCAATCTAAATGTCGTTCGTGATAAGAATAAAGGAGTTTTAAGAGATTCACTATCAACAGTTATTGATAGTATTTGTAATATGTATTGTGGCCAGAAAGTTCCTGTACCCCTTAATATAATAATAACATAATCAGGGGTACGGGAACTTCCCGGCCATTCTGTGTATTAAAAATACGACCTGTTTCGCCTATCTGACCAGGCTTTCACAAGTGAAAAATAAATCAAATTATCTGCGTTTAAAGACAGGCCTATGAAAGTGAATATTAAAATTTCTCTTCATCAATTGTTTCTTCTTCTTTTTTTTTTTTGAAAGGACAATTGCCAAAAGTCTTTGGGAAGTTGTCCTATCATGTATAGTGATAAGATATATACTTATAGAAAGATCTCTTTATAGAACATATGTTATTGTTACGAATCGTCTAAATTATTAGTCCGTTCGGAGTTATGTACGTTTAGATATGACTTATCTCGTTAACATCTTACTTCCCGGATGTAGTAATTAATTATCACTTAATAATTATTTTCATTTATTACATGTAAATAATTATTATTTACTTGAAATAAATGATAATTATTAATTACGTATAATAATTATTAACAGTGTGATTGATTGATTGTGGTGAATGTGGGTGGCAGGGAAGTCAACCACCTACAACCAAGGACCCTCCACCTGTAGGTGGTTGGCTTCCCTACCACCCACATTCACCCCAAACACTCACTAAAACGTCATATCTATCATCATATAACTCCGAACGGACTAATAATTAATAAATAATAATAATAAATAAATTTTATTTTCTTTAATACAATATTGAAGTCCTGTTAGGATCTCCGATAAAGAGATCCTGTCAACAGGTGCTTAGATTATGTTGTACAAATTATTTAATTACATAAAATAACAGTATATAAAAAATTACAAAAATTAATCACACAGAAAATTACAGATTTAAAGTCATTGTTTTATTACCAAAGAAATACAAAAAAAAAAAAAAAAAAATAATTCTATTAGTAATTCAGTATATTGTTATGTTTTACGAGCCATTCTCTAACAAATTTTTTTAACATAGAAATTTTTGAAAAATTATTGATGTTTTTTAAACCAATTTTATTAATAATAGATTGTAATAGATACATTGAATTATTCTCTCCATAATTATTTAAGATTTTTGGATATTTTAATTTTAAGTAGTTATTATTTCTCATATTGTAATTACTATTGCTAGGTATGTTGCTTTTATGAATTAGAGTGAAGTAATTACTAATTATCAAATTATAATAAAATTTCTGTTATGGTCTAAGTATTTTACTTTTTATCAGAACATCATCATCAATATTTTTTATTTTATTATTACAAGAATAAAAAACTAATTTTAATATTTTTGTTTGAAGATTATTAATTTTTTTATGTGTTTTGTTCCATACTGAGTTTGCATAATTTATTTGGGAGTCAAAAAATGCAAAATAAATCATAATTTTTGTTTTATTTGGCAGAAAATCTTTTATATGATAAAAGATATAAGTTATTGTATTTAATTTAGCATATAAATGTTTAATATGTGTATCCCATGTAAATGTATCATTTATAATTATTCCAAGATATTTAATTGATGTTACATTAGTGATTTTGTGACATTTTTTACATTCAGAAAAATTTTCATGTAGGCATTTGTGATTATGATAACATATTTTTGGTATAAAAGTATTTATTTGTTTTCTAGGATGTATGAGCATACATTTGGTTTTATTTTCATTAATTTGCAGTTTATTATCAAGTCGTAATAATAAAACATGTTCTATTGATGTAGATCTTTCCTTACCTATATATCTTATCGCTGCACAGTGGTGGGGCAGATCTGCCCATTCTCCTTTTCAAAATAAATTATTTCTGAATAGTTAAGTTTTTGTGGTACTTCATTGTTTACATAAATGCAGTACCACACCGCCTAGCTTGCAGCAGTAGTATCGAGAGCAATGACAAATTTAATGAAAATGGTTGAAGGATAGCATATAAATAGAACAGTGTAGTTAATAAAATTAGTTGAAAGAAAGCATTCAAATAGAATGCCAATTGGATGAGAAGGTAGTATAATGACACTGACTCATTCTGGAATGCAGGAGATGGTTCTCGAATAAGGGTAGCCATGTTGACAAAACCCGCAGCAATGATTCTGTACCATTTTCAGTGATAATGCCGATTAATTGTTCTATGAAACTTACTAATTCTGCTGTGAGCAAAACGAATTGACACTCATAGAACAACATTTGAATGATGTTTTATATTTCTTTTCTTGATGTTTGGAGATTGAGAATTGAATTAACGAATTATTAGTGGGAATGAATTATTACTACAATTAAAGAAACTTTATAATTCAATTCAGAATTCGGAAAGTTCGACTAATCTTTACATTTCCCTTTAATGTTTTTAAAAACCTTTATTAACATTCTGTTGAATTCTCGTCTTTGATTCCAAAAGATCTTCAAAATTCATGGAGAAAATAAAACGGTTGCCATTCATTTTGTTGATAAAACTACACTGAATATTTATATAGTGTATTTTAAATTTATGAATTTTCTACCATTTTTATAGATTTTGTTTTGTTTATTCATTACACTATGTTAGAGACTTCCTATTTCTTCATGAGGTTGAAGTAAAACAAGTCTTTACAATCAATACACAATTTAACGTGTTTGCATTTGTAGAAGTTACTGAAATCAGAAGATAAAAATCAGTTAGAACGAAATAGTTTCAGTTTTATCTGATGTTAGATAATCTAATATTCTGATATATAAAATATTTGAATAAAAGGGACGTAATATTTATTTTTAATAATAATGTTTTATTTATTATTGAATAATTACTTTCTTTTCAATGATTTTTTTCCAAGGTAACAATGGCTGTCTTTGGTACTTATATTATGATGGACGACAAGAATGATCTTGATGCAAACAAAGCTTTTGTTACACTTTCAATTTTCTTCTTGCTTAAAAATCCGTTGAGATTGCTTGCTACACTCTTTGTTCAAGTATCACAAGTAATTCATTTTACTTATTTTTTTAAGTATAAAGTTAAAGAATTTTAAAGTGTGTGAAATTAATGGTGTAGTTTTTTCAAAAAAAAAGGTCAGACAACAATAATTAAAAAAATATATAAAAACACATTAAAATCTCAACCAGGTTCCGATCGCACCTGCCGATCTTTTTAAGTAAAATTCCAACAAGATACAAGCGCAGTTATTTGAGAATCCCTACATTGCGTATTCTACCTAAAATTCATAAAGATCAAAATCATTTAAATCTGTATCCAGTCAAACTCAGCTATTTCTTTACTCTTACAACATATATTGAGTAAGTTAAATATTAAATCAGAATTCGCAGTTCCCAATAGTATTGAATTTAGTAACAAATTATCCAACCTTTCATTTTTTGAGAATTATGAATTCTTTTCATTGGATGTTGAGGCACTCTTCACATCAATTTCTATGGATTTAATCGTTAAATCCTTCCAATTTTTTTAAGTTAGATATTTCGCCCATTTCATTTCGGGTATTTCAAGCCAAAACTTTCACCTCTAATTCAGTCATTATTTTCAATGCAGTATTTTATTTCAATAACTCCTTTTACAAACAGTCGAATGGTTTATTTATGGGTTTAGCTGTTTCCGCGGCATTGGCAGAATTATGTATGATCTATATTGAATATCAAGCATTACAGAGTTTAGATTATGGTCATATTCATATCCCCCTATATTGCCGTTACGTGGACTACCTCATTTTCTATATGGGTGCTACTATAACATTCGGCATTAAAGACATATTTGATCAGATTCATCCAGAAATTAAATTTAAAATTGAAAGTCGATTCCTTTCCAGGATGTACTTGCTGCTAAGGGGATTGCAACTTTCTTCACTGAAGTCTATCGCAAACCAACAGCGAATGGATTAACTCTAAATTTTGATTCTGCATATCCTTAAGCTAAAAAAATTAACATCATCCACAAGGCGGTAAAGAGAGCATTCAAGTTATCTAGTTCCTTACATTAATAATACACTGAGCTTCAAAAAATTCGACAGTGTCTTCCCACTAACAATTACCCGCCTTTTTTTGTTTGTTCACACATTCGGTTCACCCTGCAGCGTATTTACAACCCTCCGCTCCTCTCACCTCCAATGGGTAGCAGGGCCATCTACTAGTATATTACTATTCCACATCATCCTTTGCTGTTTCCTGTTCTCCGAAAAAAGCTTAAACTTTTAGATATTACACTCACTTCATCGGTTAAGTCTACCCTGGCCATTGCTGTTAATACAAGAATAATAAGTAGTGCTCCAACCAATCCAAAGGGAGTTGTTTATGCCATTGCTTGTAAAGGTTCCATTGTATATACACTGGCCAGCCGATAATGCGGCGGATGGCTTAGCACGCCAACGGTCTTAGAATTGACGATTTCAAGTATTTAACTGCATTTCATGTTCGCGAAAGTGGACATTCCCTTGTCTTGGAAAAACCTTTCATTATCCATCATGAATCTAACCATTTCATTCGTAAATGTCGTGAGCCTCTATTTATATTAACAGATCCTGAATATTACGATTCCATTTCAGTCAAAACCATTTATCACTATGGTTTTCCACCTAAGGATAAAGACATCCCTTATCCTACCTGACCTTCCATTTATCCCCGTTCACTTCAAATAGTCCAAATACCCTCCCTCCAACCCTTTCCGTTTCCATTCAAAATTATTTTTGTTTTATTAGATAAACAAAATGGATTGTTATTCTTTAAATTTGTAGTTACATCTGGCTGTCATATTCATATTATACATACCATTCCTGAGGGGATTCACGAAGATTCACCATTTCCGTTCTTCTGCACATATCTACATTCACGGTTGGTCAGTTGCCAGCCAGCAGTTCCTGACACCAGAGGACGTTAGGGGGAATATATTTGCATTCGTTTGTCGTTGGTTAAATTTCTTGTTATAAGCATCTTGCATCTTGTTGGAATTTTACTTGCAAAAGATGGCAGGTCCGATCGAAACCTGGTCGAGATTTTAATGTTTTTTTTTATGTTTTTAATTATTATGTCTGGCCTTTTTTTTTACAAAACTACACCATTTTTGTTTATTTTGTAGTTATTTATTGGAATTCATGTCAAAATGAAAGACAGAATTTCAAAATATAGGATCCGTAGAAAAAAAAACGACTTTTTTTTTTTTTTTTTTTTTTTGGATGAATTGCCAATATTTAGATAAGACAAAAATTGGAATAAATCGTATAGTTTGGTACTGAAGGAGGAGTGAGACATGATACTATATAGATCTTTTTTTTTTTAGGGATTTCCTCACTCCGGAATGAGATATTATCTCGATATTTCGGCCCAGTGCCTCGGACCTTCTTCGGGAGATGTATAAATATCAATCACATCAAGAGGAGTGCATAACTAACAACTTCCGTCGTTAGTTTCTCGGATAAGTTACTCATGTTGTTTATTCCGAGCAACTGCCGGCCGCACTGTGAGATGGAGAAGGGGAGGGAGGGGATAGGGAAAAACGAAGAGTCCTTGGGGACAATTTCTTAATTGCGTGAGAGGGGTGCATGGAGAGGTGGCGAACTCAATTGGTCTCTCTGAATTCAAAAACAACGTTATATTGAAAGGAAGCAAGAGCAACAGAGGGGAAGAATTTAAAAAATAAAAAAATAATTAATATATATATATATCAATGAATAAGTGGGAATAATTGATTGATAGAAGTGGGAAGATTGGTAATAAAAATAATATTAATAACAGTAATAATAATAATAATAATAATAATTCACATGAATTATTTATATAAGAAAAAAAAAGCTGGATTAAAATTTGTCAAGGATTGGAGGTGAAATCAGAGGGGGATAGATTGAAATGTGATAAGAGAGAAAAACGGCAAAAGGAACAAATAAAAATAACTGATAATCATAGACTGGTGGTGAAGCCATAGGGAAAAAAAGGATCAAGCTATGACATGAAAAGAAAGTAAAGAAGAGGAATGGAGGATGGAGTTAATTGAAAAAATAAATAAGAAACTATGCAAAGAAGAGGGTTATATGAGATAATAAAAAATACAAAAAATGAATAAAATAAAAATAAAATAATAACAGTAATAATTAATATGAATTTATAAATAAAGAATAAAAAGCCGAATTAAAACTTAAGGGGGGAAAAAAAGATTAAAGTACGACATGAAAGGAAAGTAAAGCAGAGGAATTTAGGGGTGGAGTTAATTATTATATATAGATATATATATATATATATATATATATATATATATATATATATATATGTATATTAATTATTTCAGTTTATTTCATTTTATTTTACATTATTTTATTTTTTAAATTCTTCCCCTCTGTTGTCTTGCTTTCTTTCAATATAACGGTGTTTTTGAATTCAGTGAGACCAATTGAGTTCGTCACCTCTCATACACCCCCCTCACGCAATTAAGAAATTGTCCCCAAGGACTCTTCGTTTTTGGCTGTCCCCTCCCACTCTTTCTCAGTGCGGCCATCAGTTGCTTGGAATAAACAACAAGAGTAACTTATCCGAGAAACTAACGACGGAAGTTGTTAGTTCTGCGCTCCCCTTGATGTGATTGATATTTATACATCTCCCGAAGACCGAGGTAGCCTACCGGGCTGAAAGATCGAGATAATATTTCCTCTCGGAGTGAGGAAATCCCTCAAAAAAAAAAAGGATCTATATGGCGTAAATTATTTAAAATGCTAAATATGAAGTCTGTCAATTACAGTAAAAACCTGCTACTTGACAGGTTTATGTCACCTGCCAATATTGTGATAAAAAAAAACCCTACTGCTTTTACTGAACTTCTATCCTACATAAAGTTCTACTTGTAGTTTTATAAACTTTCTGTTTTTATATATCTTTATTACAACATTATTACTTTTTGTTCAATCCGTGATACAGTCATCCGTGGAAGTAAGTTCGTAATAATAATAACAACAGCTTACATTCAAACTTCTACAGAAACCAATTTTAATGTTAGATTTATCTTTCGTATCGAATTCTTACGTCATAAGTATTGATACATCTGCTAATTTAACAGTTATAGATTTCAGTTCACTTTGCTTCATTTTATTTTGTAATTAACAAAAGGAAGTCATAGTTTTCCTTTTGTTTAATTAATTGAAGTGCAACAGAAGTATTTACAAGCTATAAACATGGTTAAGAGCTTTTGACATTAATTGAACTTGTACTAATTTGTTTGTGACAAAACCACACAGCAACACTTCAAAGAAGCTTCTTCGTGAAACAAAGAATACGAATCATGGAATTAATTGCAAAAATATTAAAATATTATAGTGTGCATTTTTAAACAAAAACTAAAACCAGATTAATGTTCCATTGAATTATGTGGAGTCCAATTTTGCTACTTTTATTTATTTTCATTACGACACTCGTCTAACATGAAGATATAGTCGACGAGACAAGAGTTCTTAAAAATTTTGAGAAAGAGACCGAAGCTAAAAAGTTGTTTCCTCTTAAGAAAAGAAAAAAATATAAAAACTTCTCCAGATTATCTTTTACTGACAGGAAAGGGAAGATTGTATAGTATAATCTTTTCTATTCAAGCTTAAAGATTCTTTTGAATTTCATGTTGTCTATTAGAGCATTGCATTTTTGAACATCAACATTTTATTTAAATTATAATTCCTGCGAAGAAAGACATTGATTCTGAAACGAAAAAACCTTCCTTTTTAAAGGCTTTAACTCAATGGTTTTAGTCTCAGAACAGGTGGTGTTTATTTTATAAAATAGAAACAGACGGAACCTGAAGATGGGGAAGATCAGTGGTGTCCAGAGGTCAATTGTGGACTTAGGGAGGTAGCCAGTGGTCACTAGAATCACTTTCGAATATTTGAAACTTAACTTTTATTTGACGGCATTTTTCGGATCTACCTATTTATTTTCACATTGTTCTGCTTTGAATACGATAAAAAAAGCAAACCTGATTACTGATTGCCTGCTTGAGGATGGCAGTAACATCGTAGTGTATTATAAAACCAGTACCCTGGTTTTTTTATTTTATAGTACAGTATTTACTTGAGTAGTAGTAGAAGTTCTTGATACTTAGCAGTGTATTAATCTGTTTAGAGGAACGTGTCCTGTAGTCGACATTCCCCGTAAACTTGACCTGGATTTGAAGATGTGCTTGTATATTACTGTTGTAAGATTATTTTACAAGAAAAGTTTCGATAATAAGGTTCTTTTTATGTCCAGTGCAATTTGTGTCCAGGGTTGAGATGGGTTACAATATTGGAATGTATACGGAGATGAACTTGTAATGTTTATTGAAGGCGGATTTATTTGTAATCTAGAATTAATTACTTAATAAGGAAAAGTACTAATAAACGCACACATCGCCCGTCACATATAATGAGTATAGTTGAGTCGTAACAAAGTAGGTGTAATGGGAAATGTGCCAGGACAGCTGAATTTAGAAATGACATTTTATTTATAAATAAAAATGATATTTGTGAACTCACGTCTACTTTATAGTGATTTAATAATTAGGAAAAGTAATTTATCAGTACTAGTTTTTAACGAATATTTATATTAAGTTATAAATACCGCAGAGGTAAATGAAACTATTTTTAAAGGAACATGACTAATGTGCCTTGTATATTTGAGATTAACAATATATAATTATAAATTTAACATGACAAACTAATTACTGGAATGCAGTGGTAAGTGTCTGGTAATAAGGAAAATGTATTTTGAAAAAAAATTGGGAAATAAATTAGCCAAATATGTTTTCGTGGTATTTATCATTCCTAATGTCCAATCTTCTTGTCTGATTCGTGACGTTATTAATCAACCCTAGCATTTTCTTTAAATGCAGAGTAACTCTCAAACCCAAGAAGGTTGAACATCCTAGATTAATAATGATTAAAATCCCTATGAGATTCGAGAATCAATACTTTCTGAAAGTGCGATGCCTACGTTAACGAAACCTATCTTTAATCTTCAACTACAAGTTGATTTTTGAGGTTAATTTTTTAAGTTATCTTTTTCACACAGATGTTTATTTTAACCGTTTTGTTCTATTTTTTGTTGTTGTTGTATGATATTTAAAGACTATTATGATATTAGACCAAACTACAACTTCGGAAGTTGTAAATATTTACTTAATGGATAATTTTTCATTCTTCTGTAATCTGAGGGAAATGTCATCGAAGGATTTAGATGTGTTTTGCATTTAATTATGTTTCTTTCAGGCAATTCTTTCCCTGAATAGAATCAGCGAATTTCTGCAATCGACGGATCTAGATCAAAAAGCAGTTCAACACGATCCAAACAAAAGTAGGTAATTTTTTTTTAAAGTAATATTGAGGAGAAAATTCTCTAATTTCCTTTCAAATTCAGAGACCTTCTGAATCTCTATGGATTCCATTTTTAATCTTTTGGTATTTGATGTAAGACACTATTTTGACTTTATGTATATTGTATAGAAATATACATATAATATTTAATCTATAAAACGAAGTAAAATAAAATAATCTATTGAATTGATAAAATTATATGATAAAAAAATGCATTTTTGTAAATAACGAATTCATGGCAAATCACCTGAAGTTCAAATCAGTTAGACACAATCAACATTTCAATTGACTTTGCAAAACTAAGACCACTTACTTTGGAAGACATATTCAGATATAAAATACGAGCAGCGTTCAAATTCAAATCATAGTTCGATACTTACAGACAAATCAACAGAAATAGCTCGAAGTAAGTCATATCATTTTTCAGTGTAATCCCCCTCCTTAGCAATAAAGTCACTGTATGGTCTTTGTGTCCATAGACAAGTATGGACATTTCTCCTTACGGCGCCATTTTGGAGACAAGGCACTGAATCGCGCAAAACGCTAAGGTCGTTTTCAATTTAATTTCTGACTTTCATTTTACTATTTTTCGTTTTATTTGAAGAAACTTTATAGTAAGATCTTTGGAAACTTCATCAATAATGATCAACTATTTTAGAACAATTGATAATTGCAGCTAACTCATTATAAACTAACTCTTATACTTTAATATTATAACTTTTATAATTAAAATGAGTACACACAAAAAAATCAAAAAAATCATTGAATTGAAAAAAAAAATGAAAATATATATGCATATAAAATTCATTTTTTTCCATTTTATTTTACTGCTAATAAGGTTTTTTTGTCAAGATCTTTCGTAGGAATTTTAACATATTAATACAACTGTACTCTACTAATTAATATAACTGCATAAAATTAACTTTTATTAATCATAAATATAAGAATGAACATGATTAAAATTTTCAAGCATGAAATACTTATATATGCGTTTTAATATATATTGTTGTATTTATTTTATTTTTCTTTAAATAATAAAATTGTCATTTTTGCATTAATTCTTTTGTTAAGGGGATTTTTAGCATTAGTTCATCTGATTGTACAAATATATTATATTTATATATATTTATAAAATTATTTAATTTTAGTTAATAAATTAGCTAACTACTGTTTATTAGTTATTAACTACATTTTTAATGTTAGTTGATTATCGATCATAAACATTATTAACAAAACAAAACAAAAAAAAGTTTGATTCTTTTTTAATTATCTAACTGAATTTATTTAATTTTAAATGAATCCAATGAATAAAATAGAGTTTAAGAATTTTTAACTTACTTACTTTTATTTATTTTTAGTATTCTTTTAATGAAAATTTTTTATAGAAAAATATGTAAAACAATAAACAAGCCAATGAAAGAAATAAGTCTTTATTGAACAAGATAAATTTAAATGAGTAGTAAATCATTTTCTCCGCTTGAGAACGAGATGTAGATCATCTTGAGAACGAGATGTAGACCATCTTGAAAGTACTCGCATTTTATTGTTTTTATATTTATGCATTTAATTAGAACTGTATGTGGTGGCCAGAATCTACTCATTTCATATTAAGAAACACACGTAAAATATCTTTAAGATAAATTTATGTTAGGAGTAAATATATAAGAAAACAAATAAACAGATATTGTATCGAATACAATAATAAATATTACTTAAATGACAATTTTATTTCTATTTTTTCCTACTTTTGCTCCCATAACAGTTCTTTTTCAATTTTTGTGGAACATTAATTTTCCTGATCAGAAAAAAAGTCTAGCTTTAAAATACTGATTTGTTATATTTTTGAGAATATTATGGCAAACTGGAAAATTATTCTTACAGACATTTTCCAAATCTTTACTGCTGAATTTGCGAAGCTTTTTCAGTTTTTCACTTTTTCTAAATTCAGTTTCTATTGCTCGACAAATTGTGAAAATATTAAATGAAGGAAAAATTACGAATTCATTTTCAGAAGATGATTTGAACATTTTATTCAAAGTGAAATGTTTTATTTCTTTTCAAATGTGTGTATCGTTTTCAATAGACAGATTTTCAATATAAAAAAATAGCAAATCAGACTATTTTTATAGTCTTTTCAGATCTTTTTACCAGTATTTCGTCATTAGTTTACGAACAAACAGTATTTGATTTTAATTTTCTTTTACCGATAAAACGATATTTTTGAAATTGAACCTCTGTGAAATGTTTCTTTAATTAAAGAAAAACAACAATTATTTTCTTGTTAAAAACAGCGATGATAATTATAATAAGCTACTAGTTAATAAATTTATTGCAGCAGAAAATAAATACTTAAAACCTATCCTGCCAACATTGCAAACGAATTTTATTTCGTTCTCCCGCCGGAAGCACAAAAGAAGCTGTGCTCTGTAGCTACAGCCGAATCAGAACAACTAGACATTTTAGTTTACTAAAAAAAGAGATAAACAGAATAAGCAAAATGATGCAGTTACTTCGCAGTGTAATGTATCGAAGCCAAACACATGTCAAGCTATGAATCCAAAATGGCGGGCATGGGTCACGTGGCGGTCTTAGAGCCAATCCCGTACTCGCTTTGTCAGCAAATGCAAGATCAATTGCTTTCCGTACTTGTCTAGAGCAGACAAGACCATACAGTGACTTTACTTAGCAATGCACTAAGGCGCCATAAGTCTGTTAGCTTCTGTAATTCACGTACAAGAAGTCTTTTGGCTGCAGATGTATCCACACTCGAACAGATATGATGACTTCTCCACTGCACTTTCTTCCTTTAGCATATTTCGGAAGGATTAATTTCTTCCCTTGTAAGAAATTTAATAATAATGCTTTGTTCCATGCTTGGATGAACTATAACATCATTCATGACGTAACTTTTATAAAACTAAATACAATGGCTGAATGATTGGTTCGTCCATGTTCCATCATGTATGTATGTATGTTTGTAGGAATATGCTTTGAAACGCACATCCTGTTCACACAGGATTCCCTAAGGATTTATTAGTTTCTCTATTAATCCAAGCAAGTTTTAAGAAATTTTTAATTTTTATTCAGGTCCAATTCTCCCTTGAATCCTAATATGTGATCCAGTAATTCATCCTCTTCCCAATTATTTGGGTTTATGTTTATATTTTTTAAGAGTTCGGTTCTCTCTTTTCCGAAGCATGGACATCAAGTGACAGGCAGGACTTCCGCGCATGCCTCGTTCCTTTAGCGTGTGATGCCAATTATAAGTTAAATTTATTTAAGTTAAAGTTCTTCTTAGAAATTCAAGTCAAGTTCAATGTAAGTCAGACTCTGTTACTTCAATATAGAGCAGTGGGAAACATTCCCTAATGAGATCAGACCTAGAATTTCTGAGATAAGATAATCATCGGCATTTGCATATAATGAGTAAGTTAATTAAGCGAGAAATCATATAAATCCTAAATTTATTTATTTCCGGACGAATGCAAAAATGAATATTTATAAGAAGTGTAAATATTCGGAGTTGTATCGAACTTTTAACTGGAATATCTTCACAAATAGCAAATCATTCTATTTCACTCTTCAAGTAAATTAAGAATAAGTAAAGCTGATAGATTGGTTATTAGCTATTTCACGATAGTTCGTAGAAGTTTGTCGTTTGACATTTAAAAATGTCATCTTTAATCTATAGATAAATTCTGTATGGAAACAAGAACTAAACGTTGCACAAGAACTAAAAGCTACAATGAAACTACAATCCCAGTTGTCTTGCTTGTTAATCTTTCTACATTAATTATGGAATAAGAAAAATAATATATCTTATGTAATCCTGTTGTATTTTGATCCTTCTATTTCGTTTAATATTTCTCCGGGAATTATTAAAGTCCAAGTCAATTTTTAGCGACCCATTTGGGAACTATTGTGATAGCTAATGCGTTTGTCCTGTCCGCCCGTGTCTGTCCATCCCTAACAACTCTCGAACGGAAGGTCGGATCGACAAACAGACTTCCCCATCGTGTTTAGAGGTCCAAACAACTTAGGAATAGCGTGTTTTTAGGGGTCAATGCTCCCTCATGTTCGAGATATTTGGCATTGTTTTCATTTTTTTTCCGCTCGAATGTTAGAAATGTAACCATGTCATTTCAGTTGTCAGCTACAGCATCGGACTCATATACTGAAGGTTGTCGGTTCGAATCCGTATATCTTCTTTTCTCTCTCTCTCTCTCTCTTTCTCATATTTTTTTTTCTCAATTTCCACTTGGTTTTTTTTTCTTACTTTCTTAAAAAAAAAATTTTTCTTACTTTTAAAGTTTTTTTTTTTTCCTTAACTTTTCTTTTATTTTTTTCTTAGGTTATTGTACTTTTTTTTTTTATTGCCCTTAAATTTATGCTTTAGCATAAACTTATATTCACTTATTAGCTTTTCTTTTCTTAGCTTTTGCAGTATTCGTATCCAACGGCACTTTCGCTTGGTCGGAAGACGAAGACAGTATTTTAAGAGACATTGAATTAGCTGTTCCACAAGGTCATCTTATAGCAATTGTAGGACCAGTTGGAGCAGGAAAATCTTCTCTTCTTTCAGCTGTTTTAGGAGAAATGATCAAACGCACAGGCCATGTTAACACTCAGGTAAAACACGATTAAAATTAACTTTTAGGAAATAAGTTAAGAAATGAAACTAAAACCCTAATAAAGTTCTCTGCTATGTTTTAAAATGCGCTTAATTATAATCTGAATCTTAACATACAGATTCTCTTAAACAAAACATTAATTCAAACACAGAAATAATTAAAAGAAAAGTGTAAAAGAACGTGTAAAAATTAAATAAAGCAATAAAAGCAAAGTTGGCTCTGTAATTTCAAGAACTTTTTAAAAATTTTTGATAAAATCGGCAAGTAGCCATTTGTTATTGATTTTTAATGCTTTAAAAGGATCTTGTTATCCAATTGTGTAGGTCCAATAAAAATCTTTCTTTTACACTCTAAATTTCCTAGCATTTAGTTTTCCTACATCATTGTTACATATCTTATGTAACAATATCGATTCTAACAATATCCTCATAGATTTTTAAATGTTTAGCTCTAAAATGTGCTTATATTCCTTTGATCCATTTCAAAAGCTACTATCAGATGTTTACATTGTATCTACATAGACAACAGCGTATTGTTGGCTCGGAACGAAAGTTTGTATGAGACCTGGTTTGTTTGTTTTCTTTTTTTTTGTCTGCACAGCATATCACAAATCTTGCTGGACAGCATCTTGAAGAGATGTTACTGTGCTACCCTTCCGGGTTCAAATTTTTTCACCCCCCAATAACGATTTAACAGGGATGGACTGGAATCTGGAATGGATTGTTCTTTATAATTTCTCTTGAAGGAATAGAAGCAAATGCATTGAAACCATCTGTAATCTCTATCTATTTTTGTAGGGTAGAATTGCTTATGTCTCACAAGAGGCTTGGATACAAAATGCAACGCTACGAAAAAATATTCTTTTTGGTAAAACGCTCGAGAAAAATACCTACGACAAAGTGGTGGAAGGCTGTGCATTGTGTCCAGACATTGAAATATTTCCTGCAGGTGACCTCACGGAAATAGGCGAAAAGGTAGGAACAAAGAAATGATTTACTACCTATTAATATTTAGTCTTCTTACTAACACTAAGTAAGTAGTTTATTTAAAATTTTAAAAAAAAATCTCTATTCTGATAAATTACTTCTAAAAAAAACAACAACATTATTACTGATATAGAAAATTTAGTTGTAGTAAAATTAACTTTACAGGAATTGCTTCAAATAATCTACAATCATAGTACGAGAAAGTTTAAACATGAAGTAATAGCATAATCTAAAGATTGCCTCAAAATCTTAATCCAATCTTACTTAGATTAGACATTTGATTGTTTTAATCTACAAGAAATTGGGTATTGAAGGACTTTTGAAAATATTTTGATATTAAAACATTATTCTCAGTCCTAAGACACAACAAAACGTCATTTCACATTATATATATTTTTTTTCTATTAAATTCAGCAGCCTTTTGGTTCTCTAGTAAGTTCTAGAGATTCTAAATTTGAATCAATCGATTTTAAATGAAAAGGAGGATTTCTAATTTTCTAAGTTAATATTCAGTTATTTCAAAGGGGAAATTCTAATCTAGGTTAAAACTCAACTTTTGAATAAAATTTTGGCAGATGAAACGACAGAAGCCGGAAATTCTAGTGAATAAAATATGATTCGTCTCTATTCCCGACTTAGATGCACTGACTTAGTTGTCTAGGTTATACACACAGACCTTTGAACATTTCAAACATTTTATTGTGTACCCTCCATTTGTTTAAAAGAGAATAACTTTTTTACATAAACTTTTAAAATGCCGAATATATGTACTTAATTATCCTCAATTACAGCTGAATTTTTACAGGAGGTAACTATGGTTGATGAACACAAAGGTCTGTGTGTATAACCTAGACAATTAAGTCAGTTCATCTAAGTCGGGAATACAGACAAGCTTAACATTTTATATTCATTGAAATAGAACCAAATCAATAAATGCTTTGTAATATACCATAAAATATTATGAAACCTGTAACTTCATTAATCTCTAAGCTGTAACTTCAATTCAGGCAATCCTTTCGTATTTAGTTTCTAAGAAGTTTAGTAAATCGTCAATCTTGGCTTCTATTAGACATTACCACTTTCGATGCAAAAATTTTCCTTAACAACAATAGAACTTTATGGTGACAGAATTTTTCTTATTTTACTAAACTAATCCTCAATGTCTTGTTTCAGGGAATCAATTTAAGTGGTGGACAGAAACAAAGAGTGAGTTTAGCAAGAGCAGTTTATAACGATGCTGATCTGTATTTACTCGATGATCCTATGAGTGCAGTTGATGTTCAAGTGGGGAAACATATTTTTGAGAAGATTATTGGCCCACGTGGGATGCTCAACAATAAGGTAGAACAAATACGCATATAGCGAAGAAATGATTAAATTATATTTAAATATAGAAGTAATTCATCCATTTATTTACTTATAATTGCCATATTTTGTTCCTCCGTTAATTTGTAGCATGAATAAATGTTGTCCAAATTGCATTTCCAGGATCTCGAAGTCTTTTTTTCTAAAAAGAACTGATTGTTAAGTAAGAACAAATAATTAAACTACGGAAGGTACAAAGGAATCAAAAAGATGTCGCACTTCGAGTTGCCACTCGGGAGAGTCTGGGATGACCGTTTCGTCCTCTTTAGGACTCATCAGCCAGACAAACTCTACCGATGACAGGCTCACAAAAGGTAATGATTAGCCATGACAGGTCGAAACCTCACTTGAAATTTTTATCATTTATTCAGAATCTCAAGTAGTTATTGGCTTAAATTTTAGCTAATCTTACGCACTGGAAGAGGATTAAAAAAATGCTATAGTTACCAAAAATAGTGATGTGATGTCATCACTCTTTGCCAGCCACGCATGACGTCATTCTATCTCCTGCTGCCCGTGACTACTCAAGGTCAGCCAAAACGGACGGCGCGTCAGGGCAAAATACTTAATTTATAACATAATACTAATATAATTACTGTTTTAAAATAAAATCGCTAAACAGTGTGGCCAATTTGTATTTTAAAAGAAAGTAATGTATGCTAATTTCTTTAAGTTATTATTCGATTTATTGTCATTATTTTTATTTGTAATTATATTTATAATATGCATATAGTATACAGTTAATATTACATAAATATTTATTCGATTTTTTAATTGTAATAGTGTTTCTTTATTTTTTTATATAAATTATAGGAATAGAAAATCTATAAAAAGAAAAATGTAAGTGTTTGTTTGTTCAAAATCTTAACTCTCCGAAAGTTCTTCAGCGATTGCTTTGAAATTTTGACACAACGTTGCATTCGAATACGCGCTTGTTTTTATATATACCTATTAAATATAAGTCGCACCTGTGACAGATAAAAACATACTTTTTTTGACAACCCCAGGTGTGTATACCTGAGTTAAGCGGAGAAGACTACAACGGGTTGGTAAGTCGTATATTCTCCGATCTCGATATTAATTTGCTAAATAAATAAATTTTTGTTTTTAATGCTGTATATGCAAGGCTTTCAGAGTGAAGCGACGATATCAGGCTAATGTTAAATAAAAATAGAAAATACTTTCGTTAATTTAGGAAACTTTTTAAAATCGTAAGACTGTGGAACTAATATATTTCTAAACATTGAAGTCACAGCAAATGTCTAACTTACTACGAATTATATAATTATTAGAGAAATGAAAGCAATAAATGAAGTGTGGCATCATTTGTATTTTAAACGAAACTAGCCGGCTACCCGTCGCTTCACTCCAGAAGCCTCGCATATGTAACGGAAAACAACTTTTTATTTATTAAAAAAAAAAAACCACACACACACACACAAATTACATCAAGTAAATTAAAACTAAAATTTTTTGAAAGTTTTTTTTTTAATTTAATTTTTGATGTCTATATACTCTCAATCCACGACTGCTTTTAGAACAAGCGTGTGAATCATATATCTATGATATTCTTTTTAAAAAAATACAGATTAGAATGTAGTCCTCTGTTCTAATGGCTAAGACGTCTACTTCTGAGCAGAATGTGACATATTCGAGTCCCGTAGCAAACTTGTAGAAATTATTTCTATTTTCACAAATTACAACAATTGCACCAGACAGACAGACAGACAAATAAAAGATTTTCGTAATATAGATATAAATTTTCAGTGGTTTTTGAGTTACAAACAGTATTGGTGTTTAAGTTACAAATTGTGATTTTTCAGTATTCTATCTTATAGAAATAGTGCTTCTTTCTTTCTTGACTTTGTTTTTTTTTTTATTTCAATTGATACTTTACAGTGTTTTTTGAGCTATAAATAGTGATGGTTTTTGAGTAACAAATCAGTAGTCTACCTAATAGAAATAGGGCATCTTTCTTTCTTGACTCTCTCTTTTTTAATCCTATTGATACTTTTCAATGGTTTTTGAGTTAGAAATAGTGATGGTTTCGGAGTTACAAATAGTGATTTTTCAGTATTCTACCTATTAGAAATAGTACTACTTTCCTTCTTGAAACTCTTTTTTTTTAATTACAATTGATATCTTTCAGTGGTTTTTGAGTTACAAATAGTGATGGTGTTTGAATTAGAAATAGTGATGGTTTTTGAGTTACAAATAGTGATTTTTTCAGTATTCTACCTAATAGAGATTTTTGTGGGTTATTCTCTCAAGGTGAGAGGATACAAAATTTGGGTGCCGGAAAGGAATAGGTTAGAAGAAGCCCGCAATGCATTTGTTAATGAGAAACAAATGGGTGCAGATTTATTAAAGTTGAGAAAAATTAAACCTAAAGATTACGTTGATATTTTATCAAATCCAAATAGGAACAAGGGGTCAGGAAGAACAAAGTTCTGATGAGTCCGAAGCCGAAGAAGAAACTAGATCCTCAGAAGGAGAAACAGTCGTTCAAAATGACGAAACTGTCGATGAGGAGAAACAAATGAAGCTCCGTTCCGGGAGAATCACAAGATCACAACAATCAAGTTTGAAAACTTTCCACTTGATCATAAAGGAACCGAAAAATTACAAAGATGCAATTGCGAGTGAAAAAATCGAACATTGGAAAACCGCCATTGATGAAGAACTACATAATATTGACTCTCACCAGATATGGAAGAAAGTTCGAATTCCAAAATATGCTATCCCCCTAACAACAAAATGGATATTTCATGTCAAGTACCATCAAGACCGTAGTGTAAACCGATACAAAGCACGCCTAGTGGTGAACGGATTTACACAGAGAAAATATATGGATTATGAGAAAACGTACCCACCAACACCAAGTATGACAAGCATAAGAACTCTACTAGCCGTAGCTACGGATCACAGCTGGATCAATGAGCAATGCGATATCAACGCCTCATATTTATACGGGACCCTAAATAAAGAGATTTATTTACTGATGCCGGAATTGAGTAAGATTCAACAAGTCTAAATATGATGGCGTATTGCTGACCAAAGCCCTATATGGATTGAAACAAGCAGGTAGGCAGTGGTACTTGGAGCTTAAAAGCAAGTTAAACAGTATAGGCTTCAACAATGTAGAGTCGGATCCTTGTGTATACGTCAATATGGAAGGTATAGCTAAAGTGATAATTGAAATCTTTGCATCGCTAAACTCGAAAATATGCATCATTCGAGTTTGGCCATTATATATATACATTGGCACTGCGAACATTTTACGTCAATACCTTAGCAACACTTAGGCCCCTGGTTGAGGCCCGTCTTGCCTAAGAAAATGCCAGTGATTAAACGTGATTTTTTGTGTTTGTTTGGGTGAACGTTTACACTGTGTAACTATTTTTTAAAAGAGTAAATTTTTTATATATATATATATATATATATGTATATTTTTAAATCATTCATTATTATAATCCTTTCGCTACTATTACCGAAGTCTTTATTTTCTTATTGTAACTCTACGTTTCTATTCAATAGACTCGACTTTTTGTGACTCATAATCTGGTCTTTCTTAAAGAAGTCGATTCCATTGTCTTCGTTTCCAATGGGAGGATTACAGAGACAGGAACATATGATGAACTGATGAAGAACAACGGATCCTTTGCAGATCTCCTAAATTCCTGCGACAAGAAAAAAGGCAAGAATAGAATCTTCTTATATTATTTTTATTGAATATTCTGCATTTTTATTTTACTTTTTCTATCTGTATTTTTGTTATATATTTGTTAAAAAATATAATTTTAACTGATCTTTATAAAATGTATTTCAGAATTGCTATAGATATACAGCAAATATTACTATCCATGAAATATAGTATTTATGACAATGCTTTAGAGAGAAAAAAAAATCAAAAAGTTAACATGTTACACTGTTAACCCTTTCTCTTTCTATGAATCTGTCAATTGAATTTTATGTTTAATTTCGCAATTGGTTTTATACTGCCTATAAAATTGAATATTATTTTAAGAAGTTTGCTGATTGGCGGTAAATTTCAAAATTACGATAATTTTCCACAGTATCAAGATTGTCACCAGCTTCTAACAATATACGTAAAAACTAAGTTTATTGTTGAAGACCTGAGTTATGTTTTTAATAGAAAAAAAGCAATAATGCCTAATGAGCCTGGAATCATAACTGATTAATGTACTGCTACGGAAGAAACGAGTAAACATAAATGTACAATATTCACAAGAGCATAAGAATTATCTTGACACAGGTTGCAAATATTGCAAATGATAAAAGATCTACTGATTTATTTTTTTATCAAGTAGTTATTTGTTGTAAATAGAAAACTCCCCAGAAGAATTGTGTGGATCAATGACAAAATGAAAAAGTGACGTAGATTAAAGTAAGAGGATCACCGTAAGGATTGACCATCAAAATCAATCAACAGACAGCATTAGTACAGGTATCATAGTATAGGATAGATTTGAGCAATTATTCAGAATCAGACACTGATCTGTTAGAATCGTAGTTTTCAAAGTGTCTTAACTATCATTTGACATTTTTACATTCGATGAAGAACGAATAAGAGTTATAAGTAAAAAAAAGTTAAAGTTTTCCATTCGTAAATGTTTTCCATGCCACATTTTTCATGTTACAATCTAAACTGACTCTAAAATTAAATCGAACTTGGCGTGATTCTCGTGTATTCATAATCTTGTATTGTCAAATAGTCATGTAATAATCGTCCATCATTCCTTCTTTTTCGTATTTCTTTCTTAACGAAAAAAGAACGAAACTAATAAAATAAATTAACATGTGTAACATTTTTAGTAAAATGAGATTAAGGCTACAGACTATGACAGCATTCCCTTGGCGTAGCACACTTCCGATGCTTCGGAATTAGGCTGCAACGCGCAGTATAACAGAATTACTGGTTGCTCGTTTAAACTGCTCACACAGAAATCGTAAACTTGAAGTATTTTATCATCCTCTTCTGCATGAGTGGAAATAATGCTGCACTGAAAAGATCTTTTCCTCACTGAACCTAAAGGTTATATCCAGGGCTTTGGAGCTGGAGCACGGAGCAGAGGAGCAATGGGCTTTTGGCCGGAGTAGTGATGAGTCGGAGCGCACAAGTTTTTGACTGCTCCACTGCTCCAGATTTTTTTATTAGTATAAATTTAAAACTTTAATTTTTTTAAATATTTACGTCAAATTTTTAGTGTTTGTTGACAATGTAGCGAACATGACGTTTGCTGTAAAATAAATACAACAACAGTGAAACCGTTTCTAATTCTGATAAAATAAATAAAACCGAAATTATTCCACTGAATGAAGAAACTGAGGAACATGATGGCCGAGAACTCGACATGGATGTCCCTGCACAATGGGTTGAGGATCCTAGTTTTACATTGCCAACATTGCTACTTGAAGGTAATTCAAAAGTCCAATTGATGAGGTGTGGCATTCACACTCTTCAGTTGGCAATCTGGGGTGAGTTGAAGAAAGACCCGCCAAGGAATTTTTAGGGAAAATACGATAAGTCGTTATCAAATTACGAACCCTAAACATTCGCAGTATTTCTTCTAAAATTACATTGGCTAACCCAACCCTTGGATACTGTGGCTAGTTGGGGTTCAACGTTTGTAATGATTGATCGTCTAATTGTTTTTAAGCATTACTGAGAACAAGTAGCTGTGGCTGGAGCCAGAGAATTGATATTAACTAAACCCGAGCGGGACGAAGCTGAGAATGTAAGAACTCTCCTGGCAAAGCCAAATTGTAGGCAACTGACGTAACTCCGGAAGTTTACATGAACGAGTGGCGAAAACTTGCAAAATTTCTCCAAGACAATGAAGGCCAAATTGCAATGGGAATTTTGACCTCCATGCGAAAACGTGAAGAAAATCTTTTCAAAATTTCCTTGCTAGAGTTTATGTAGATCTCCGGTATAGGATTGACACGAAAAAAAAAATTATATTATTATTAAATGTTAAATGTTTCCTTGATTAACCATTTGGGAACTTTATTTAAAATAATTCCGCGAATCAAGATAAAAATGAATGAAAACATCTCCGCTACCATTTCGTTTTGGATTACGAAGAACCGAAAGATAATAATAATAAGCTAAAGGATAAATAATAAATAAAAGCCAAGATTAGTAAAGATTAATAACATGAATTTTACTGTAAGGCTAAATGTAAATACACATAGTAAACAATCAAAACAATGGGCTTAAGGCTCACTGAGAAAGTACCAAGTTAACTTAAATGAACATATTATATTCTCGAAAGTCTTTCTTTGTGAAAATGTTCAAGATAAAATTAAATGTCAATTAAACAAAAAAACTTCAAAAAGTCAGAAGTAGTGTTGATTGAACGTACAGTTTAACACTTATTAAAATTGAAGAAGTTATTTGCTAGCAAAATGTTTTCTTAACAAAACGAATAGGCCTATACAAACAGTCACTTACGCACATCATTGCTGCTTGCAATACACCATGGGATCCCAGGTTTGAATTAAGGCATCCAATTCACACGCGGATACACATTACACAGGTACCATCGTCGGGCGGATGAAAACACTTCACTGTAGTGACTCACAGTAGCACTTTTAAAATACATATCACTGGCGCTTATTCCAGTTCATGGATTCTGATGCGGCAGTCAAGTCGCGGAGGTGGGTTTGACGCTGTTCCGCAGGGTAATTCGGCGTCCAGCAAAGTACTACAATCGCTGCCTTCCCAGCAATCGTTACGGGTTAGCGGGCTGCAAAACTAAGTTGGCTGTGGCGGTTAACCGACGTCATCCGGTCAGTCCTTGCTGTGGGAAGTTCGCAAAACCATCAGTTCCCGCGGCAAACGTGCTGGGGTGTTTCGGCAGTTGAAGACACACATACACGATCGGTGTTTCGTGTCCATCATAGTACTTCTCCTATGTCAATCTTAATCCTTATTCATAATAAAAGGCAGAAATTAAAAGGAAAGGATAAAAAAAAAATAGCTTGAATAAGTGTGGAGACTACATTTTGTTCGACTTAATGGCTTAACGACTCCGACACCAACTAATTATTTTTTTTCTCTGAAAAAGGAAATTTTAAAGAACAACTGATTACGTCACCAAAACACACAAAATTAACCAATAACGGGGCAGGCGACGAAGAGACGGGTAACCACGAAGGAAGAAGTGATTGACAGGCCCAAAGACAATGTAGAGGAAAGCAAAAGGAAGCAAATAAACAGAGCAACAAAGAGAGACAAGGGGCAATAGGTCAACTAAAGGAAACGAAAAAAAAAGACCACCAGAGGAAACGATAAACATAAATGATGAAACCATAAGTCTAATGCAAAAGGAATTCGCAAAAATTAAAAATAAGAGTAAAACAGTGAGAAAGATGGCGAAAAATAAAGGGACGAAAAATGAAAGGGTAAAAATAAACAAAAGACTAAAAAAAATCGTGACAGGATTTTATTGAGTTCGTCACAAACGATAAAAGCAAAAGAAGGATTTTTAGATATTGCCCGACGCCTCGAAAAACTAAATTTTTAATCGTTTTGATGTGAGACAAGAGAGTGAAAGGCTGGAATTCTCAACAATTGAATCCTATTAGCCACATCGAGTAGCAAGTTTTCAATAATCCCAGAATGGAAATATAAATAGTTCAATATTTCAGCAGACAATTCTTCAGAAGATGATGATTTTGAAAAAGAGCTGAACAAGTTAGAAAAACGTCAGAGTTTCAGAAATGCAACATGCGAATGAAGAAGACTTTGACAGGAATTTTCACTAAGATTGTCATGCAGTCGAGGGTATGGGTAGACTCAAAGTAAAATTAGCGTTTGAAGCTATTAAGGGTTACTTATACCGAATTGAAGCTGCCTGTCGAGTTGTATCGAGTACACAAGTCACTGTCGAGCGTCTATTTTTTGCCTTAAAATTGATGTTAAATGATATAAGACAGACAATTACTGTTCGTCTTTCTCTTTTGTACAATAAATTATAATGATTAATATATTTAAAAAAATGCGCTTGGTTTTTTAATATTTGATTTTGATAATACGAATTAAAAAATTTATTTGGATCATGGATCGGAGCATGGAGCGGAGGAAGGAGCAAGTATTTTGATGTCGTAGCGGAGATGGAGCGGAGAAATTACAAATTTGGCCTGCTCCAAAGCCTGGTTACATCTGTGCAGGTGTGTGGAATGTATCATATGTCATCATACGTCAGCATACGAGACGATGTTCGGATATATAATCACACTGTGGTCTGCATTTTCCGTACTGCAAATTAATAGTCGTACTGTATTGTTTTTTTCTATATTTTCCTCTTCTTTCTAGCAAATTATCACTTCATTCGAAACTCTTTAAAAAAATTCATTTTACTGCATAAATAAAACATATGTTGCTGCCAACTCATATACATTAACAACATTTACTGGATTTCTATTGCAGATAAGATTTCTACAGAAACCATCACTGTTTCAGAACTTTTCAGGTGAGTCAGAATTTTAATCAGAAATCACATTATTCGATTAAGGTCTTATTTTACCAGAGAAACAGAGAGCATTTGAAAAAAAAAGCCAAGAGGTGGTAAGTTACGGAAAAAGATATTTTTATTTAACTCTTGCTATTACAAGTATTGATGAAACTGTCTCTTGCTAAAATGGTAATGATGGTAGATTAAGGTAGGAGATAATTGAAGAATTGATCATTAACAAATTTAACTGCAGAATTTTGAATGAAAAGACTTCACCCTTTTTTTCTGTATGAATCTGCCCCTAACACCGAGTTGGACCAAAGTCACATATATAGTCACTTATTAGAAAACAATTTTGACAAAGTTTTGGCGTGAAAATAGCATGCGCTTAGGATACAGTATTAGATAAAATTAATAAGGCAAAATATTTTTCAAAGTTGGACAGTAATCATATTTTTGGCAATGTGAACTTGATAAAAGAGTCCCAACTCTTAATGACTTTATTACACCTTTTGGGGGAATTTAAGTTTAACAACTTCCATTTGGTATATCTGTGGCCTCAGAATTCTTTCAGAAAAAATGTCTCAACGTCTTCTAGAATTACGAGTATACAAGTCAAAACAGGTAACATCTGGTGTTTGCTGAAACAACAGAAGAGCATGATAATCGATTATATAAAGTTTTGTAGAGATCATCAAAGGTAAAGTAACGTTAAACTGAAGGAAATGTATTTTTTCTGGAGTTAAGAATATAAAATACTGGGTGATCTAAATTAAACAGGTGTTGAGACCTCTCTATAGGAAAAATTACTGGGCGATCGCAACCAAATTCCGTACACATACTGTCCTAAGTGAGGTTATGATTTCTGAAGAAAAAAAAGTACTTCAAATTTCGGCAGCTAAGGGTGAATTGTGGCACTGCTCTCCCCGTAATTTATATATTGCGACATAATCGAACAATCTCTATCTATAAAAGGAGTCACAAAGCATTTTTCACAAATCTACGACTAGCGCAAGAGTCGTGTAGCTCACCTTACCGGATTGCGCGTTACTTGTTAAACTATTCTATCAACGAAACAGAATTGCTTCTGCTGCACTTAAGGTATTTCGGCAGTTAAAAGGTTTACATAGAGGTCCACTAATTACTAATCTTCGTAAAATAGTTTTCGTTTTTGAATAGACAGGAACTTTTGCTGTAAAACCCGGACGAGGTCGCAAGCCAAGTGGACTATAGAGAAGAGACAAATTTGCAACTGCAGTAGTGGAGCAGGGAATCGCAACTGCACATGGTAGGAGTAGTATACGTTCAATTTCACGGGAATAGAACAGTAGTGTGGAGAGTTCTTCGAAATGTCTTGAGGTTTTGCCCCTATAAAATACCTCACAGTTAACAATTGGTTTCTGTTAATTATGATAAGTAGAAAGCATTTGCCTTGACATTTGTTGCTCGGATGATGGTGTATGATGCATGGCCTTGGCGAATACTGTGGAGTGATGAGGCTTATTTCCATTTGAATGATACTGTAAACACTCGTAACTGCCGTATTTGGTCTGACAGTAATTCACACGTTCATCATCAAATTCTATTGCATTTACCAAACGTAATGTCATCGTTGGTTCTTACTTTGAAGAAAACATAGCATCGGGGTCAATGACATGTTCTCTGAATGACTCCGGATATGCTGACATGGTCCGAAGCTTTGTAATTCCACACCACAATCTTCATGCCAGATGGTGCAGCCCCTCACATAACTACCTATGAAAGCCTTACTAAGACGAATATTTTCGAATGAGAGTAATTAGCAGATTATTTCCCACGGCATGGCCACTCGATCACCAGATTTGAACAGCTATGATTTTTGACTGTGAGGCTACTTAAAGAGCCTCGTTTATCAACGCAATGTTATGAACTTAGCTGTGTTAAAAGATAGAATTTCCCAACATGTGACACAACTCAAGGCATTTCAGTTGCGTTCTGCTGTCGAGGGTGTTGCGCCGCGAATGCAAGGCGATGGAGTGTGTTATGCCGCGAGAGCAAGGCGATTGAAGGCACTGTATTTATGCTGTTAGTGTGATTCCAGATGTGACTGCAATTAAGTTATTGCACGTTAATTATTTTTTGCCAATATTTATTAGATAAGTTAGGCAATATGTAAAACACGGCGACAGCAGCGCTACAATTCACTTCTAGCAGCCGAAATTTGGGGGGTTCTTAATGCGAGCTTCGATAAACAATGTTAACACAGTGTACGCTAGATCTTAAAGACAGAGTCTTTATTTTCTTTATTAATAACTTCAAAGTCTAAAGCTTCCGTCGAACTCCGGTATGATTCTAATGGTAATGCTTGTCTTCTCCGAAATTGACTGCTCCGGACTCCGTTGGCCTCAGAGTCGTCTCTGTCGCTAAAGTTGGCTTCTCCGTAGTCGGACTTCTTTACACGGACGGCTCTGGATGCCTTTGGTCTCAAGTACATCTTAGTCGGCTACGGATGGCTTCTCCATAGTCGGACTTCTTTACACGGACGCCTCTGGATCCCTTCGGTCTCAGGTAGCTTAGTCAGCTATGGATGGCTTCTCCGTAGTCGGACTTCCGTACAAGGTCGGCTCTGGATCCATTCGGTCTCAAGCACGTCTTAGTCGGCTATGGATGGCTTCTCTGTAGTCGGTTTTGCACAACTTTCTCTTGCTTAAAAGTAACTTCAATCTTCCGGGCGTTGGGACCTCCTTTCCTAGCACCAGACTCTCTTCTCTTCTGTGAATAAGAGACCCTCTGTAGCTCTATGCCACCGACTCACTGCTTCACTTCTCCTGTCTGGAGAACATTCATGGCTCTCGGCCACCGACGAACTGCCTAAGCTTCACTCTGCCTTTCTGTTTAAGACCGTGTAGCGCCCCGTTTTCACCTGCGGACTGTGCAACTCGAAATAGGGATGCAAGGCCAGATGAGGCAACTCCTTAGACGGGTGGTTGGCACAAACCACCGGTAACAATATTACATATTTTTTTTTATTTTATTCTTTGTTTTTATTATTTTTTATGAAAAAGTACTTTCTTTTAAAATACAAATGTGGCCACACTTTTTAGTTATTGCTTTTATTTTTATAAGCAGTAATTAAATTTAGTGTTTTTTTTGTAAGTATTTTTCTTCGCTTTGCAAAGTGTGTTTGACCTTGAACAAGATGCAGGCAGCGACAGAACCTGACGTCATGCGTGGCTCGCAAAGAGTGATAACGTCACATCACTATTTCTTGTAACTTGAGCATTTTTAACTCCCTTTCAGTGCAAAAAAGCAGCTAAAATTTGGTATATGTCATCTACTTAATGTCCTGAATAATTGATAAAAATTTCAAGGGATGTTTCGATCTGACAAACCTAACCATTTCCTTGTAAGAGCAGTAGTGAAGCAAAGACAAGAAAATGGCGTTTATTGAAACCCATTGCTTTTGATCGAAAACATTTACCGAAAATCAGAGAAATTGGGCACAAATAGAGAAGGAGGGAATATGCTGTAAACTGAGCATTTGATAGGCTTCAAGATTTTTTTTCTGGATTAGAAATAAAATAAGAAACAGACAGGAACCATTTATTATGATCTTCAAAACGAACCAATTAAATAAAATAAGTGCGAAGTTACAAAGGATGCAATTACGACTGAGGAGATATAAATGTATCATTAGATATATTCCAGTGAAGTTCCTTAACTTAGCCGATATACAGTATTATCTCGACTATCTCTCAAGAAGACAGAAGTCAACGTTGATTTAGAAGAAAATGTAAGAGTATAAGTTTATTACTAGTAAATAAAAAAAAATTTTCCCAACATGCACAAGGAAGAAAAAGCCACAAAACAAACATTCATCGAAATGGTGAGTTTGGCTGACGATTCACAATAATAATGAAACGGCCGTTCCAGGCTCCACTTCGTTGACAAGCTATAGATAGGCATGAATTATTGTTTTTATTTTCTTTGTGCATGTTGGGGAAATTCTACTTTCTTTAAAAAAGTTTGTACTTTAAACTTTATTTCTTATAATTATTAATTTATCAGCCTCAGATGAACGACTTAAACAAGCATCGCACAACAGAGAGACAACATTTGGAGGAAGTTAATAATTGAAGCAGAAAAGATTGGCTAATTCAAAAGAAGTTACCAACAAGTTTAAAAGTAAATTGGCAGCATCGATTGGAAATTGCTGTTGAAGATGAAATTTTAAAGAAAGCTTCAACAATTGTTAGGGGCCGTCCATATATTACGTCATTTAAAATTAGGGGGGGGTCTGGTCGTTGGATGACGGTAACATGACGCATGGGGAGGGGGGGTCATGCCAAAAATGACGTCATCACTTGCTAATCTGAGATGACTCTAAAATAAGTTAAATGAACTCAACTGTGCAAATGCTGTCTACTTCTTATATAAAATGTCATGTGAATCATAATTATGAAGATTTGGTTTTTATCATTATATCATACTGAAGGTGATATTGGAACTAAAAATCATTCAAAGGAATTTCCTCGCTTGTTCTTGCCATATGCCATTCTGTGTTACTGAAAGATATCGCAACTTTTATTACAAGTGCTCATCTGCCTGTGGGAATAGTTGCTGATAAGAGAACGGTAAACCATCGTAGCAGGCATATTATAGGATTGAGAATTCCAATTTTTGATATTAACACAAACATTCTTTTTCATTCTATTTATCTGGAACATAATTTTGTAAATGATTTTTCTGGTAAAGGCTTATCATCTAGCATCCTTAAAACCATTCTTAAATTCGGTTTAGATGCTCAATTTGTGAGAGAGCACTTAGCTGTCATAGCTGTAGATGGGCAATACACAAAGTTAGGTGTTGCCAACCATATAAAAGATGAGCTAAATTTGAAAAATATTCTAGCATCCTGGGACATGATGCACCGCATTGAATTAATGGAGAAAAATGCTGAAATGCCAAATATTATTAACAAGGCACATAATCTCATACTTGAATGTATGAAGGAATTCGTGCAGGGGTTAAAATATAAAAAGCTGATTAATAGTTAAATAGATTTTGAGGAAGTTTTTTATCAACCAAAACTTTTCAAATCAATGAAGTTTACTGCTTATTCAATGGAAGTCTTTAATACTTTCATATATGATTATAAATTTGTTGTATGTACTTTAGAAAAAGATATGGAGCAATTTGCATTACATGATAATTTGTTAAACAAATCCATCATATTCCATATACTTTTGTTAGCAGAATTATATTTTAGCTAAAACTTCTAAATGGGTTCAGTCAGTTGAAATTCTTCCTTGGTATTATGCAAGATCAATTACTAATTTTCACTCAAATTTAAAAATATTTATGAATTACATTGATGCAATGTCCGATTTAAAAACAGTTGATGATTTGTGTCAATTCTTGAAAAAAATTCCTGATTCATTTTTCAAATATTCAAAAACAGCTACAGAGTTATTCAAATTTTGCACTTACCAAGGTGTGCCAATACCTGATGAACCTGTAACTCTCGAAAATATTAAGATCAACTGCTTCAGCTCATTATCATGAAGAGGAGAAAAATCAGCTGAGTTCAAATTTTAAAAATGATTTAAAGGATTTTTATCAAATTCATCACATACATTTTGGAAAAATTTGATCATTATAACAAGGGGAAAAATGAAGGTATTGATTATATGATACAAAAGGCTGGATGTCTTTTTAACTTTGATCATTTGATATATCCTCGATCAGATGTTTCTGGAGAACATTTGGCATCTACGTTCACTTCCGAGATATTCTCAGAGGATATCAGCGACTTTTCTTTTAGCCTTACAAATATTGAAAAGGACACTTTTTTCTTTGAATATAAAGAGCTATGTTCTTGGATGCAGCATAAAATATCTGAAAACAGAGATGAAGGGTCACTTTGTGATTTACGAAAGCTTTTTAAGTTATCTATGGTAAGGCTGAAGGATAAATTCCTCCTTATTCTAAAATTTTTCTCGTTTTGTATGTCAACCCCTGTGTCAAAGGCAATATGTGAGAGTTGGGGGTCAGTAATAAGCAATGTGATGGCAAAAAGACCAAGAGGTAATGATGGCTCATTGGAAGACATTAACATAGCTGATATGCGTGTATTAATTATGCTTAATGGTCCTGAAAGAGTATGTAATCATATACGCAAATTTTTGAAAGCTGCATTAGTTGAAAAATATGGGATGTCATCCTATCATTTTAAGCATGTGTCTACAAATGTTGCTTTTAAACATGCTGTTACTTCGAAAGTTAGTAGAGTTATTAATGATTCAGATAAATGATTACCGTGTTTTCACTAAGTTATATAATACATGATCGAAACTTCTAAAATAAGCAACTCCGATGCTTTTGAATGTTTTGCTAAAAGGATTCATGTGGTTGGAGCAACAGACTTACTTTGATTTCACAGAACTTATGCTACTGAAACAACTTCGGGACAGAGCGGCTAAAGTAGCCCGCACACGAGGGAGCTTTTGGCCGAGTTGCATGTGCAACTTGATGCCTAGAGCGGTTTTTTGAGCTGCATGGGCCAAGTTGCATGGAAGTTGCATGGGAAAAAAGCTTCACAGAACGGCGGTGCACCACGGAAAGTTGCATGGAATTACCCAATCACAGTGCAGCATTTTTATACGTCAGGCGTGACGTCATGCTCAAGGAAGAAACATGGCGTCGAAACTTTTTCCCTCGCTTCAGATGGGCGAATCGCGAATACAGCAAAAATATCAGATTATTTCGAGTTTCTTTCACACATAAATACAGTTTATATGTAAATGCAGTAATTTAATGCGGTAGAATGTAGCATAGCGTTTGAAAAACCTAGATTTTTTGAATATTTCACATCGCAAGCGGATTGTCGCTCATTCACCATTTCCGGAAACTGCCACGTGACGTCATTGTTTCAGTGAGCAATGGATTATTATTGGCTGTTGGTCGTTGTTATTCGTGAATCGCATTATTGCCATCAACTGCGATT
The DNA here is from genome assembly GCA_023159025.1 of Thereuonema tuberculata. Lineage (NCBI taxonomy): Eukaryota > Metazoa > Arthropoda > Chilopoda > Scutigeromorpha > Scutigeridae > Thereuonema > Thereuonema tuberculata. The sequence goes on along the minus strand of JAFIDM010000004.1, from coordinate 22,989,002 downwards.
ACATACCGGCTAATAATATTATAAAAATATTTCTCATATGTTTAAAATAAATCACAAATATTTAGTTTTGGAACGATATCACAGCAGTATCCTTGACGTCATGTCCAGTGATGTCATTCAAATTCGTAGTGTGCTTCGTTTGTTGTCCGCACGGCGGCGCTAACAATGTTGCATCGTTTGCGCACTGATAGTCGCATGCAGCTTTTTCTGTGCACCTCAATTTCCTCGAGTTGCACAGAAAAAGCTCCCTCGTGTGCGGGTAGCTTAAAAGACGTCAAACTTCCATTAAGCCAATGTAAAGAATGTATCATGTCATATAAACATTTACATTGCATTTTCGGATTTGTATGATATCTATTGAACAAATTCATTGTTTATAATTATGAAATATAATTAAAAACACTGCATTTGGTTATTTTGTACATATGTATATGTTTAAAATCCAGTGTTAAATTTTTTGCGGCCTCCTGACGGCCATTTTTAAGTGCTCTCTTTTATCCGGAATTTTCGATTTACCTACGGAGATCCGGTTCCGACCACTTCGGTTAATCGAGGTTCTACTGTACTAAATAAATAATGACCTTTATAATTTTAATGGATTTTAATTGTCGAAGTAATCCATCACATTTATAGCTTTTAAAAAATGACGTCATTTTGCGAGAGAGGGGGGGAGGGTTATTGAATTATTACGGTAGGGTGATTGTAGGGGGGGGGATAAAAAAGGCAAAAATCGATGACGTAATGTATGGACGGACCCTTATACCACTTGAACTAAGGAAGGAAATTTTGGATGGCATTCATGAAGGACACCAAGGAATTACAAAATGCCATGCCCGAGCAAAACAATCAGTATGGTTGTCAGCATTATCAAAAGTAATAAGAAACTTTGTAAATAAATGAAGTGAAACGTTGTAATAAATGTGCTCAAGAATCCGTAAACAGACAGGAACCATTAATGCCTATTCCAGAATTACCGCGGTAAAATGTTGCTATGGATTTACTTCCTTTTAACAAACGATGGAAGTTGTTAGTGAATATCCGGAAATTGCTGAATGTCAAATCTATCTGAAGCAGATTGAATCAGATAATTTCAATATTATGATTAAAATCTGTAGTCATGGAACTCCAGAAATTGTCAACAGAAATTGTGATACTCATTTTGGTCCGATGTTATCATCAGAAATGTTTGCGCAAGACTGGGGATTTTGTTATGTAGCTTCGAGCCCAAAATTTGCAAAAAGTAATGGTTTCATCGAAGCTCTAGCAAAGATCATCAAACGTACACTAAAAGAAGTATCTACAAACTTATCGAGCTACAAAAGGATTTCTCCAGCAGAATTATTGGTGGAAGAATTCGCATTTCACTTGCTACGCTAAAGTCGAAACTCAAACCAAAGATCGACAATTATTACTAAAAAAAGAAGTGTCGCTGCTTGAACCAAAAGAAAACCTAGGATTTTAAATTCAGAGCTAAAAGATTTGATTCTAAGATCTTGCCAAATTAAAACCAAATGTTTAGATAGTCGACAAACGAACAACAGGAATAGTAGTAAAGAAGATAGTTCCAAGCTCAAGACAGGGACGCAATCGCTTTCACCTGATCCCGTTCACGGCGATGAACGAAGAAACCGATGAGGAAATAAGGGAAGATGATGAGAAAGTTTCATCGGAATCAGGTACAGATTCTCTGCAGGAAATAACCACCCAAGCAAGAACATGAAAAAGATTCTAGAGAGAAAAACAAGCCAAGAGCTTCGAATTCTATAACTCCTGAGATCACTACTTTTTCTTGCAAATGAACTCATTAACATATCAAGAAAATCAGTGTTGTTTTCATTCTGTAATTCCTTTACTGTGGTGAGTTGTAAGACTTTTTTTTCCCGAATATGATTTACTAATTCTCTGAGCATCCCAGGGTCATCTCTATCCAGCTGTAGAGACTTCAACTGTCATTATTTAATTCTATATTCTTTCTTTCTTCATTGTCTTTCCTTTAAGAACTTATTATCCAAAAGTGATATTTTCTTCATTCAATTCATCTTCCATTGGTCAGTTGGCGAAAAATGTTAATATAGCTTTATCGCAGAAATCCACTGCAATTGAAGTTACCGTAGCTGTCTTAACTTGATCCAGTATTTTCCAAGCACTATTTTCTAAATCCAAGATATAGAATTAAAACTGAAATGCAATGCTGCTTTTGAAACCACCTTCTTGTTGATCTGCGCAGTTTATATTTTCTTAAATTTATTTAATCGAAACTATAATTGCTTTATATCTTTCAAAATACCACCTAAAATGAAAAATTTACGTTGAATAAGATGACTTTCTTTTGAGAGTGTATAAATGGGCATTCCTTCATTGTTTTTAAATGTTGAACTTTTTATTATAAGAGGGTTTGTTGAAGCGCTTTTTAAACTGCAATATTTTAATTTACTCATTGACTTTCTTATTTACTTCATTACCATGATTATATTAACTATATTTCTGTAGCCAGATGTCTCCTAAATGGTATCAAACAAGGTCAGAAGAACATCTATTTGATACACAAACATCTGTTAATCAGATATCTGCTGGATCCACATCAGATCTAGTGACGGAAAAGCAGCAGACTAATTTAGAGGATCTTGGAAAACTCATAGATGCAGAAGAAATTAAGAAAGGATACGTAAGTCATTCACTAATAATTAGTATAAAGGACCAAACACACAAAAACAATAGAGATACACAGAATAAATAATTTCATGACATATTGCAAAGGTACACTTCCTTATTCATCAAATGATACTAAATAAATAAATATATGGAAAGGAAAACAAGGCTTGGAATTTTAAATTTAAATTTTAAATTTTAAATTTCAAACCTTGTTTTCCTTTCCATATATTTATTTATTTAGTATCATCTGATGAAGAAGGAAGTGTACCTTCGCAACATGTCATGAAATTATTTATTCTGTATATCTATATTGTTTTTTATGTGTTTGGTCCTTTGTACTAATGTTTATACACACAGAATAAATAATATATACATATAAGTAATTCACTGGTTTTTTTTTTTAATAACAACAGATGTTTGTTTTTTTATCAGGAAATTCTGAAGTATTAATCTGACTTATTACTAAAATAACTATTAATCTGATTAATCTAATTTCAAGTTTTAAGGGAATTATCAAGTATTAAGGGAATTAATCAAGTATTAATTCAAAATTAATTAACATTGTGAATTCCATTAATCACAATGTGATAATGAAGCTAAAATAAGTAAACTTCTAGAATGAATATCAAAAAGGGAATGACTAGGAATTACAAATGCTAGCAATCACTATTGTAACCGACTACGAAAACCACACCTATTAGAAAAAAAAACGAAAGTAGAAACGGATTTCCTAGCAGGAGTTGTAAGATGAAATCTAGCTTTCAACCTCATCTATTGGTTGTGATTTACTTTGGAAATTCTTACTCACGACAGACATGTTCTAAGATAATTTTAGAGGATACTTTAGAAACAGAAAAATCAAAATTAGCTGAACCTTACAATCCATTAAAGAAGTGTAAATATGTATAGGAAAAAGATGACATAAAAAGGAAAACGTTTTAGAAGATCTGTGCCTTAGGAGACTGAAGTTTTTGAATTGAAATAAAAGATTAGAAATAGAACCGCTACTTTCACATTTAGCAAGAAATTTAACTATTCAACTAAAAAAGAAAAACTTGAAAAAAACTTCCCACATTGCAGTCGAAAATGGAAGAAGTGCATTTTGCACTTTTATTTTTGGTTGGAATGCCATCATTTTCTTTGTAATCGCTTCTATCCGGAAAAAGGAGACAACTCAGCTTTTTTTTTATTTTTGGTTAAACGATTTGATTACAACCTTCCTGATGCCAAATTCTTGGGGAATGAGAAACCATCTCGGGTTCACTTTGCAGGAGAAGCCGCAAAATAAGGATTTTTTTTTTGTTTAGAAAATAATACACTTGGGTCTTGAAGCGGCATTTTAAACAGGTCTCCTAAAATACTTATCTACACCATAACTTATACTGGAGGGTGGGCGCCTTAACTGCAACTAGAAATGGATAATTGTTATTTATTATTATTTAAAAGAATTACACTTATCTTTGATCTTTTTTTTGCAGATGAATTGGAAGCTGTACGTTTATTACATTCGCTGTATGGGTATATCAATGGCTTTGGCATCCCTTGGCTTCTACATTATATCCTGGACTTTTTCTGTTAACGCTAATTTCTGGTTGAAACATTGGAGTGCAGATAATAAATCTGAATTTGAGCATATACAAAACCGTAATCATCGTTTTGAAGTTTATTGTATATTAGGACTTGTTCAAGGTACTTGATTTTTCTTGTGATGCTTTCCTTTTTTAATTTATAAATGTTTTTTAATGGCAACATTTGTAGAGGATGTATCAGTGTGACCTGGTCAATTTTCGTTACAGTAGCAACAATCAAATGATCTGGTCAATTTTGCAAACAGTAGGAACAATGTAATGACCTATCAATCTACTCTCTAATCATGAAGACGCTCGAACTCAAGACAGTCAGCATTTATGCAGTCGTGTGTCTATACTCCGACAGACCTTCTCGAAGAACGATGTTATTGGAAGAAATTTCAGCCCACACTATAATTCCTGGCGAGTTAATCTGTTGCGAAATCCTACTACCAGTAGTAGGTGTTGTGCCGATTTACGGATCCATCAAAATGGAATGTCCACACAATTAAATCAAACAGTGTCTCGTCCTGTTACGATTCATCTAGCAGGACGATGCAGAACTCAATCCTTCGGTCAGGATCATCCTCAGTGAACTGTTTGTGGACTATAAGACTTTTAAGTTCAAGGAGTAAGTAAGACGTTGCAGTGATGCACGTGAAATGCCTGTTTCACCAGATAACTTTCGTATCGACTTTATCGGATTTTTCAGTATCGCACTTTGGTGATGATGTTTTGGTTCTCTTCGATAGTGATGTGATGTGTGACGTTTTCGCAGCAAGTTTTATTGCAACAAAATCAATGTCTTTAAATATGATTGTAGTCCTTGTTTCACGTTTCGGAGAAAAACCATATTTCTTATCAAATAAATGTCTTGCTACACATATGTTGCCCTTCGATTTATAAATAAATTTAACGTCAACCGGAACGTACCACTTTCCCTGGCTGCCATTGTGCATTATCGCACGGTTACTAAGGCGCGTTCAATATCACAAGGTACTTGTATTGATATCAGGTGCATATCCACTGTTGTTCACAGGTGACAATAGCTTCCAGGAAGAAGTTACTGGGCTGACCGGGTCTAACTGATACAACTGTATACTTGCTATATTAATAGAAAGATTTGTATTTTATGTAGAACTTCCGAATATATACCAAGTAAATTTAACCTTTCCTTAAACTTTCACCTTTTCTTGTTTTGCTTTTTATTTTCGTAATAAAAGAGCACCAGAAGGTAATTCATGGAAACATGATAGTTGGATCTGACATTCTTATGTATGGACCTAATTGGTACCAAACTTAAATAGGGTTTTAGCAAATAACATGTAATTTAGGGTAGTTCAATTTACATGGAAAGTTCTTGACACAGATCTCTACAGCCAAACGTTCAAATAGATATCTAAACTTCGTTACTCAATATAAATACCTGGGTATATTCATAGATGAGAAATTTACATGGACTCCACATTATCAATATGTCATAAATAAATTGAGCTCATTGACCTACCTATTCTATCACATTAAACAAATTATTCCGTTAAAACAAAAAATAATAATTTATAAATCCCTTGTGGATTCGATTTTAGATTATAGCCTGGATAGTTGGATTTTCATTAATAAAAAACAAATTGAAAACATAAATAGAGCATGTTTTAAAATACTAAAAAATATCTTTTATAATTTTAATAAAAAAAGTATAATCGAAAGGAATGAAATAAGGAAAAAATTCAAAATATTAATTATAGAAGAGAAATTTATTTATAAGACAATTCTTAAAAATTTCTTTAAAATAAAAAATGAAAATAATTACAATAAAAACAATATTACTAGAAACAATTGGCTCAGTTCAATTAATGATAAAAAAATAAAAAATAATTTTGGGTACCGTCTAAATGGTAATATTATATATAAACTTTTTCATCAACTTAACTGGGATAATTACAACAACCAAAAAATTGGAGATATAAAAAAAAAATTAATTGTCGACGTAATAGATAAAAATATAAAATTCATTATTACATAATCTAGTTACTAATCATATTTCTTTCTTTTCTTTTCTTTTTTTTTTTTTTTGGTCTCGTTTTTCTTTATGGGTGGAAAATCATACTTTAGATTAAAATCTCAGAACCTATATTACAGGTGTACAGGTAATAAGTACACCTAAATAGGTCTGATAAACATTAAAAGAAAAAATAATAAAAAAAAAAAGAAAAAAAAAGAAAAAGAAAGAAAGAAATCAAAATGGAAGTTTTAGCTTTATAGAAGAAATAGTTCTTGAATTAAAGCGATTACAAATGTTTTAACTTAAGTTTGTTATCTGCCCCCTTACATAATAATAAAACTTCACTTTGTTTTTATTTTCTTTGTTTCAGTCATCTGTTTATATATCGGGGTACATCTTGCTTGTCGGAGTGTTCTCCGAGCTACTACACATCTCCACAATCATTTACTGCTGAATCTATTACATGCAACTATGGCATTCTTCGATACCACTCCTTTGGGGCGCATCGTATCACGTTTCTCAAGGGACACTGATATTTTAGATGGGTCAATGTTACAAGTGATTAAAAACATATTGAATAATATCATTCAACTCTTCAGCATGGCTATAGTGACAACCATGGGATCTCCTATCAATCTTGCCGTGGGAATAGTTCTGATTACCTTTTATTATATTCTACAGGTAAGTCAATAAAAATAAGCAAACTTAAAAAAAGTTTAACTTAAAATGACTGTTAGGCTCAACACAAGACTAAACAAAACAAACAAATGCCTTTTCGATTCATTTTTATGAGGGGGACTAGAGTACAGCTCTTTCACAATTCTACTTGATCATCAGCTCTAGCCAGCCCCCTCGATAAAAATGAATCGGAGAGGCAAAGCTAAGGTGAAGTCATCAGTCAAGCAGACTGTGACCTCGCCAAAGGCAAAAGGCAATATAAATAATATAAACAATATTAAAAAACAATATTAAAAAAAAGTTCATTGTAAAGGTAATGCCTTTCGTTTGTAAGTACGTACCTCAAATTTCCAATCAGTTTTGTGTCGACAAATTAATTAACAATTTAATGAAGTCAAGTATGAAATTTATTCGGCCAATACTGTTGTTTACTTAAATATTTGTTAAAACAATTCTAAAAGCTGAATCCTAACCAATATTAATCGAATTCATGCTGAATACCACAATTTCCAAGTTGTTACTTTTTTTTTTCATCCAATTAGACACATTAATTTTTTGGATAAGACTACTGTTAAACGTTTTGCGAGATTAAATGGGAGAATTAAAAATACAGTTTCTAGTTCGGAGTTCTCATTTCTTCAAGGTTAGAGAATAACATTTATTCTGGCGTCAATTTATCTTTTTTCTCGTTTTCCTGGGCCTCTTCTTCCTCTGGGTTGGTAATTATACACTTGTCAGTATCTTTGTTTTAATCGGGTGTTTTCTTTGAATTGCTCTAATTTTTAATCTTTTTTGAAATTTTTAAGCTACTTTCTTCATAGATATTTTGTAGTAGGCCTACATCGGAATAAAGAAGCAGAAACATTGACAGTACAAAAATACTAGGGACCATAAGGAGATGCATCGAAAGTCAGCTATTGGTTGATTTGTTTCACCAGAGATCAGTACTTCATGAACTGAATCCATCATTAATTGCGAATGCTTACATGAAAAATCTGAAAGCCTCATTTCACCTAAAGAATCCTCTTAACTTCTTAATTACAGTAGATAAGGCTTTGAGAAAGTTTTTTTTTCCTTTTTGTTTTTGATACTAATAAATTTAGGAGAATACAACAATTTATCCTTCATTTAACTACATATAATTTCCCTTTAATTTTTACAGAGAATATACATTACTACTGCAAGACAACTGAAGATATTGGAAACAGTTTCCCGTACGCCCATTTGTTCTCACTTTACGGAGACTATTTCGGGATTGACCACAGTACGTGCTTATAAAATGCAGGACGTCTTCATTGAAGAATCCATGAAAAGGGTCAATACAAATCATGAGGTTCTTTTTGCTAATATAACCGGTGCCAGGTAAGATCGGAAATGGTTAATAAACCATCTCATTCTAAAAAGTGTATATGGTTTTGCAAAGGAGAACGAATTGGTGGTTTAAAGAAATATGCTAAGCCTGTTCCATCTACAACATTCATTGCATTTTTTTATTTTTAAAATAATGTAATTAGGCTTAATATCAGTAAACATGCTGTTTGTATACGTGCGTTTCTGCCAATAAACATATTTTGACGCCTAGCTTTTACTTACATAACCAAGCCCTTCACTAAAGTTTAAACTACGTAAGTTAAATAGTTTTTCAACTAAGATGGACAAAAATGAGTTCTGCGATTTCGATGGAGTCTTATAACAGCATGATAGAACCCCGGGCAAAGCAGTACACTGGGATCCCTACCTACACAACCACTCACACTTTTTATTTTGTTTATATTAAAACACTTGCTAAAATATCTATTTTCCAATAACAAATAATTATAGTATAATATATTCGTATTTATTTATTGACAGTAAGTCACAACATACGTAGATTAGCATGGGGCCCCTGTGCTCGTGGGACCCCAGGGCAACTGCCGGCGTGCCTATGCGTTAAGACGGTCCTGAGTCTAAGCTTACAGCTTAATTTCAGATTCTTTCATTCTTTTTAACTTACTTTCAAAGAATCTATAGATCTATGAGTGACTGTTCCCATAGTAGATTTTGAATCATTGCAAGGCCGTCTGAAAACTTCATATAAGTAAGCAACAACTTATCTCATACGAAATTCTTTTGTATTTCTTCCTGAGAAGAAATTTGTGGTACAGAAAAATATTAGAAGCGAAACAATTAACTTTCACGTACTTCAGGGAATAAAGCTGTATGAAGGAAATACACGTGATTCATTTTGGAATCCATTTTTTTTTTTGCCTGCTTTGATTTGATAAAAAGTGATTGGATTTAGGTGTTTAATTAATTTGAATATTAATTAATTTTCAGAAAAATTAAAAATTTAAGGATGAAAATTTGAATTGCTTTGAGTAATTCTATCCCTTAACTTTTTTTTTCTATGAAATCAAAGAAAAATAATAAACTGTGAGTCTTGCGAAATTCATGAACTTAAATAGAAAATTTCTCAGTTGGTAATTCGTGAAATACTTGGGGTTTGGGGATAATATCCACAGTGAACATTTTGTAATGACGTTTTAATTAAACAACGTAACTCGAAACGATTATTGATATCAATAGAAACATTTTTAGATTTAATTACCGGTGAAATACACTGGGGAATGAAGTTCATGTTTGGGAAATTTCCTCGCAAAAAAAGGAATTCCTGAGAGTCAAGACAAAGAGATCAACAAAACTAAAAGCAGGAAACAGGAAAAAACATTGAAAGAACATTGTCTGCTACACATTGGTGTACCAAGTGGGAGAGAGTTCTGTTTGTAACCCGCCCCCCAATAAATCAACAAATGGAAAAATCTAGAATTTCGCACAGTTTTTATTGTTGTTACAAAGTTCGCCATTTTGTATAACCTCTCCATTCCAAAAAAAGTACACGCCTTTTTTATTTATTTATTTATGTATTGGTTGAATGGGTCCGATCGTTGTAACCCTACCGCCACCCTTTTCAAAATCCTAGGACGCTGCTACATCGTTATTACACTTCTGTACCATTTATGACTTTATCACAACTTAGATGTGAATTCTAGGACCTGCTTCTAACGTAAGTCTAGATTTAGTAAAATGGAACAATCCCTGTTTTATCCAATTAACCACGAATGTTTCCTCTTTCTAATTTTTTTTGGCATATTACTGTGTAGATTAATAATGAAATAAAGATTACTGATGGACGCATCAGTAATCTTTAATGAAGATATATTAATATACTGAAAAATTAAATAAAAAGAAAGAAAAACAAACAACCAAACGTTAATCGCTTACATCGGAATGCAATTCCATTTCTAATTATATTGAAAATTTAAATAAGCTAATGCATTAGATTTCATTTCATCATTTCAAACTGTAAAATGAAAAAGTTTCATCTTTAAGATGTTTTGAAATCCTTTGCACTGTATGTTATACTGATATTCCAAAATTCATTGTAATGTACATTTTATTTCATAAATAAAGGTTTTGTCAAGATCCTAATTTTGAAATTTCTTCATTTCTTCGTAGGTGGTTGACATTAAGAGTTAACTTGATCTGTAGTACTGTTATCTTTTTAACCATCATCCTTATGCTGATGAAACGAAATACTGTAGACGTGGGTACTATAGGCCTTACTATCAGCTATATTTTGCAGGTGATAACTTCCGTCAAATTTACCAATTCTACGCTTTATAATCCTAATACTATCAATAACATTATTGTAGTTATCCATGATGAGTCACCAAAGGTTTCAATAAGAATTAATAAGAGATGAAACAAACCCACATAATCACAAATCGAATCAATTGAATTTGTCTTTAGTGAAAAAGAGAAAAGTCATTTCCAAGAGGTATTTGTCGTTTAGAAATTATTAGGTGAGTGCAAAAGTTCTACCCGTTTTTATTACCCAAAAAGAAGAGCAAATAAACGCAAAATGAACTGTACCAATTATTGCGCATAATCACCATTGCTATCTAGGACCACTTGCCATCTTTCTGGTAGGAGATGAATCCCACGGCGAAGAGGGAAAATTCCGGCGGTTTCGAGTGAAAAAAGTCTTGGATGGCAGTTTTCACAGCATCAAGATCATCAAAGGTTTTCTGACTGAAGGAATTGTTCAATGCTTGAAATAGATGATAGTCAGTTGGTGCCAAGTCAATAGAATACGGAGGGTGGGCTAAAACCTCCCAACCAAAGCCTAGTAACTTTATGCGAGTGATGACAGCAGCATGTCGCCTGGCGTTATCGTGATGAAGGATAACACCGCGACGATTGATGAGACATGGCCGCTTTGCTACCAAATTTGAATGCAGCCTGTCTAATTGTAGACAGTAGAAGGCAGCATTGATGGTTTGGTTGAGTGGCAGGACCTCCCAGTGAATTATTCCCTGCACATCCAACCACAAACTCAATAACACCTTCTAGGGATGAAGTTCAGCTTTCGAAGTCGATGCAGGCGGATCAGAAGGGCTACACACAGTCCTACGACGCTTTACGTTACGGTACATAACCCACTTCTCATCTCCTGTCACAATTCGTGTCAAGAATGGGTTATTTTTGTACCGGGAAAGCAAGGAAACACAGTTGACAATTCGGTCATCCCGTTGCTTAGCTGTCAGGTTATGTGGAACCCAACGATCCAACTTTCTCGTAAAACCCACTTAACCAGCCGTCTGTCGACCGTTGTCCAGTGTACGTTGAAAATCTCCGCTAATTCTTGCACGGTTGGGTTCGGGCTGTTCCTTATGGCTTGGTCAATATCGTCCTCTTCAACGTGTGATGGCCGTCCACTCTTAGCCTGATTTTGGCAGCTTCTTCTCCTTCCCTAAATTTACGATACCATCGACGACATGTGCTTTCGTTTATGCATCCTCCCCATAAACTTGACAAATATTGCGATATGCCGCGGCTGCCGTACTCTTTTTATCGAACTCGTATAACAAACAATGTCTTATATGCTCCTTCTCGCTTTCCATGTTACACCCTCTGATATTTTTTTGAGATGATTAACTTTGTGATACACGATGCATTTATATGTGAGGCATCCACACGTTTGATTGGCAGACGATTTGCGTCATTACAATGTTATGTGTGAGGGCAATTCCATTGCAAATTTTAAATATCCAAAAACGGGTAGAACTTTTGCACTCACCCAATACAATACCAGTTTCTTCACGAAAATAATGAAGACGCCAAATATATTTTCCTTACCTAATATTGGTGTTCAACTACAAAATCATAGAAATTAATTGCAATTAATAACAAAGAGATCACAATATATAAACCAACAACTTCACAACATCGATAAATACAGTATATTTTGTAAATTCTGAGCAGCAACTGAAGGATAATTTGCAAAGAAAATAAACGTATTAATTTAAATTCATAATTTTAGTTTCTTCCGAATTATCCTGAACATAAATTTTTATCTTTAAAATATGAGAGGGTAACATAATTTCAAATAAAAACTACTGATTATGGTGCCTCAACATTTCTTGTTGACTATTTTATCACATGAATTATACGTGTGCTTAAATATTTGAGAGAAGATTACAGCC
>JAFIDM010000004.1:22950438-22966577 GCA_023159025.1 Thereuonema tuberculata | reverse complement strand
AATTGTTTATAGTTCGAATTCTCTGCACTATTCGTTTTTACTTTCGTAACTAAATAAATAGCAGCGATCAAAAGAAAATGTTTCTGAAGCTATTTTATTGTCAGTGACAAATAAATGTTTCCCCTAATCATATGGCAGTTTCTACGTTATATTGAATCATTATAACATATTAAGAATTCTTTTAATGTAAAATGACGATCTTCAAGAATTTGTTTCAGCATTCTTCTATTCAGCATGGCTTTCTTTCTATTGAACTTCCTTCAGCTATTACGTAAATTTGTATACTTTAGTCATTGGAAAATCTCTATTTAGCATTGTATATGCAGGGCGATTCCAAAAGGTGGATCAAAAATTTAGCCTGAGGTTCTATTCATGAAACCAAATAAAAAAATTTTATGCGGTTCGGAAATGAATAGTTTTTGAGAAAAACGTCTTGTATCATTATTCAATGTAGGTGTTTTTGTTTCTTGTTTAGTTTTATTGGTATGATGCGAGAAAACGTATTGCAAATATTCATAAAATGAAACACAAATAAGCAAAATAGGGAACGAATGATTTAATGAAAAGGTGTTGTAAACCAAAAACAAACAATTAATGGATCCATAAATGAATAGTTTTCGAGAAAGAAACACACCTACATTGAATAATGATATAAGACGTTTCCAGAAAAACATATTGTATCATTATTCAATGTAGGTGTATTTGTTTGTTGTTTCGTGTTGTAGTACAGTAGGATGCGAGAAAACGTAATTGCAAATAAAATGAAACACAAATAAGCAAAATACGGAACAAATGATTTAATACAAAGGTGTTGAATAAAACACATCAATAAATTAGCGAATGGGAATGAAGTTAGACACGGATGCTGCAACAATTAATTGACTTTCAATACTGTGCCAATAAAACAAGAAACAAATACATCTACTTTGAATAAGATGCAAAACGTTTTTCTCGAAAATTATTCATTTCCGGACCCATGTTTATAGGAACTTTTTTGTTTTGTTTCATGAGTAGAACCTAAAGGTAAATTTTTGACCCACCTTTTGGAATCACCCTGTACATCAATATGAAATGTATGTTTATTTTGGGATGTGGGAAACGGCTGTGATAGGAATCTTTAAACCTGTGATTACTATCAAATAATAAGTAAAGCAGAGCGGAAATCCCTAAAATTGCTATTTTAATCAGGATTTTTGGTTTGTTTTCAGATAGGCATTGTGGGTAGAACAGGAGCAGGAAAATCGTCGTTGGCTTTGGCCTTGTTTAGGATAATTGAGGCAGTGGAAGGATCCATTTTAATAGATGGAAAAGATATCCGTAACATAGGTCTACAGGATCTTCGATCTAAGCTAACAATAATTCCACAGGTAAAAAACAAAAACAAAAACATAATATTAACGACACGTTAAATTGTTTCAACAAAAACAAACTTTTTTTTGAGAGTTGAAAAAAAAAGGTAAATATGTTTAAATTGCAATCTTCCTTTTCTTGGTTATTAGGATCCTGTGTTATTCTCTTGTTCTCTCAGAACCAATCTGGATCCATTTGACAAATACACAGACGAACAAGTTTGGAAGACCTTGGAATTATCGCATCTAAAGAACTTTGTGAAGTCACTGTCTGGAGGATTATTACATCCAATAGCTGAAGGAGGAGAAACTTTAAGGTAGCTTTTGAAAAAAGATATATTCTATTGTAATGTAGTTGTTCTAATTTTTACCTGTATTGATTTCTTTCAATTTATCTTGGATGAAGACAATTTACAATTGATATTGGTTGATGCGTTGTTATGTAGTCAATTTTTCAACATCCACCTCTTATCTGAGTCGTTTTCTCCACCATCGACTCTGCTCTATATGCTCTCTAAACATTTGTACTATAATTCTGACCTCAATTTCTATTGTAACAGTAAATGGAGGGGTCAATTCTGGTCCATTTCTGTTTACAAACTTTCCATATACCTAGAGAATTTCACCAAACACACACACACATTGGAGAGTTTGTTACATGGTGGATTTCTAATGCCCTTTTCAGCAATCGAAATGCACAATAATCCATGGCACTAGCGTCGGGAGATTTTAAGAAATATGGGTGAAAACATCTATTCCTGTTTTAACCTTCATCTATTCATAAAATTGTAAGCTACTGTGAACCGTATGACTTGTGCCTTATCTTGACGGAAATTGTCATTTGAAGTGTCATTGCCATACAAAGTCGGAATTTGCCACTTGAAAACGGCCTCAAGAACATCGTTTTGATAATAGGCAGTATCAATTTTGACATTTAAGTACAACCTAATCAAGTTTACATGTGTATTAGAAAACTGCGACAATGATGAATCCCATCCGGAAGCTCTCTCTCTATTCACAAACCAGGTAAGACCGTCCTTACGCGTCAGTTCGATGATACGCAATGGCTTCTAAGAGATAAATCCATGCCTCATCTAATCACCCCATAACGCCATTTATCACTTCTACTAAGACCACTTCGTCCTTTCTATCTTGTCCTCGGAAGGAGCTCTTCTACTAGGGCTTTGTGGAATTTACGAAGATGCAGTTGTTTGTGGAGAGCACGCTGGACAGTTGATTGGTTCATCCCTTCGACGTGATACTCGGGGTTGGTGGATTAAGCTATTATGTTTCAGATTCAGAAACTCCAACATTCCAATCAGTTGATTTCGAGAAATAAAGTTTGGTGTAGAGATCCTCTCTATATACTTGGCTTGGCAATCCTTTCTGGACGTCTTCCTTTATTCACAAGGAAAGTGCGTGACCTCGAACGCTGAGAACCGCACGAAAATGTGCTTAGAATATAAATCGCTCATACCAAAAACAGTGGTATGAGGCATTCTCATGTAAAACTGCACGTCTTACCACGAGAGACATTTGAATGGTCACCTATTGAAGGTCCAAGAGAGGAACCTTATAAATGTTCTCCAGTATGTTGTCATCAATATTTTGCAATTCACTGGGCCTCGATATTTTGGGTGGAGATGGTTCATACTCACTTTGACTTGAAGATTCCTGGTGCTCTGGAGATGAACATCTTGTACTGCTGGAAGAGCCAATTTCAGTTACAGGGCTCTTCCTGTCCTTCAAAATCACTATATCTATCCAGCGTATCTTCAAGCATTTCTGCGTCATCCCCATTGTATTTCTGAATTATTATGCTATATAAATATTCGCGAATTTCATGTACTCGACTCCGATTACGTTTTCATATTCAGCACGTCGGAACTTTGCCTCTAACATTTTGACAATATTCATGGGATTAATTCGCCTCATGTTACTGATGTACACTGCTTACATTCTAACCCACAACCGAACACTCCAAAAGATGGCCTCCATTTATTTGCAGGTATACTCTTCACTGCAGGTATACTATTCACACAACTAGATTAAGTACTTGTGAGTGGAGGTACAACAGGCCAGCGTCGGATCGCGCTAGCAGACAACAGCTGAGTTTTGCATGGGAATGACTCATACTACTGGTTTTGGGATGTCCGATTTATATTCTAAGCATATTTTTGTGCGGTTCTCAGCCCTCGAGGCCACGCACTTCCCTTGTGCGTGTTGGCTGACATTCAAAATTATGCTGAAAACAGTGAGTTTATCGTTTCTTTCAAGAAGAATCATAAAAGAGGTTGGGCAATCATTATCTGCCTTTTCTCATCAAAAAGAAACAGGATAATATGCGAATATGTCAATTTAAGCATGTATAGCGGTTCTGTTGGACGTTAATCAAGTCTTTCCATTCAGTTACTAACTGTTTGACACTCGTCAAGTTCCCCAAGATGCGAATATCCATCAAGTCGAGTGTATTTGTGGATTGGTTCAATGGCAGCTCAATTCCGAAATGGCACCTTTACTTTCATTGTGTTGTATTTCAGTGAGCAACACTGTATTTAGGTTAAAAAACATAGTTGCAATATCAGATCTCAATAATCATCGAGACTCTTATTTGTATTTATAAAGTATAAATACTCATTTATATGGAATCATTTCCTGTGGCTCCAAATTGGAATTGTTGTAAAGGATGGAAAGTTTGAACTTGTTTCCTATAAAACAGGAATAATGGAATTCCTAGAAGAACTCTTGAGTAGAAGAAACCCCTGTGAGTGAAAGACAAAATTATATTCAATTAATATTACTAGAAACATTATTATAGACAAAAATTAGACATTAGATATTTTGAAAATTATTGAAAAAAAAAGTAAATATTCCAACTGTCAACTGTCAGTATATGACCCTGGCTCTCAGGTATAACTATCAGTATATTAGAGTGGCTCTCAGGTTTAAGAAGTTTCTTAAAAGTATTATTAATTAAGTTATCCGAAACAAGGATAAGAAGTTTTGAAGAAGAGAATAGAACTCCGAAAGAAGACGAGCGGATTGCACAGAATTACTCTAATTGGTTGGATGAAGGAAGTCCAAGCGAGTCTGAAAGTGAACACGAAGATTAATTCAAGATACGGAAGTTTGCTGCAAAGTTATTCCCTGCATTGTATCCGAAGAAAGATTTTCGTTTACAACGAGCCAGGAAGATTGGGTTTGACAATAGCCTAAGCAGACGACGGAACCAAGATTACGTCATTCCAGATTGGAGTTTCCTCCTTGGTAGGAGCACTGAAGGCGCCAAGTTCTATGTCACGTGGATTGCAGTCACAAGTTTCCAGCCGAAGGAACCGAGCGATTTCTGTCATCGCAGCAGTGTTCAACGCAGAAATTCACCGAGGTGAAAGCCATTTATCAAAGCATTCACACTGAGGTGAAAAAGGCATTGTCTACAGAAACTGTAAGTAGTTTTACGATTCAATTTCATTTTGTAGGATTGTCCAACCCGAGGATTAATGAGAGAAAATTGGAATCGCTAAAACGAGGGATAAGTTCCGAATTAAGTTTGTGTGCTCAGCGAACATTAATTATTCGAGAAAAATAATTAGTAAAAGTAATTGAATATATTATTAGGAAAATTAAAGTGATTACTACAAGTGAATTATTTAAGTGTGCGAATCGTAAAATGCGAAGCTGCATTGTTAGAGTGAAATTGCAACGGAAATTAAGTTTGCCAAATTAGTGAAGTGAATCGATTCATCGAAAGAGATTTGATTAGATTTATTTTGTTAGAAGTTAATGATAAGTGAACATTAACGGTACAAGGTTCAAAGCCATTCACCGTGAGTGTAAAGAAATTATTAGTAATTATTATTTATTATTTTTGTGCGGGGAAGATCAAGTGGATATTTATTGAGGAATATAAATTGGGATACCGAATCCGAAGAAGGAATTACGGCCCAGCAAGAACTGTGTGTAAAGAACTAGAACTGAATTTAAAGGAACTCTTTGAATTAAATGCCCAGCATCCGTTTCAAATTGAAACATTTACTTGTTATACCATCTTATTCTTGTAATGCATTATTACATGTAGTAAAATCTTTTATGTGGGCCCGGTAGCCGAGTGGGTAAGGGCGCTTGGCTGCGGGTTGGAGGTGGCGGGATCAATTCCCAGACTCGGCGGAGGACGGGAATTTTTCCACGCTTCTTTCTCCTCCAAACGGGCCCTAGGGTCTACCCAGCCCTCTATAGAATGGGTACCGGGTTTCTTTCCCGGGAGTTAAAGGCGGGCGAGCGACGGGCCGACCCCCCGTCCTCAACTTTGTCCCATAGGTTCTGAACACTGGAGCCTACCCTCCAGCTGCATTGCGCGGTCCTCTGGGCCTGATAGCAACTTTAACTTTAGTAAAATCTTTTATAGATTTTTATATCATTTGTTTGTTACTCTTTGCGCAGAGAGAAAAAAAAAAATATCATTTGTGTACCACATGACGTACACTAAGCTTTAAGCTAATAGCGGAAATCCAATGAAAACAACACAAAGTATCTCGAATATGGGGAGGGGATTAGCCCCTGAAAATACCCCGTCATAGTTTGACATTCCGTCGTAGTTTGAATATATTAGAATTAAAAAGGGTAATTATTTCTGAACGAATGAGGTTACAATTACGTCTTAAAATTATTTAAAAAAGCTTTCTTCAAAAATCACATAAAATATAATCAAAAACAAACAAATAAAAATATTTATTCAAATATGTGCCGATATAGTTGGCTTTTTCGAAATAAAAATATTCTTGAGTATTAGATTAAAAGCAATTCCAGAAGCTTCGTGTCTTCAGCTGAACAAAAAAATAGACCTGTTGAAAAATCAACATTTAATTTATTAACGTATTTTTATTTTCTGATTAGTGTTGGTCAACGGCAGTTACTATGCTTAGCACGAGCTCTACTAAGAAAGACAAAAATCCTCATCTTGGATGAAGCCACAGCCTCAGTGGATGTGGCAACAGATAATGCCATTCAGGCGACAATTCGGCGGGAATTCGCTGATTGCACTGTCCTTACCATCGCACATCGTCTCAATACGATCATGGATAGTACAAGGTAAACCTAATAATTTATAGTAGTGAATTAAGATTAAAATTAGTGTAAAACTTATAATAAGCTGTGCGAAAGGAATAAAACATTCGAGTGAAAGAAATGCAGAGACTTAAATAAATGAAGAACATAAATTACAATCTTAACCTCATTATGGTTCTTCTTTTTTTTTCTTTTAAATAATTTTTTGTTTTATTTTTAATTTTTTAATTATTTAATTTTTTTAATTTTTTTAATTTCTTAATTTTTTTATAAATTTTTTATTTTTAATTATTATATATTTTTTTATGTTTTCAGTTTGTCTACCTCCGGTTTTTATGTTTTTCTTGTGCATGCGCTGGTTTAAGGAATAAGGGGTTTGATTTGTTATGTTACTTTGATCCAGGTCCGATGAAGGGCGGTGGAAGTTCTACCCGAAACATGTAACGTTTTAATGATTTCAATTTTAACTGTAATTAACTACCGTAAATTTTAACTAATTATTTCAAAGTGTGTTGTCGTCTATATTTATGTTTGACTCGTATCTTCCTCTTCCCTTTGTTCTTCTCTGCCATACGTTGCAGAAAATTGTAGAGATTTATTGAAGCTGTAATCGTTTACGTTTTTTTTTTTTTTTTGCTTTCATGTGTGAATGCTAAAAAAGATTATAGTCCGCCATTTTTGATTAACGGACGCTATTTGTTTTTAGCTCACATTGAACGGATCTCTTGACTAACAAGTGAGACCCGGGTTCAAGGCATATTGAGGACACAATTTTGTTTTCCTTACATATCAAAAATATTAGATAGAAACACACTCTTCCATACATTGCATTAGTATTAAAATTGATACTTCATGTTTTTAAACCAATGCTGCCAAGCTTATTCTTAATTCTGTTATACCTATATTATTGACTTGAAAAAAGGAATATGTACAGTTCCTGAAAATTTGTCTCCCTTATTAGTATTTTAATAAATATTTGTTTTCCTTCTTTTTCCTTTGCTGTTTCCGTTTGTTACCTTTCTTTTTCCGTGGTTAACCTTTCTTTGTCCTGTTTTTACTTCACATTTTGCGTTTTTATATTACGTTTTTTATTATACGTTACGGTTGTGATTATAGTATTAAAACAAGAGCTAAAATAATGTTAAACTTTCTACAGTTGTAATGAACTTTAATGAAATAATACATTAGAACAGCCTTATATGTAATAATAGAACTTAAGAAGAGTGATGATACAATCCGATGGTGCCATTAATAGTTTAGCGTATTTTTGAATACTACACTCACTTCCAAAAGTTAAGCACTGAGCGGTAAAATGCGAAAAAATGGACAAGTACTGCTTTGATTGACATGAAATGCTGCAAGTAAGTAGCACTATGTTTATTCATGAAACAAAACAAAGAATTACATACAGAGATAAACAAAATATTGAATTTTCAGAAATTATAAGATGACGTCCTATTTGCGTCATTAATAAAATGATGCTTAAATTCAAAACAAACAATAAAAACCGACATAAAAACTGACATAATAGGGTCTGTGAGCAACCCTCACCTGCATACAAAGTTTACGGCGTGTGATCATGCTTGTTACGAGGTGATCAACCACCGCAGAGTCCAGTAATCGCCATTCCTCCTGTAGGGCAGTTTCTAAAGCTCTGAGAGTGGCTGGAGGTGGGAAACATCGACATACAGCACGGCCGAGGCATCCCAAAGATTTTCAATTGGATTAAGGTCCGGCGAGTAAGTCGGCCACTCCAAACACCCAATCCCATCACTCTCCAGAAAGTCGTCAACGATGGCAGCTCTATGGGGACGCGCATTATCGTCCATTAAAACGAAAGAAGGACCAACTGCTGCAGCGTGCAGTTTCACAATGGGGTCTAGGATTTCATCTCGATACCGTACAGCCGTCACAGAACCTCGCCTGTAGATGTGCAGGTCTGTGCGATATCCCAATGAAATCCCTGCCCAGATCATGATGCTTCCATCGCGGAATGCGTGATGTTCGGTGATGTTCTGGGGCCGATTGCGTGTGTCTTGTTTCCTCCAGACCCTCACACGCTTATCATCGGGTTGTAGGGCAAATCTGGACTCATCTGTGAACATAACGTTACCCCAATCAGACTTAGTCCAACTCACATGCTGGCGGCACCACTGTAATCATGCCACTCTGAATTGGACGGATAAAGGAACACAAACTCGTGGTACCCGGCCGTACAGACTGTAGATGTGTAGCCTTCGACGAACAGTAGTGGCAGATATCGTCTTACCAATGGCCGCTACAACCATAGATGTCACACGTATGGAGGTCGATCTTCGATTCCGCTTGGCTACAACAGCAATATATCAATCTTCCGCGGGGGACGTAACCCTTGGACGACCAGCTACAGGTCTTCGGACAACTGTTTGGCTGGTTTGGAATTGTTTCCATAATCGTGAAATGAGGGATGATGAACGCCGAAGAAACGAGCAACTGTTATAGACTGTCCTGCTTTAATGCGTCCGACAGCCAGCGCTCAGAATCTTCCATTCGTCTTTTGGAAGCCATAGAAACACGTCTAGCTTGAATACAAATCGTACGAATGTTCTAAACACCTTACATCAACACTTGCAACTCCTGTAACTCTTCACAATGCCGGCTTCTTTTACGACTGCCTGTTTTGTATATTATCTAAGAGATAATCGCTGCTGTTCAAAGTTTGATTAATGTTTTCTAGTGCTTTCCATAATACCCTATGGTGTTTAACCTGACCTTTATAAACCCTACTATGTTGAAATCAATTTTCCTGATATTCAGATCAAAAATGCAAAGATAAAGAAAAAATAATAGAAGGTCACGGTTTTCTTAATTTAAATTTTCTTAATTTTCTTTTAAAGTTTATACATTTATAAAGTTTTTCATCATCTAAGACAAAATGGTAACGTATAGGAAAATTTCTTTAGAATGGAAAAAAAATATTACAAACTTCCATTTGCTTTAAAAAATTAATGTTTTTACATGGAATGATCATTCCTTTCACTCTGTTTCCAATCAGGTTTATTAATTGTTTTATTATTTAGGTGAAATTTTATGTGTTATCAAAAGTTTATAATTATTAATTTTCTATTTTTGTTTTGCAGAATTCTCATGATTGATAAAGGAACCATCCAAGAATTTGATTCACCTGTCAATCTACTCCAAAACAAACATTCCTTGTTTTATTGTATGATCAAAGAAGCAGGTTTGGAGCTGCAGTAAAATAGAAATGAAGAAGAAATGTTGAATGAATTTTTAAACTTTTAAAGTAGTCTATGGAATTTACCAACTGATTTTGACTGTTGAATGAACGATGTTGAACGTAGTAATAGACTGAACAGACTTGAACTACTTTATAACCGACGAGAACTCCTTGAATCCAAATTTCGAAATTAAATATATACAGCGAAATACCAGAAATTGTTATTATCTTGATAACGATTATTTTGTCTGAGAAAGATAGCCGTTTATTTCGGGCATCTCGAAACATGTCATTTTATTAGAAAAATTTTTAATATATTTTGAGCGGTATTCGTCACAATATTATTGTTATTATCTTTTTAATTCAAAACAGATAATTTATCCAAAATCCATTGTATCAACAAGGACTGAGGCAATCATCGTCTTCAAAGCTGGAAATATCATGGCGTATTAATAGTTTTACAATCTTTTTCTAATCACTACCCACGTAATATAAAACTGATGGCCCAACGTTGGGCCAACGTTGACAGAAAACGGTCTACCCAACGTTGGAATTGGCAGAGTAGCCAACGTTCGGCCAACATACACTTTCCCAACTTTGGGCCAACGATGACAGGAAACCGTGTGCCCCAATGTTGGATTTGGCAGAGTTGCCAACGTTGGGTCAACGCAGTCATATCAAAATTGATCCAAAACAGCATTGATGTTTGTAAATAGCCACGTACATCAACAAAAGGAAATTTCCTAGATTCTTTATCTTATATCAGCAAAATTCAAATCAAATGAAACAAATACACAGCAATTAAACACAGACAATTAAAACTTACTTATTAAAGTCCATTACACCAAAATTTTCATATATTGGCTCTCCTTTAAAAAGAAATTGTAAAACTACTGAAGCAAATGATATGTTATCCAAGAAAGTGATTCTGCAATATTTAGAAATAACAAAAGGATCATTCTTTAAGTTTTATGTGTGTGTGGTCGGTTCGCACCGAAGTGCGAGCTTCGTTGCCGAAGCATCTGTGCTCCAGGGAGCGCTAGTGTTCCCAAGACGGCGAACCCCTAGCAGACTCCCTAGAATTACAAGGGAAAGATACTGGGGTGGTTTCCCGTGGCCTTCCCCAGGACGCCATTAAGGAATGACGTCAGACCGAAGAGAAAGTGAAGAAGAGGCTACAACACAGGAAAGGAAATTTTTGAAACATCCATGCTCGCTACCGGGATTTGAACCCGGGCGCTGGCACATTGATCTCACGACAGACCGACGCCTGAGACCGCTCGACCACACCAGCGCGGCTTAAGTTTTATAGCTATTTACAAATATAATGTTCTTTGGAATCAGTATTACAAATTGTTTTTGAAAACAATATAAATGAACTACGAGGTATTAAGATAAAAAATTATCCTTAAAAATAAATTAGTTCCTAATAATCCTCAACATCAAGTCCCCATTCCAATGCTTATTATTTCTCCAAACCTTTGCTTTGTGAATATTACACGTGTTTGAAAGAGGTTATTGAAAAATTTTAAAATCGTGTTAGGAAATTGAAGTACTGTTTGTATGATATGTTTATGTGAATATTAAGCTTTTAATACACCAATTCTCTTATAGATATGAAATAAGATGCAGAAAATACTGCTTCATAGCTTAACATTATTTTTAGTGAATTAATATTTAATGTATTGAATAACTTAATATAAAATTGCACAAAACTGCAACAAATAAGAATGACAATTTTATTAATCAACAAATTGATTATCAAATAATGTGTGAATGAAAACAAGTTATAAAGTAATTTAACAATGTAGATATGCACAAGTTTGATAGTATATTTACAAACCCATAAATAATGTATATACACAAATTGATATTTAATTTTATCACAGTCAAACTTAAACTGCCATTGCTTTAACATCAATGTTGGAATGATTCAAAATGAGTATAAGAAATCGTACTTTCAGTAAATTAAAAAAACAACTCTACCATTTTGTTTTCCGTTTGGAAATGACAAATTTTGAAATGTATTAAAAAATATAAAAAGTTAATCACAGGACTGATCTGAATTAAAAATATTTTAATTTAAAATGTAATGTCAAAAATCACTAATTGTAAACTTGTGGTCTACATCATCAAGTTTGAATCTACTTACCCTGTTTTAATTGAAAATTCAAGCCGTTGCTACGCTACCTTAATATAGCCTTTGTTTATGTAGAACAACAATATTCAATATACTTTTAATTAAATAATTCATTATGAAATAAAAATAAATATTACACCACGCATTTTCAAACAACCAATTTTATTGTAAGTGATAAAATAATGTTAGGATCCTATACTTGATCGGTCTGCTAATGATTGAAGCATCAAATATTCAGTAGAATGGTTTTAATCCTCAACTAGAAAACAAACAAAAAAAACTATTGTTCAAAAGAAAAAAACTTTTAACAGGTAAAATTTAAAAATAAGTGCTTCTGAAGAGTAATTCTACTGATGGTGTTTCTTCTTGATAATTAAAAAAAAAAAAGCAAACGCATTTGTGTACTATTTGCTTGTCGAGCAGAACAGTTTTCCACGAAATAAAACGACAAATAACTATTTTTTATTCTTCTTTAATTTACTCATTATTACCCTTACAGTGAATTCCTTTTTATTAAATCAGTTTATTGTAGATTGAGTCAAGTTTTTACGTATCTTTTTCATTCCTCTATTGACTATGTTTTATCTTGTCTCATTATCTATTGGGTGAATGCAAAAGTTCTACCCGTTTTCATTACCCAGAAAGAAGAGCAAATAGACGCAAAATGAACAGTACATATTATTGTGCATAATCCCCATTGCTATCTAGGACCTATTGCCATCTTTCTTGTAGGAGATGAATCCCATGGCGGTAAAATTCCGGCGGTTTCCTATCAAAAAAGTCTTAGATGGCAGTTTTCACAGCATCAAGATCATCAAAGATTTTCTGACTGAAGGAATTGTTCAGTGCACGAAATAGGTGATAGGCAGTTGGTGCCAAGTCAGGAGAATGGGGAGGGTGGGGTAAAACCTCTCAACCAAAGCCCAGTAACTTTTGGCGAGTGATGACAGCAGCATGTGGCCTGGCGTTATGGTGATGAAGGATAACACCCCGATGATTGATGAGACCTGGCCGCTTTGCTACCAAATTTCAGTGCAGCCTGTCTAACTGTAGACAGTAGAAAGCAGCATTGATGATTGGTTGAGTGGTAGGACCTCCCAGTAAATTATTCCCTGCACATCCCACCACACACTCAATAACACTTGGGATAAAGTTCAGCTTTCGAAGTCGATGCAGGCGGATCAGAAGAGCGACACACAGTCCTACGACGCTTTACGTTACGGTACATAACCCACTTCTCACTCCTGTCACAATTCGTGTCAAAAATGGGTCATTTTTGTACCAGGAAAGCAAGGAAACACAGGTGGCGATACGATCATCCCGTTGCTTAGCTGTCAGGTTAAGTGGAACCCAACCATCCAACTTCCTCGTAAAAACAACTTAACCAGCAGTCTCTCGACCGTTGTCCCGTGTACGTTAAAGGTCCCCGCCAATTCTTGCACGGTTGGGTTCGGGCTATTCCTTATGGCTTGGTCAATATCGTCCTCTCCAACGTGTGATGGCCGTCCACTCCTATCCTGATCTTGGCAGCTTCTGTCTCCTTCCCTAAATTTACGAAACGATCGACGACATGTGCTTTCGTCTATTGCATCCTCCCCATAAACTTGGACAAACATTGCGATATGCTGCGGCTGCCGTACTCTTTTTATCGAACTCGTATAACAAACAATGTCTTATATGCTCCTTCTCGCGTTCCATGTTACACCCTCTGATATTTTTTTGAGATGATTAACTTTGTGATACACGATGCATTTATATGTGAGGCATGCACACGTTTCATTGGCAGACGATTTGCGTCATTACAGGGTCATTCCACAGAAAACGTAATTTTTAAGAGACAAAAATGTTAAAAAAAAAATATTGACAAACAAATCTGAAATTTATTTTCTAAGCAGTATTATTGCTTCTATGAATTATAAAATGAATTGTTACATTGTTTCTTTCTTTTTCATGAAATAAGGAATAAAATAAAATTTTGATATGGACGAGGATACACAACTGTAACAGAGTATAAGATACAGTATTGAAATCTACCATATTTTAAAAGCATAACTCATAATTTAAGTAAAATTTCAATTTATTCTGAAACTGAGTGGTTAAACAGAACATTAACTTATCGCAAAATAGCAGAAAAGAAATTTACCGATAATAATAAACAAATATTCCAAAATCATAAATATTTTAAATTAATTATTGAGATAATGATAATAAACAATATAGTACATATACTAAATCAATTATTGAGACTCATAGTATTTAAATAAATGATTTTGTACCCTCTGTTACGAAATTAATATCCTCCATTCAATGTTAATCATCTACGGAGGATACATTTCTGCAAAATTTCCCTAGTTTGTCATGCTTATTGTGAGGTTAGCTCGTGAACATCCTTTAAAATGTAATTGAATCGTATTTAAGAATAACTTCAAGAAGTTCTAGGTATTTTCTCAATGTTATTTATTTGTCTAAGTTGAGAACGGAGGATACACAAAGATTAGAAACGTCTTGAGAATCCTGAAGAAACTGTTAGATAGAATATAGTTAAACCATACTATTTTACTCCAAACACAAGATAGAGCTAAATCAAAGTGGCGTCTTTTCCTCCTTCATCCACTCTTTGTGAATACTATTGCCATCTAATGGGAATTTGTTAAAATATCTTCAGAACGGAGGATACAGGGAAAGTCTGTGACAAACTTTCAAACCTAAAAACATATGTTCAAGCTAACATTTTCTCATTTTTTTTTATGTCGAACTAAAGTTCACCTTTTAATGTAAGAAATACAATGTGACTCACTTATTCAATATTTCCTTAAATTCATAAATAATTAACCACCCTTCTGACGAAGCACTTGTGACACGTAACGGAGGTATACATATCTTCACTATTGTTTAAAAATTTAATAGAAATAAAATGAAAGAACAAAGAATACCAATGTTCATATCTTCCTTCGTTTGTATTGCTGTTTACAACCACTGAAAGAAGAACTTTGAATATTTCTTAAGTAAATAATTGCCTTGTACGTAAAAATTTACGTGGAATGACCCATGAAATACAGTAAAACCTCGTTAAGTCGTCACCCGGATAAGTCGTCACTCCGCTTAAGTCGTCATTTTTCTTTGGTCCCGACAAGGTCTCATAGACAATAATGTAAAATAACTCTCTTTTACTCGTCACCAAATTTAATTGTACTCCGGATAACTCGTCACCCTCATAAATGGCGAAAAGCATCTTTATTCTCAATTTTGCCTGCTATCTTTTCTGCCCCGCCCCTTCACTTTCAGAAAGCCTAGCCTTTACGGGAAATTTTCACGTGGGAAATTCACTTCGGAAATTTTTCTTCTCGCGGCGACTCTTGTCAAGAGTAGACGTTTTTCTTGACCGCTACTGAGTGTGATTTTTATTTCATAGCCAGTAAGCCCCGAAAATTTAAAAGCGATCGAAATTGTTTTTCTTCCTCCAAATGTAACTGCACTGCTTCAGCCTTTAGATCAAGGGATAATAATTAGAAAGACAATAGAAAGCCTATGTATTCGAAATTCGAAAGAAAAAAATCTCAATAGATGTGATGGAGTTAAAGTTAGTGAAAATTTAGTAAAATTGGCTAGAGAAATGATTAACAAAAAATTCGTAACCTCTAACAAAAAGGTAATAATCGAAAAATTAAAGTGTTAATAGGCTTTCTATTATCCATCTAATTTTTTGTATTCGTTTGATAAGATTTTGTGATTATTAATAATGTGTGATTGTTATATTGTAGATTATGATCTTTTATTATTATTGTATTGACGTTTTTTAACTGTTAATGTCAATATTTTAAGGTCATTGTTGTAATAGAATCTCGTCAATTTATTATTATTGTAAAAAAGGCTTGAAAAAGAGGAGACGGTTAATTTTTTTTTTTTATCTCCTTGAAAATTCGTTTTTTCAGTTAATAAATGTAGTTTGACATTTATTTTCTGATGTTATGATGTTTAATAATATTTATTATAAAAGAGAAGATTTAAGGAAGAAGTATGGTTTGTTCTGATGTATACTTGAAAAAAATCAGAAATAACTTGTTGATTCTCATTATTTGAGGAATTAATTTTACGTGTGCCAACTATATTAATAAGTAAATAAAATAAACCATTACACACAATTAAAATTTAAAAAATGTTTTTAAAAAAGTTTTTACATGTTAGAAAATATATTTACAATGCATCGGTTTTCAGACATCATCTGCGTAGTCTTTCTCCAGCCTGAAATAATAAAATTGTCTTTAAGTAAATATTCCATAAATCTCTCTAATCCTCTTCCTTGTGTACATAATTAGTAAACTTACACTCACCTCCTCATCTCAAAAGAAATAAATACGATATTCATAAA
>JAFIDM010000004.1:22934951-22946052 GCA_023159025.1 Thereuonema tuberculata | reverse complement strand
GGGAAAAAAATTATGTGAATAGGGCTAACTATGCATATAAGTTTAATAGAACTTAAAGAAAAACTAAAATAAAAACACAAATTTTTGCGTTTTCTTATTACTTCTTTAAATATGTAGTTTTTATTTCAATTAAAATTAATGACAACATGTAGAAAAAATACTTAACTTATGCAAAATAAAATACGCTTATTGATTTCGTGAAACTGTTTTTTTCGAGCTTTTGCTTCTGGAAATATTTTGATACATTCGTCAAAATTTGTTTCAGCTAATTTATTTACTATTGAAAGTATGGCTAAACTATTCAGTCTTGATTGACTCATTGTTGAGTGAAGATAACTTTTTATTAGATTTAACTTTGAAAAGCTTCTTTCACAAGAAGCAATGGATACACATATCATTTAAAACATTTAAAACATCTAAGTGCTATGGAAGCATTGGGAACTGATTCTTGTAAGTTCATATCCATAATAAAATCCAACATTTTCAATGATAACCATTGTTTTGCCACTTCTTTTTTATGTCTGGAGCTGGAACGTGAAGTCGTAGCCGCTGTATTTCGGATAACATTTCTTACTTTTGGATTTCATCAAATGTGTATGTTAGGTTTGAAATGATCCGAGGGAGTTCTTAAACATCTGTCTCCGTAAGATGAGCAAACTGTACAGCAGCGAATCGTTCAATCATAGTTTACACTGAAGCCGATCTCATTGTCAGTTCTAGATAAAATTTATCTAAACATTCAAACATGCATCTTCTTAAATCTTGTTGGAGACAGAGACCTTCGTCTCTTGCATTTTCTCCCGGCATCATTTTCTTGAATCTTCTACGTTCACTTTTTTCAACTGATATGTCCAAGTCTTTCCAAGTGTTGTTACAAAATCAAGCTCATTTCCAACATCTCTTCTCGGTTTTCTTGTAAAAAATATTTAAAGTTTTCAACTTTTGTACACTTTTGTGAAGTGTTATTTCCTTTATCTGAAGATATTTTTGAACACGGTTGACTTCCTCAAGAACATGACACCTCAAATGAAGGTAGGCCAGAAACGTGAAGTTGCAGATGTTCGTCCATAAAATTTCTGCTGAATGAAGCGAAAGCATTCTTCATAGCACAAATGCTATACGAATTTTTTACTTTATATGATCAAAGAAATCAGAACTAAAATAAAAAAGAAGGAATCATCAACGTTCAAGCGATTCAGACTTTCAATACATGTGACAAATTACTCAGGTACACGTCATTGTTCCTGTTTGGTTTGTATCCAGGTTCATTTCTGATTGTTTAATAAATTAATGAAACTCAAATTCCCAAAATTTATATTCACACTTTTATCTTCTTTGTTTTGTTTGTTTGTATTTGCACGTCTCAAAAAAAAGTCAGCAATTTTCAAATTAATTATCCTATGTTTTCTTTATTCGTTTCCCGGTCTCGAGAACTCATCTTTTATTGCTACAAGGTAATTTTCGCAATGTATAATATTGTATTTCTTTCCTTTCATCGACTTTGGCCAACTACGGACCAAGGGCTAGGCCTAAATGACAACGTCAGGTGGAGGCTAGGATACTCAAGAAGGAGGACGAGATTTCAGATACCATTCAGAATCATCCTGAGATATTAAGTTACAACGAAACACAAAAGAAGAAAGAAACAGCCATGCCAACGCCGGGATTCGAACCCAGGTTCCAACACATTGACCACACGGCAATTTTTTTTTTTTTTTTTTTTTTTGCAGAGGCTACATTTTTTCTCCCCTACTTTCCATTTTTATTCTTCTTTACATATGGAACTATTTAATGATTGAAATAGTCACCAGTTGTCAGAAAAGCGATTCCTTTCACAAAAATAAGTTCAAGAAATATTGAAACATAATAAAAAAATGCCGACGCACTTGCCACTTAATTAAACTGAAATTTAAAACATGAATAATAAAACAACTAGTGTCGGTCCTGTTAATATGAGACTTTCCTCAAGAAAATTGACAATATTAAACACATGCTTTATATAGCTAAAGGAGGTGATGTCAAATATTATGAAATGGGAAGTTGTGATGTTTAATGAATGACTGTCATTGGAGCATTCTGGGACGGTTCGATTCATGTTCTGAGGAAGTTCGGGTGAAAATTAATTGAAGGTGACATTTTTTTTTATTATTATTATTATTTTTCTTGTCTTTTCTTTTTTCGGAAACCATACTGCTCTATGTTCTGCACAGAAATGCATTCGTTGTAGGAAAATGGGGTCTCTAAGGATGTGAAATGATTTCTTACAGAAGTGAGGAAAAAGGATTTAATACCGCCGGCATTACGAATTCAAGTGTGTGAATCCTCGCATGCCGTTCATAGAACACTCAAAACTCTTCGAAAAATAATTTTTCAAGCACAAATCAATAAACTCAAAAAAAAAATTGGTTACAATTGAGAATCAGAACAATGGCAAGCGAAATACAAAACAAGGTGAACATGATTATTTTTTAAACCGGAACCTGTTAAAACGAGCAGCTAACTCTTATTTTTCGGTCTTCAAACGCATTTCCCTTGTGCACATCAGAAAACTAACACACCTCAGTTTAAGAAAAGGCCTCCCTCAGCCAAAAGAGCAACAATCAATATTAGTAACTGTAACTTATCCTTCATTTACCAACAATTGTTTAATAAAGGCTTAAAATTTAACGTTCCCTCGAGGCCAAAAGCACAAGATATCATCACACCGATGCAGGCGACCTTAGTTGACCTCCCCCCTGAGCTCGTCCCCACCGCAGTGCGATCGTCCATCGGCAACATGACATGCAGGGCACTCAGGCAGCCCATCCCAATGCCTCTCAATCCCAACGAAATAATCGCTTTAAATCAATTCAAAGAAAACAAAGATTTAGAAGTGATTTCAGCGGATAAGGGTTCGGCTCTATTGAATCATTCACAATATGAAGAGATGGCAAAAAAATTTTAGTTACAACTAACAGTATTTCATTTTTTTCTTCACAACAAAAGACAGTGCTTAATTTCAACAGAAAAATAATCCGTTCTTATCTGCGAAGGGTTGCATTTCCCGAGACAACGCAGAAAAGCTTAAAGACAGTTCATTAGATATTCCCTCTATTAGATTCTTAGAAGTATGTAGAAGAATAGTTTGAGACAGGGAATCGTCCAGATTACTTAGCTATAGAAGTTGAAACAGCTGTATCAAAAGACGAAAAAGGATGTT
Source organism: Thereuonema tuberculata (assembly GCA_023159025.1). Taxonomy (NCBI): domain Eukaryota; kingdom Metazoa; phylum Arthropoda; class Chilopoda; order Scutigeromorpha; family Scutigeridae; genus Thereuonema; species Thereuonema tuberculata. The sequence goes on along the minus strand of JAFIDM010000004.1, from coordinate 22,942,853 downwards.
GTATTCTAAGGGAAGAAGTTAAGCTAGCGATTAGGGAAATGAAGAATGGGAAAGCAACAGGAGTTGATGGAATACACATTGGGTTAGTTAAATGCTTGGGTGAAGACAAGAAGCAAATACTATCATTATGCAATGAAATATATGAGAAAGGTGAATGGTCTGATGATTTCAAGGAAACAGTATTGCTACCAATACCGAAGAAAAATAATGCAAAGAAGTGCAGTGAGTTCAGGACTATCAGCCTTATATCGCACTCAGCGAAGATTCTTCTGCGAATACTGAATAGACGTTTATATTCTAAGGTGGAAGGAGAGTTGGAAGAAGAGCAGTTTGGTTTTAGGAAAGGAAAAGGTACGAGAGATGCAATTGGACTGCTGCGAACAATCGGCGAAAGATATCTAGAAAAAAATAAACACGTATATGCAGTATTTGTGGACCTGGAAAAGGCTTTTGACAGAGTGGATTGGAATAAACTTATGGAAATCTTGAAGAAAATTGGTGTGGATTGGAAAGAGAGAAGGCTAATAACTAATCTTTATATGAAACAACGAGTCAAAGTCGGGATAGGAGAAAAATTGTCAGGGGGAAGTGGAATAGGGAGAGGGGTGCGACAAGGATGCCCTCTATCACCTACGCTGTTCAACATCTACTTAGAGGAGTTAGTGAAGAATTGTTTTCAGAACATGGGAGGGGTGATAGTAGAAGGAAGAAGAATAAAGTGCATAAGATTTGCTGATGATATGGCATTGTTAGCAGAAGAGGAGATGATACTAAGGGATATGCTACTGCAGCTGAATGACAGCTGTGAACAATATGGAATGAAGATAAATGTAAACAAGACAAAGACTATGGTTATCGGAAGAAAGACAAAGAAGATAAATATAAGTATTCGGAATGAGACATTGGAACAAGTGAACAACTTTAAATACTTAGGGTGTACTATAAGTGGTGATATGAACTGCTGCCAAGAAGTCAAGAGGAGGATAGCAATAGCAAAGGAGACTTTTAATAGGAAAAGGAGCATCTTCTGCGGACCTCTGGAAAAAGAACTAAGGAAGAGACTAGTGAAGTGCTTTGTGTGGAGTGTGGGCATTGTATGGGGAAGAAACATGAACATTACGACGCAGTGAAGTGAAACGACTAGAAGCATTTGAAATGTGGATATGGAGAAGAATGGAGCATGTGAAATGGACAGACAAAATAAGAAATGAAGCTGTGCTAGAAAGAGTGGGTGAAGAAAGAATAATGCTGAAACTGATCAAAAAGAGAAAAAGAAACTGGTTGGGTCACTGCCTGAGAAGAAACTCCCTAATGAAGGATGCACTGGAAGGAATGGTGAACGATAAAAAAGTTCGAGGCAGAAGAAGATTCAAGATGATCGACAACATTATGGTAAATGGATCTTATGTGGAGATGAAGAGGAAGGCATAAATTAGGAAAGATTGGAGAATGCTGGGTTTGCAGTGAAGGACCTGCCCTTGGCAGAGAACTATGTATGTATGTATGTATGTATAGAGATTCTTCCCAAAAAGGCATAAACCACTTGACAACACTGGACTAAATCCGGTTCGTCCAATTGTAAACTATAATAATACTGCAATCAAAGAGATTTCCACCATCATTTACAACATCATTAGAAAATATTAGTGCAATATCTAGTTTCGCAGTAAAGAATAGTGCTAATTTTGTACAAAAAATTCGTTGTCTTAAGTATCAGGAAGACTTTAAATTTTTTTCTTTGAACGTCTTCGCCCTATTTACCGCTATTTCAGTGGACTTGTTATGCACAGCTTTATTTCATTTACAAAGCAAATCTGTCACCAATTTCTCTAGTATGCAACTAACAACCGAACCTATTCTCCTCATTAACGGCTTTTTCAAAATGCAATTCTTCTGTTGCAAAGACAAAATTTACAATCAGACAACAGGCTTGTTCATGGGCCTTTCTGCCTCGGCAATCTTGGCCAAAATTTCTATGATATTTATGGCGAATACGGCTTTTACGATCTACGATAGTAAAGCCATAAACATTCCATTATACTGTCGGTACGTGGACGATTTACTCTTCTCCTATGACCCTTCCATCCATGATGATATACTTCGTGTTATTGATTCCATACATCCGACATAAATTTCAAAATGGAAAGCGAAATTGAAAACCTTAACTCTTTTGCCTTTCTTGACGTGCAAATACAATGAAAACATTTTAACTTCCATACTGCTGTCTACTGGAAACCTTCGTCACAGCCAATCACCTTTCATTTTGATTCCTTTTATCCGTTGCCATTTAAGATCAATAATATTAATATGGCCGTCAACCGAGCTTTCAAACTATCTAGTAATTACGCAGCCTTCCTCACTGAAATCAAAAAGATCCGATCCACTTTCATACTTAACGGATACCCTTCTACATTTATAAATGAACATATTGCCATTTCTGTGAGATCGTATTACAAGAATGACAACCCCATGCTGCAAGAAACTTGTAAATATGTATCCATTCCTTATCACCCCAACCTTATTCCAGCCCTTAACAAAGTGCTTCGTCCCCCTAATATATCTCTTAACTTCTCCCAGCAATAATACTTTTGCAAAAATATTTAATTCCAATGAATCACACCAAAAATACTCAAATTCTTTAGTTCAGAAAGGAGTAGTTTATGCTATTCCATGCTCAAATGATAAACAATGCAAATACATAGGGGAGACAAAATAAAGATTGGCACGTCGTCTTCCCAACATCAACATGCCATAAAAACAGGGACTTTTATTATAATACTGTCACACACACTCATAATCAAGGACACAAAATCTTTCATTATTATGTAAAGAAACCAATCACTTCAGGTGCAAATGTAAGGAGTCATTTCACATCCTTACAGACCCCTTTTCCTACAACGAATGCATTTCTGTGCAGAATATAGAGCAATATAGTTTCCGAAAAAAGAAAATAAAAATAAAAAAAAAGTTTTCACCCTCGATCACTTTTCACCCGAAACCCCTCAGCACATGAATCGAACCGTCCCAGAATGCTCCAATGTCAGTCATTCATAAAACGTCACAACTTCCCATTTCATAATATTCGACATCACATCCTTTAGCTATATAAAGCATGTGTTTAATATTGTCAATTCACTTAAGAAATGTCCCATATTAACAGGGACCGAAACTAGTTGTTTTATTAATCATGTTTTAAATTTCCTTTTAATTAATTGACAAGTGTCGGCATCTTTTAATTTTATAATTTTTGCGCACATAAAATGCTTTATAAATATTGAAACACTGATTGAAATTTCCAACAAAACAAAAATATTCGAAATGATTAAATTCTGATCAAAGTTATGAAAAGAAATTGAGTAAAATAAAATATTCTAATTGCTCCTCTCAAATAGAAGATTTACATTTCTATGAGAATTTAACTGAATCGAAGATAAGAATCGGAAAGATAATATCTGAAATAGTTACTGTTTTCCTTTATAATACTAACTTCTACTATGGATCTTGCGAATTCTCATGATTGTATTTGAATACTTTTCTTCTTTTTTGAAATGTTTTTCTAAACAGGAATTCTATAAATATTTTTTTTTCTAAAGTGGAATAATAGAAGAAAGATTGTGAAAAGAAATTGGGCACTTTCAATAAATAAGAAATAATTAAAATAATTCAACCTATAAATGACAAGAAACATAAAGAGATTAAAAATTTTATTTCCCTTAAATATGATGAAGCACTCATTCAAGGATAAAGCCGGCTCTGGCTATTGCGGGTATTGGTATAGCCTGCTAACCACAGAATACCATGATATCTTTCTAAAATAGAAGGCATTCTAATGTAGATAATAGATCAAGTACTCGAGGTTCCATTTATGGGATTAGGTGTAAATCTTCTGTTAGAGACAATAATAGTTGTTTATACATAGGCAATTCCAAAAGGGAATTGAGTGCGCGCCTAAAGGAACACGATTCTGCTGTAAGAAATGCTAATCTGTCTTACAATACTGCCCTTCACTGCCAGCGAACGGGTTATTCGCTAGACTTGGGACAGTTAGAGATTATTGGGGTAATATTTGCGTATCTTTTATGAATCTTGCATGATAAGATTGTTTGGTAGCTATAATCAGGACCTTTCTACTTCAAATGTATTGGAATACGGGCTTTGATAATTGTGTTTTTTCCTTTAATAATTTTTTTTCCATTTGAATGTATTTGAAACCTTCGCAGACGACCACTTCCTGTTCGTGTTTAAAGCATCTGTCACCAGGAGGTGTTTTTGTTAAATATGGAAATGGCCATTTCTTTCTGTTTAACATCTCAGATAAGGAAAGGTTTTAATTAAAGATGACCCATTTCCAGTTGATAAGGGGGCTTGACATGTGAAGCTCTGAAACGTCGTGGTCTTTTAAGTTTTAAATGTCAAGGTTAGTGCCAATATAGTTTTTGTATTTTAATCTTATGATGGTAAGGCACTTTAATTTTGCTGTATGTAAGAAATAATTAAATTTGTTATCTATTCACTCTCTCACTCTTATAACATAAGAACTACTCCGGCCTTACTAATATCTAAAACCAGCTCCAACTATGAAAGAAGAGCAGTCAGCTACACAGCTCCCAATCTTTGCAAGAGGAACTGTCGTAGTCTGGCTCAGCTCAAGAGAAAACTAAAGAATCACTTCACAAACTAAAGAATCTCCACACCAAGTAATTCCCCAACCTAAGTTATCAACACTTGAACCAGCTTCCCACCCTCCCTTCCCTATACTCTTCTTTATCCCTTTCCTCTGTTTCCTCAGTCTGAACCAAATGAAACTACAAATTTAATATCAAATTATCGATTTATTTTTAAATGTAAGTATCCTAACTGAATTATTATGTATATAGAATTTCTACTTTTGTTTCTTCTTTTTTATGTTCTGTAATATGTATCTATTTTAACAATTCTTCGCCTGTGACGACACTCTGTCTACCTTCATGACGGGATCACCCTTAAGGCAACTGACTGTCACATCGATAAATTGCTGTATATTGTAAGAAAAAACCTATAGGCAATAAATTATTATTATTATTATTATTATGTTTGTATGTTTCAAACCTTGGGTTTCCCCAGCAAAAACAATATGGCGGGTCAAGGTTCAAAGCAGACACTGCCAAGTGTAAAGACGTGTGCGAGAATGATTAGGGATGTGTTATTATTATTATTATTATTACTATTATTATTCTCTGTTCAAGTATCAATTGAACATTGGGTGCTGAGGAGAATAAGATAGAATATCTAGGATGATTTTTTTTTAAGACTGAATGGGGAAAGGTGTGATGGAAGATGATATAATCGTGTTCTTAATATAAATTGGATCCTAAATAACAATATCACTAAATTTATGATGAATTTTGAAACAAACAAACTGACAAAAAAGAAAAGGAAAGTATTTAAGTAGAACAATAACATTTCATATGTTATGTCTTAAATGAAGCAAATGAATTAATTGTAATGGATAAGTGTCTTTTGATTTTATTTTAAAATTAAGAGTTAAAATGAAGAACAAAATTTATGGTAAGTTACAAAAGCAGTTACAGTATTCAAAAGGCACTGATTAGTAAAAACATTGATTATTTGTAATCCACTTATGGAAGTTAAGCCAACTTAAGCCAAAATATGGTAGTACAGTGAAATCCCGGGTAACCAAAATAAAATGGGGGGAGAAGCCTTGTTTTTGATAACAAATTTTTCGGTTAAGCCATGAGCATCTAATACAGCTATAGTATTTTATATTGTTACTAGCTGTACCCGGCATGCGTTGCAATGCCACTCAAAGAAAGAAAGGGCTCGTTGAGAAGGGGCCGTAAATATAAGGTCCCGGTGTCGATCGGGTGTGGGACACTTATGCCATCGCCCCACCAGTGTGTGGTGTCCCTGCCCCCCACAGGAGAGAGAGTTTTTCCCTTTTTACAATTGACCTTAAATATAAGATCCCGATGTCGATCGAGGGTGGGACACTTCAGCCTTTGTGTTGGCTTCCTCCCAGCCAAGTGTGGTGTCCCTGCCCCAAATAGGAGAGCGAATTATTCCCTTTTTTGCAATTGACTTGGGGAGCCCGAGAAGGGGCCCTAAATATAAGGTCCCGGTGTCGATCGGGGGTGGGACACTTAGGCCGTTGTGTCGCCATCCCTCCACCCATATGGGGTGTCCCTGCCCCCCACAGGAGAGCGAATTTTTCCTTATTTGCAATTGACTTGGGGGGTCCGAGAAGGGACCATAAATATAAGGTCCCGGTGTCGGTCGGGGGTGGGACACTTAGGCCCTTGTGTTGCCATCTCCCCATCCGATTGGAGTGTCCCTGCCCCCCATAGGAGAGCGAATTTTTCCTTATTTGCAATTGACTTGGGGGGTCCGAGAAGGGGCCCTAAATATAAGGTCCCGGTGTCGGTCGGGGGTGGGACACTTAGGCCCTTGTGTTGCCATCCCCCCATCCGATTGGAGTGTCCCTGCCCCCAATAGGAGAGCGAATTTTTCCTTATTTGCAATTGACTTGGGGGGCCCGAGAAGAGGCCCTAAATATAAGGTCCCCGTGTCGGTCGGGGGTGGAACACTTAAGCCTTTGTGTTGGCTTCCTCCCACCCAAGTGTGGTGTCCCTGCCCCAAATAAGAGAGCGAATTTTTCCCTTTTCTGCAATTGACTTGGGGGGCCCAAGAAGGGGCCCTAAATATAAGGACCCGGTGTCGGTCAGGGTGGGACACTTCAGCCTTTGTGTTGGCTTCCTCCCACCCAAGTGTGGTGTCCCTGCTCCCCATTGGAGAGCAAAATTTTCCTTATTTGCAATTGACTTGGGAGGCCCGAGGAGGGGCCCTAAATATAAGGTCCCGGTGTCGGTCGGGGTGGGACACTTCAGGCTTTGTGTTGGCTTCCTCCCACCCAAGTGTGGTGTCCCTGCCCCCCATAGGAGAGCGAATTTTTCCTTATTTGCAATTGACTTGGGGGGCCCGAGGAGGGGCCCTAAATATAAGGTCCCGGTGTCGGTCGGGGGTGGGACACTTAGGCCCTTGTGTTGCCATCCCCCCACCCGAGTGGGGTGGGAGAGCGAATTTTATTTTATTTGCAATTGACTTGGGTGAAATCTTCTAATCTTCTAATCTTCTAATCTTCTTAATCTTCTAAATCTTCTAATCTTCTAATCTTCTAATTAGGAGAGTGAATTTGTCACTTTACACAATATTTGTGTAGTTCTTATTTTGACCACCAGGTGGATATTGGGTTTTTCAGGGGTTTTACCCCTTTTCAACCCCTTGGGGGGGGGGGGCCCGGGTTCTAAGGTAGCCTATCTTTTCCGCAGTGTCCTAAAGAGTAATTCTGCAAAGTTTGGTCCAGATAGGTCAAAGGGCCTAGGAGTCTATAAAGGACAAAGAAAGAAACAAAGAAAGATACATTCATTTTTATATATATAGATTACAGTATGTATTTTTGAAAGGTTTTGAAGGTCAAAAGAATTCAAAAATCTCTTTGTATGCTACACTCATGTTTTTTTATTAAAAACAAAATTACATTTTTTCGAATTACAGTAGGCTACATCAATATATAGTATTCTGTACTTAATAGTTTGCAGCATATGAATTACTCATTTAAAAAAACTCAGTAATTTTTGTTTGTTTCTTGCGTCGCTCCCAACGTTTTCGAGCAGCGATGTCCCGAATTAGTTTTCGCTCTCGAATTATTTCCGTGGGGTACAGTATTATTGTTTATATTTTCGATTTTCGGAGGCGTTTCGGATAACCCGGGTTTCGGTTGATCCGAGTTCGGTCAACCGGGGTTTTACTGTAATTATTTTTTGGTTTTTTATTCTCTGCGTTGGAAAATCCTTGAAATTGATCCTCCATTGCTTAATGCTTAGCATCCACCCACGCATTTTTTTT
>JAFIDM010000004.1:22897744-22910346 GCA_023159025.1 Thereuonema tuberculata | reverse complement strand
GTTTTGTATTTATTTGGGGAGAGGTCCCGCTCTTGGGAGCAAGAGCCGGGATAGCTAGTAGTTTCGCACCTCCTGAGCATGTTATCGGTGGAGTTTGGCTGGCTGATGAGCACTAATAATTGCGAAACGGTCCGTCCCAGTCTCTTCACGATGACAGCTCGGGGTTGCGAAGCCTTGTGTAAATTGTGCGTGTTTATTGTGTTTCTTGACTTTTACAAGATGTTTTCTTAAATTATTAATGTAATGTAGTTTTAGTTTTAGGAACAGGGATAAGTATTCTCCCTTCCTATAGAGTAATTTAAGAAAACATCTTGTAAAAGTCTCTGAAATGGGACGAAATATTGATGTCTGGAGAATTATGGAGTTTATAGAAGTTTAAAGTATTGATTAAAGTTATTTTGACATTAATGTGTTTGAAGAAATTAAGCCTATTGGTTATGGAGAGTTATTAATATACAGTCAAGAATCTATCAAAGTTGAAAGAATCTTCAAGATTAAGGTAGGAAAAGAGGAATATAAAAAGGATTTATGAAAAGAGCGATTTATCTTCGTGCTTACAAAGATAGTGGAAGCAAGGGGGATTGAAGAACTTAAAATCACAGAAAAAATGGCGAATGTTTGTGTAAAAAAAGACAGTTTCAAAATACTTAAATTTTGAAGATTTGATAAAGACATTTATAAATTTAATATTGAAGATCAAAAGTCTGGCCATCTAATAATGGTGGACAATCCATTCATTTACAATATTGTTACAGATCAATACTTACGCAAGTTTTATGAATCATTATTAATTAATTCCAAATCCAACAAATGTTACAATACCGAATTGTCAATAAAAAATGCATTACAGTATCAGCTTGATTAACTTTTATCTATTGTTTTAATAATAAATTGGCTTGATATTGTATTGATATTTGATACTTTGATATTATTATAATATGGAATATTTGTAATCCAAACTTTGTAAAGGCCTAATTTGTTTTTGTTATTTATTTATAGTCTGATGAAAAGGTTTGTATAGGATGCCTTGCAACATGTAACGAACATGAATTTTTTAAATATATTTTTATCTCTCTTACGGCCGGTTGCACCATTGAAGTTCAGTAGCTGAACCACGTTCAAACTGCAAGATGATTGGAGATCATTCTTAAACCTATTGCGCCAACAAAGTTTAGTGATGATCTCGGTTCAAAAGCGTCGTCAAGTTGATCTGCCGAATTCGGCCGTTCAAGGCGCTGAACTCGGTTCAAAACCGCTGTGCGGCGTTCGGCCATTACTGATATTCGCTTGCGAATTGAGACAAAGCAAGTTTTCTCTCAACTATCAGAAATAACTTTTAAAAATGACAACTTTACATTTATTTGATTCGTTGGACAGTGACTGTGAAGAGAAATTTCAGTTGTTAACAGAGTTGCATCATTTGTATCCAAAAGGCAGACTATTTCGCGATTAGTATATTAGAGTGATCGTGGAGTTTAGTGTCCCAAATTAAATAACAATAAAAAAACCTATAACAGTAAATGACAGTCATAAAATATGAAATTTCACCACACTTGGGTGGGTGGGTAGCCGCACGGATAGTGTCCCACCCTCCACCGACACCGAGCCCTTTTTTTCGGGCACCGAAGTTTGCCGGTGTTGGTCCCGTCTCTGCCGCCGACACGACGGTGCGCGAAGTTCGGCAGGAGGCCGGCGATATCGGACACCAGAATGCGGTGGCACGAAAACAGAGCTTACGAGGGCCTGTTGTCAGTCGGGGGTGGGACACTTATAGCCATCCACCCATCCAAATGTGGTGAAATTTCACATTTTGTGACTGTGTGTTTTGTAGGTTTTTATTGTTATTAATTTAGGACGCTAAACTCCACAATTACATATATTAGTAATACTCCGCATCGATTTTTTTTACATTCTAAAATGTGTTATATATGATTCAATTATAACAATTAAAAGGATTTTTTTTTCGTCTCTATGTAATTAGGGACTCGGCAGAATTCAGTTTTTTAATTCCTGAACTCCATTTTCGTAATGAGATTGTTGACTGCTGAAACAAAGGACAACTGTTGAAAACAATCCAATGGGTTGATTTCCCGCAACGAAAGACGAATCTTGTAATCAATCAGGAATCAGCTTTGAACGCACGACGTACTTCCGCTGCTATGAACCAAGATCACAGAACCTCAGTTCAGTTGTGCCTGCTGTAGCTTGGTGCAACAAGGCTGAACTTCGATTTGAGGTTCAAGCAGAACTCGGTTCATGGAAACCGTAGTTAAACGCTACTTTGGTGCAATCGGGCATTAGTGTGTTTGGTCCAATTTTTTAAATTGTTCCCTCTAAACACCATATTAATGAATGATTTATTATTGCTATTTTTATTATTAACTAATTTAATTTCAATTTTTATCGAGCAAAAAAAAAAAGTTAAATATATTTTTTTGCGAAGGAACAACAATTCTAGAAGGTTAAATGGTGGTGTTGAAATAGTTAATCACAACTTTTGATATATAGCGCTGTGCTTATTCGAGAATAACGATTTTTCTTCTGTGCTTTTTTCACTATACTCGTCAAAATAGACAGAACGTTACATTAATAATTACATTTTTTCAATGTATAATACAGTTGTGAAAAAACAAGTCGACAAAAATCATTACGCAAAAGCATATTTTTTATTTCATCTCAGACTTTTCTTAGTTTTGTGGTTAACTTATAAATTATTCAACAAATAAAAAGAAATTAGATTAACCGAATGAAAAGACAAACAATCAGAACTTTTCCTATTTGCTGACCGCAGAGAACCGAAAGTCACAAGTTAATTAATTTGTGTTTGAACAAAGCTCATCTAATTTGTGAAGCGTTGACACGATATCAAATTATTTCAATATGGAATCTACATTCTAGACCTGTAGCTTTGCTTTTTTTAAGTTTCTGTAGTCCCCTAAAATAATATAAATGATTTCATCATAAAAGTTTTTTTTCAGCTATTGTGTATTTTTATTTTAATTTTTAGTGCTGTCAATACTTCACAATTGATAAGTGTTCCTTCTGTCCTAGCTCTCAACAATCCTACATCTCATTTTTTTACTTATTTTTTTGGCTAAGTAAGTATTAAAATATTTAGAAATCAAATATTGATAAATAAGATGTTTAACAAGAAATAATCTTTCATTATTCATCATGTAATGTGGAAATTAAGTAAAAATTCTTTAAGCGTTGATTGATTTGAACAATGACAAGCAGCGCGCGAGAAATTTAGCACGTGACGATGTTCCAACAGAGAATGGAAGTTGAATTCTTCAAAGATGGTTAGTCTTTTTTAGAACTTATGAACTTAAATTCCAAAGAATGAACATTATTTAAGAACTGTTTGTGAAGTATTTAAAAGAACTGTTTGCGAAGTGTTTGTGAACTGTTAGTGAACCGATAATTTAATAAGAAAAATTGTCAAGTGATATGGAAAGTTTGAAGTGAATTTGTATTTCAACATTGAAGAGTTACGAAGATGAAATAAGTAGTTCTTTATCCGATAATTTTGTTTAACTTTATTATATATTGTGTTTGTTTATAAAGTACATATCTGCTACTAAATAGTTAATAAATAAATAAATATAAGTTATATAGAAAACAAATTCGGCCGTGTTTTCACAGAAACAGTATTCTGAATTTTGTATTGGGATTTTTTAAATTTTAGATTGCTGTCCGGCTATATATATATATATATAAACTGACAGTTTTTGATTGCCATTATGTTTCTTTTTATATTTAGCTAATCGAAACATAATGATTAACTTTTTAACAATCCTTGAATTTGAAACAAATTCAGAAAAATGTTATTCAAAAGTTTACCACTACTTTTACAAAATTAAAGATAATGTACTGCATTCAGAATTAAAGTTTTCTTAAACGGAAGAATATCTACTAATGGAGTCGAATCAAAACAATGTGCGTAGAAGGGAATGCATTCCATCAACACACATTTTTATTAATCTCAATTAATAAACGTTCGGGCTCATAGCAATTTTTCTGCTTTGGCCTCAACAAGAGATTAAAACTCTACGCTATTTAAACGAAGAATCGTTGCCCAAGGTACACCGTACAATGCAGTTCACATTATAGCCGCAGAAACACAGAAACAAAGAAATCCACATTCACGCCGGTTCCAGAATTCCAACTCTGGTTCTGACGTATCGGCCTCAAGAGAAGTTTCCTTAACCACAAGACAGTACTTAAATTGCAATTTGAAGATATTGGCAGACCATAGAAAAAATGGAGAAACTTAAACAATTAAAGTTTTGTAAAGAGATATGGTTACATGGCTTCCTTCAGCCTTAGCAGCTTATTGATTCTTTAGTTAAACAGAGATCATTACACAATTAATATAAAATGTACTAGGGTTTTAAAACATAGTAAGTCATTAAAAAACTTTTTCTTATTTTTCATGTTTGTTCTATCTTATTAAATCAGTTCGATAAGATTATATTAAAAGTATAGCTTTCTGGAAATCTTTGCTATTAATACCTATTTTTCTCTCGAAAAGAAAGAAGTTGAAAGGAATAATAAAAAATGTTTTTCAAAAAATTGAAATGGTTTATTTAAAGTTATTGTTAGTTAGTTATAATTAGAGATTTTTAGATTTTTTTAAAAAAAATTTTATATTTTATATTTTGTTTATGCAAATTTAAGCAAATTTGTCTTTCTTGTTCCTATAAAATTACTCAAAGAATAATGTGCTCTCATAATACATTACTTAGATTTTTAAATTTTCAAACACACCCACCAGCGAGGCATTACATGAATGCTGGTCGTCTCTGTGGTCGAACCCTATCCCCCACAATAACAAAGCAACAGAAGATCACAGAGGAACAATAACTCACTGAACACTTACCCTGCATGTCCTTCCATGAGATTACTCTCGCAGACATACAATCAGCACTAATGTTTTAATAACTGGTAGGCTCCTTGTGCAAACGATGTCCAGAACTTCTGGATCAAGAGGTTCATGTCCCTGCATGGAAAGCTAGCTAGTAAATACACCCGATCTAGCTCCAGAAGCTGTGGAGGCAGGACCGAGTATGTATTGTATCCATCGTCTTGTCCGCCACTGGTCTGGTGCCTCACACATTGCATTACTGCCTCAACACACTAGGACAATAAGGAGTTTCAAAGTTATTTCAAATGTAAAATCTTAATTTGCATTAAGTTCGGAGAAGTATCCAATAAATAAAAAGTTTGGAATAAGTACCCACAAGATCTAGAAGATCAGTTTTCTGGAAGTCGGTTTTGTTATTATTTTAATTATTTATTAAGAAACAAAACACTTGTATTTTGTAAAGAAAGCCTAAAAACATTTCGAAATTTCCAGAATATTTTCACTGATTCAGTTTACTTTTAAAATGTGGTAATTTAAATTTAACTATGGGAATCAATGTAGGAGCCTCCGAAACTAAAATAAGCAATAATAAACTCATCAAAAAAAGATCTGTTTTAATTAATTTGGCATGAAGAAAAATTATGTTAGGAACTTCTACATTTCTTACGAAATTTCAAAATTTTCATCAAAGACCTATTCGGTAGAAGAATTGTGGTTTAGAGCAATGAAAGCATTTTCTTGTTTTATATTACTGATATTTTCGAATCTTATTATCAGTCCATGTATTCAATAGCTTTAATTTCCTGAAACCCATTCCTGGGATTTTTAACTCAGTTCTGGTGCTGTGTAAAATAAAGTTACAGTAAAACAAATATGTAATAACCATCCGAATATGGTAAAAATATATAAATATATAGTAAAACATTGCGAAAGAGAAATCAATAAGATTTGGTAAAACACATCAAACTAACTCTATTTCCTTGTTTTCAAGTATTCTGTTGAAGTTTAGCATTTGAGATAATCGTACTAGTTCATATTCATACACATATGCCTCCCACAAGGTATTGTAGATTTAAAAATAATAATAATACTCTTGATGTGCGTAGGAGAGAAGAAGGGATCATAGCAAAAAGCTTCCGTTGCATTCCTCTATTGAAATATTAAAGTGTGACCATCCTTCTATCTGTGATTACGATCAATTAAAAACTATTTATCTTAAGAAGCTGAAGTAGGTTTACGTTCTTGTAAGGAAGTAGTTATTGATATATTACAAATCAAACAAGGAGTAGGGACATAAAACTTCCGAAGTACGTTCCCTTTAATTTCACACTAATCCATTTAATTGAAATAATGTTAATCATGGAGGTCTCATTTGATAACAATATAGTTTCATTCTTATAAGATTAATATTTTCTCAATAGTTTTTTATCTATCGGAATAACAGACAGTCTGATGGTCGGACATGAGTATTTCAATTTAGGATTACAACTACAAAGCTTTTTGTTGTGACTCCCTTCTTCTCTCCTAAGCATATTAATAGCATTACTATCATTATTAAATTTACAATATGCTGTTATAGATATCTGCGTACGGGTATGAAAATAAACTAATATGATTATCTCAAGTGTTAAACTTGAACAGAATACTTTAAAATATGCAAATAGAGTAGCATAGATGTTTTATCAAATGTTTTATTGATTTGTTTTTGGTAATGTTTTGCAACGTATACGAATCATTCTTACAACGTAGTCTTGATGCATGTATGAAAATAAATTATTATGATTACCTCACAGAAAGTTGTTTCACTGAAAGTGTATTTACAAATTTTATAAAGATGAATCACCAGGGCGAATTTATTTTCGAAAACTAAAACCACAACAAGCAAAATCCTTATGAAATAACTTATTGAAAAGTATTGAGGCAACATTAACTGCAGCCGACATATTTCCTTAATTTTTTTTTTTGTTATCTTCTGGAAAAACATAGAAGAAAATTATATATCTCCGTATGATTTCTTTACAGTGGAAGATTGCTTTTTCTTTTTATCTTCTCTATGGTTCAATTGATTTTCTACGAAGTTCGCCCTGAAGAGATAGTTGGAATCTACTCCCGGAGGCATCGGTAGAGGCAGGGAATGTTGCAAATGGCGCCCTCGTACGGGAAACAATTGCATTAACGAGTGAAAAGTTTCGTTTGACAGAAAGATTCTGCAGAAGAAAAGGAAGTGGAGGCTGCGGAAAGAAAATGATGGAAAAGAACTGAAGGAAGAATGATGAGACAATCAGCAATAGCTTAAATAAGCGTAAATCCAATAGAGTTTATTACCAACAAATAATTTTAACTTACTCATTTAACTTACTCACTTATCAATATTGCTGAAATATTCAAACTTTTGTTTATTATCCATTTAAAATATAAGCAATGTATGATAAAATACTGTTGGATAATTTAATCAATTTCAAAGACTTAATTTGTAATTCGCATTGATGATTTCAAACGAATACCAAACAAATAAAGTAGATTCGTTACAAAAAAAAATTGATTCCTAATTTCGGATGATTTAAAAATATTTATTTTATTGTATTTTTACTATTTATTATTATTTTTTGTTGGTTTTTTTTTTTTAATTTATTATTTCTTTGTTTTATTTTAATAATAGTACAATAATCACCTCGGCTGGTGACAATTACCTAGAGAAACTGGAATTATTGATCTCAATATTATCAGATAATGAACGGTATTTGATTAGCGCTTCTTAATATCAGACATCGTAAAGGAAAAAAACTATACCAATTGTTTGAAAATTTGTTGGTTTCTATTATATTTATTAGTTACTATTTTAGTTACGTTTTTTTTAAACACCTCTATTACAAACTCTTGGATCATAGATTAAGTAAGGTTAGATGGGACACTTTCATTGACTCCCAGCAACCAGATCGGCGATAGCAGCGGCAGTAGTGGCATGGGTTGGTACTAACAGAAAACGTCACTGTATGACGCTCTCACCACAGCATTTTCGTTTCTCATTACTCATTTTCGGATTTTTCTTTACTACTGTTAATTTAAAAATATTTTTTTAGCAAGTCATGATATGATGAACACCTATTATTTAAAGTGTGCACAGAGAATTCGTTAATTCTGTTCTTTTATTGTTTGTAATGTTTTGAGTATTAAAAGCCAGAAAAAAATCATTACAATTATTAAGTTTCGTAGGCAATATGCTCATTATACGTAGTTTTAATGAAAGAATCGAGCCATAAATGATAAACAAAACAAAACATTTTACTTAATAAGTTCATTACATGTCAAAATTACAATATGACACAGGAATACAGATATCTGAAAAATATTCTGACATCCTCGAACTATAGTAACGGGAAGTAACGAAACAAATATTTAAAAAGAAAAATAATAATGGAACAAATACATGGGTAGCATTAACAATAGGAAATGGCTAAAGTTAAGTCGTTGTTTTGGTTGCTGTTGCAGCAAGAAGCCGCTCACACATTCGCAGAATCTTCGATATTTCATCTGCAATTTGTCAAATGTAACAACGCCATTTAGCTTTGAAATGGGAATAAAAATACGTGCGTCACAAATCGGAAAACATCGACGTCAAGGCTATATTAGCTCAGCACCAGACAGTTTCGAGGTGTAGTTTCAACCCAACTCCCTTGTGGCGCCACTTGTAAAAGCCACGCCCATCCTGATCGCTTTTCGGCCGAAGTGTCCTTTCTATTCTTACTTAATCTATGCTCTTGGATAGGTGCTGTCATCTTTTGGGCATTTCTTACATAATTTATAAATCGAATATTATGTGTAGACAATTTAATATCATTTCTACATCGAAAAAGTAAAAAAACAAAATAATAAATTTATGATTTTTTTTTTCAGTAAGGATTATATTTCAAATAAAATAGGTAATACTTCGAATCACCATTTATTAAAATTTAATGGAATTAATTCAAAGCTTCCTTCGCTCATCAATCTCATTTCTGTCATCAAGAACGCTACCTTTTCACGGATTCAGAGATGAGCAATAATGTACAAAGTTTTAAAAATGAATGTATAAAGCTTTTTACAACTAAATCATAAACCTGAATGTACAAAGTTTTCTGCAGAAAGTTCTTACATGAGTGTAATCCTCAGTCATTTAATTTTTAATTCTTTTGTTAACAATTTTCTCTCTTCTTTCGTTCAATTGGAAATCTTCAAAATAATATCAGTAGATGTTTTGTAATATTATAAAATCAGATTCGTTAAAATCGATTACTTTGTATTATTACAGCTATTACCATCTTTATATTATTGTAGCTTTAGCATTATCATTTTTATATTATTATCTTCATTTTCTACCATCATAACTTTATCATCATTTCCTATCTATTGTAAAATTGAAAAGTTGTCTTTTCAATTCGATAATCTGAGAAAGTCTTTCTTAGCCATCCCGTAGAGAGGAGCTATGATTTCTATGTCTGTGTGCTTGTCTGTGGATAATATCCTCCACTATCCGTAGGGGGAGTAGCAGCCTTATCAGTCATACCTTGTTGGACTCTCCGTGGCCTGGAGGTTTGGGGAAAACCCGATTTCGGGTCCATGAGACTTCCAGTTTTAGGTGACTAGTAACCGGGTTAGGAAAAAGGTCATAATTGGAAAACACTATCTCTGATCCATACATTTCATTTGCAATTAGGATAATTCCTAAAAATACATGATAGATTTTACTGATCTCTTCTTAAAAATTGCACACTTGAAGTTTTCAATACATGTCTAAGTTGCTCACTTGTTTAATGCTCAAGGATTGGTTAAGGATATAGGTAAATACTTAAATAAAGTAGCTTTGCTGCTTTCAATATTTCTAAAAAAGACATTTATTCGAGTTCGTTTAAGGCTTCTGAAAGACGCCTTATATCTGTCTGTGGACACATATCCCACAATGCTTCGCAACGGCTTCTGTTAGCTCAGTTGTAGGTGGCCTGACTGTTGAATGTTGTAGGTGGCCTTTAGATCAGTTGGTTAGAGCGTCAATGCTAATAATGCGAAGGTCATGGGTTCGATGCCCTCATTGGCAAGTTGTTGTTTTTTTTATTAAAAAAAAAACATCATTAGGGATTCAGTGTATTAACAAGGTTTGAGTTAAGAATGACGATTATTGCATATAAATAGGGGTGGGTAAGATAGCATGGAGTCGCAAACAGATTCGCGCGAGCATTTTCTAGACCATCCCCACGCAATCTATTCTAAAGTAAAGGTGACTCAGAAGCCGTTGCGAAGCACTGTGATTGGCTTACTAATCACTATCCCTACCTTGTTTACAATTAATTTCCATCATATAATGTTATCATCCATACTAAAGTGTTCTTCAAGATGTAATGTCTAATGTCTTCTTTCTACAATTGTAATTTTACAATCTCTATTTTTTCATTTATCAATGAATCAATTAATTTATATCGATGTAAATTTAAGTTGGAATGCTCAATATAACTATTGTAAAAAACTACACTCTATATTATATATATATGTTTAATCAAATAAAGCATATTTTTCCAATGACTCAAAAAAAAAAAATTTTCAAAATAAAATTATATTTAAAGCTTTTGTAGATACCTTGTTATGTTACGGTATTGAATCTTTGATTTTCTTAAATAAAAAATAATTAAATAATATAAATAGATTAATTGAAAAAATATTAAAACTAATTCTTAAGAATTATCAATTTTATAGTGATAAACAATAAAAAAGAAAATGGAAAATTTCATCAAATGCTTTTACCTACCGAAAACATTGCACATATTCATATTCATATAAGAGTATTAAACCTTTTTCTAAACACCTTAAACTCTACTAATACAAAAAATATTTGGAATAAAATTATTCCATTTGATTTTTCCTAAAAATAATTGTGACACGAGAGATTATGACAGAATTATATAATTATTATAAAAGCGTTATTTTGTCTGTCGTAAGACTTTACGTTTTTCCAATTTTGTGACCAAACTATAAGAGATAGAGTGGTCATGTAAATGGATAAAATGTAGATCTTTTTAAGACAAACAAAATGCTACAAAAATCTTTCGAAAAAAGTTTTTGGTTTCCAAGATGGCGCCTCTTAAAGGGTCAAATTTTGACTTTTTCTCAATTTAAACGAAAAGTATAAAAGATGGAAGAGAACATAATATTGAGAAAATGTTGGTATTTGAAAGTTCTATCGTACGATATATCACTTATTCACAAACGCTTCAGCGTTTGCAAGATACATGCAAAAATGTGAATTTTCGGTGTGTGACGCCGACCCGCAATACATCCGAGTTATTCGGAGAAGCCACAACGGGCTGGGAAATTATATATTCTCCGACGATCGCAACATTAATTTGCTAAATAAATAAAGTTTTTTTTTTTGAATGCTATATATGCAAGGGTTCCGGAGCGAAGCGACGGTACCCGGCTATTATTATTATATATTATAAAAACGTATATTATAAAACGTTGTCTGTCATTCTGTAAGCAAAATGCTAAATTATAAATTACTAAAATGTTACTGAAATAGAGAATCTATTCATAAAAAATGAAAATATATTAAACAACTGTCCAACTATACTGATTGGCACGTAAATGTAGATATTTTCAAAATGAATAAAAACAATGTAGTACAGAAATACGTAAAACTTATGTGCAATAATGGTTTCAAAAATCGTCTTTACGGAACAACAAGAAACTGTACAATTCATGGAAATACGAAAACAAATATAGATCATATTTTCATAAATAAAATGATATCAAAACACCAGGAATAATATGTAAAGAACGAATCGGATAACAGTTGAAAATGAGAAAATAACACATCCAAATATAATCTATAAAGAACTAATCAATGATGTTAACAAAACAAACTTCATAAAAATCTACATATATAGTATAAAAAGAAAAGTCCTGACTCACTCACTCACTGACTCATCAACGCCCACCCCAAACCCTTGGATCTAGAAAGCTGAAATTTTGCACAGAGGTTTCCTTTATGATGTAGACAAGGAATAAGGCCGGATTTTTCGAAATTCGGGATAGGGAATAATCTGGCAAACTGACGATGAAGTGTATGGCGGCAACCCCAGGTGTGTTGCGCCAACCCGCAATACACCTGAGTTAAGTGGAGAAGGGCACAACGGGCTGGAAAGTCCTATATTTTCCGATCTCAATATTAATTTGCTAAATAAATAAAGTTGTTTTTTTTTTTTTTAATGCTATATACGCAAGGGTTCCGGAGCGAAGCGACGGTACCCGGCAAGTTCTAAATAAAACATTTAACCAATTACAGCCAAATATATTTCAAACTACATCTTACAAACGATTAAAATTAATATTCATTTGTGATTTTATAGATGGTAAATTAAGTAGAGCTATTAAAATTTATTTCTTTTTTTCTAGATATTGTAATTTTTTTGAAATTTGCAATATTTTTGTTAGTTATCAACCTAACTTTTATTTTATATAACCATAATTTTTGGTCATAAATATGTGCTTTTTCTATTTGTTTTTTTTTTTAACTAACTCAATTATTTTGTACGAAACTGTTGTTTTTGGTGTATGTATTCTTAAATTTTGTATACTTTTAGTTTTTTCAGTCTTTCTAAATTTATATCATTTCAGCACTGCATCATAGGTTTTTTTTATTTCCAAATTTAGGACTGAAAAGTAAGAATGTGAATAATAAGTAAAAAAAATAAAATAACAAAAACAA
>JAFIDM010000004.1:22882449-22897644 GCA_023159025.1 Thereuonema tuberculata | reverse complement strand
TATTTAATATACTGGCACGTTAAATAATCTTATATTAAAAGATGTAACTTGTTTAATTCGAAAACTTGGATAATTCGAAGTTTTGTAGTGGTCCCTTCAGCTTCGAATTATCCAAGTTGCACTGTATTTAATCTAAATTGTCCTGTTGCTTAAAGGAAAAATTACCTAAAAAAGAAATATGCCAAGCCAGCATTAAACTATAACCTTTAAAAGTATTTAATTTATTTTTGTATAAAATTCTGAGTAAAAGCAAAGAATATTATACGAAGGATATATGTAATGAAGTTTTAATGTGCTTACAATAATTTAACAAGGGAATAAAAAACGCGCAACAAATAACAATCATTGAGCTGCTTTTAGTAATTTTGACAACGAGAATCCAAGACAAGCCTGTTTCTGGGTTATTACCAGTTCTCAGTTAGATTCTCCCAGTGTCTGTAGCTCAGTGAGATCGAACGAAATATAAACAAAAAACAAGTAAACATAAAAATGACCCTTCATATAAAATAATAAATAATTTAAAAATAAAAAAAGCGGGCATTGCTTTTTAAAATTAATTGCAGTTTTTTATTTTTAATTTAGTTTTTTGATGCTTTTTATAAGAAGGGCTATTTTTATGTTTACTTGTCTTTTGTTCATTTCCTTTGATCGCATTGAGCTGCAAACAACGGGTGAATCCAACTGAAGATGGGTAATAACCCTGAAACAGGCTGTCTTAGATTCCCAGTGTCAAAATTACCAAAAGCAGCTTAGTGATTGTTATTTGTTATGCGTTTTTATTCCCTTGTAAAATTATGCGAAGCAGGGAATTATAATTTCTTAATATTTAATTTATTTTTGACTTTTATGAAAGTATATTTTTATTCAAAATTGTGAGGAATTTTTCACCATCGTGTTTTTTCTTCTTCTTTTCTCAAAAGCAAATTCCATTTTTTTCATGAAGTGCGGTAACGACGTAAAACGACTCCATTGAATGATGTAAACGAGGGGTTGAGTTCCACACATCCAAAATAATTGTTTTTATTTAATTAAATCATATTAATATAAGTTTTTACAACTAAAATTAATGTAAAATATTTGCGTACTTTCCTAGGCCTACATAATTAACATAAAATAATAATTTAATTATTACATGCATAGAGGGAATTTTTTTTCACATTGGGAATTGCACAAGTAGGTTTACTTTTTACCAGATATGGACACGTTTATTTTTAAAAACTTTTATCACTATTAATTGTAGTAGTGCACTGCATTCACCAGACAATCTATGCGGGCTGACTGAGAGAAATAAAAGAGAGGGAGGAACCACGAGGGCGGAGCCTAAGTACCTGTTAAAGTTGACTGCGTCCACCATTTATGGATGCATTTTCGCTCAAGAAATTTAAATTTTCTTTCGTCGTATTGTTACCTTCTGTTTTGGACTCTCCCCCACAGTCGAAATCGCCTCGTCCAACCCGGCTTCCCTATGCGAAGTTGAACAGTCCGGAGGTTGCCAGCGGCCTTAAAACGAGGAGCAGAGCTGTGGAGAGTCAGTTGGTCGGGTGGCGATAGCCACAACACAATCTCCAGTCCAGGAGAGAAGAGGAGTATGTCTGACAGTTGGTCGGATGGTGATAGCCACAACACAATCTCCAGTCCAGGAGAAAAGAGGGGTACGTCTGACAGTTGGTCGGGTGGTAGGAGCCACAGAACAATCTCCAGCTACGGAGTTAAGAAGAGTACGTTTGGAAGTTGGACGGGTGACGACCGCCACAGCAGAGCTTCCAGCTACGAAGGAGCAAGTAGTTCGTTTTGGCGACAGCCAGTCGCAATTGAGAAGTTTACTCAAAAGTGAAGGACAGTTAGCCCGAGAGGCTAAGAAGCGTTTTGGTTGGACGAAGGACTACACCGTTCTCCCCAACTAATAGAAGATTCTTCCAGCCAGGAAGGAGAGGGATACCTACGGTTAAGAAGAAGCCATTCGTTCCCGCAGAAAGTGCACCGGAGCCCGCAGCATTATCGAAGCGACCGAACCCAGGAAGACACGACTACGGGAGAAGCAGTTCCCCAGCCGCATCAGAGTCACCTTTCGCCGCCAAGATCCTGCGACGACCGGGCGTCTACAGGAAAGTGAACTGCAGCCGTGAAGTTCAGCAATCAACGTGCAGTGTGAAGAGGGCAACCCTGAACCGAAGAGAAGGGCAAATAGAATTTGGTGCCGATTTTGAGTTGAACAATAAAGAAATAAAATTTAATTTAACCCATTCTGTTCTCAATTTAATTCTGTTCTGAATTTAACCCATTCACACAGGTGAAGCCATAGTCTCGATCATCGCAGTAAAGTCCCCCCCTAGCCGCCGGCAGTGAGTTGAAGTACATCCCCGAGCCCCACATGCCGATAGCATTTATTGGCACCCGAATGGGGATACGATACTCCACGGTAGCAGTATTTTTAATTATTTTAAAACTAGTCGGGTACCGTCGCTTCGCTCCGGAACCCTTGCATATATAGCATTTCAAAAAAAAACTTTATTTTATTTAAATTAATATTGAGATCGGAGAATATTAGCCAATTGTGGCCTTCTCCCAACCCTTCTCTACGTAACTCAGGTATATTGTGGGTTGGCGCCACACACCTGGGTTTGTCGCCACACACTTCGTGGTCAGTTTGCCAGATTATTCCCTATCCCGTGGGAATTTCGAAAAATCCAGCCTTATTCCTTGTCGACATCATAAAGGGAACCTCTGAGCAAAATTTCAGCTTTCTAGGGCCAAGGGTTTGGGGTGGGCGTTGAGGAGTCACTGAGTGAGTGAGTCAGGACTTTTCTTTTTATACATGTAGATTTTCATGAATTTTGTTTTGTTAATCTCATTGATTAGTTCTTTATAGATAATATTTGGATCTGTTATTTTCTCATTTTCAACTCTTATTATCCGAGATTCGTTCTTTACATATTATTCCTGGTGTTTCGATATCAGGCTTATTTATGAAAATACTGTATGATCTACATTTGTTTTCGTGCTTCCATGAATTGTACAGTTGTTTTAATAACAACTTACATAAAACTCCAACTTTCCAACAAAAATGAACAATAACATACAACAAGAATTATAAAAACGTAAAATCTCTCAACAAACAAAAACATGAAGTTAATCACTATCACTTATCAAGTCCAAATCATTGTTCAATTAATGTTCAATTAAATGTCCAATCTTAAAATTTAAAGTTGTCTTCTTATAAAATCTTCAATTTTTTTAAAAAAATAATTGTCTTCTTATATAATCTTCAATTTTTAAAATTCCTTCTTTTAAATAAGAATAAAATATAAAATTTTAATGCCAAAAGAAAAAATATTATATTCTTTAATAATAAATAACTTTTATAAAATTAGAAATCAAATTAGAAATTATAACTTAGAAAATATTACTAGAAATACATTAATAAAGATTTTATATTATGAAAATCCTAAGAACAACTTTGGATTAAGAAATAAAAATAGAATTCTATTAAAGATTTTTATGCAAATTACAAATGAATTAAAACAAAATAAATTTAATAAAATAAGTATATTAAAAAGGCAAATACTGAAAAAAATAATATTTGGCGAAATTATCTGGAATATTTAGGTATTTTTGATTACATATACTATATTTATATTTTGTGTGTTTTTGGTCTTGTGTATTGATATTTTGTTTATATATTTTTTAGTTGAATAATTTTGGCATGAGAGATTGTTATTTAAAGTTTTATTTTCACAATTAGATTTGGAAATTTTTAATGTTATACAGTATAAACATTATGTTATACAGTAATGTTATACAGTATAAACATTGAAAGAAAGAAATTGTAATTAGAATAATAAGTAAAAAATAATTTGGGAACCTTAAATTTGATTGTAATGAATGATATTTATAATAATTTTCTTTTTGTATTTGATTTTCTTTTTATATTTCTGTGATATATTGATTTTTATATAATTATATGATTGAATCTAATTTAAGTATAATTCGTATAATTGCGTAATTATATAATTTTTATATGATTTTATATGATTAATACTTTTTAAATTACAAATATAAATTATTTATACTTTCAGCACCTGCATCACAGGATTTCATTTTGAAAACCTAGCAGGACTGTAATTTTAAATTTAGAAATAAATAAAAAAAAAAAAATAAAAAAAAAAATAAAATAAATGTCTTCTTATAAAACCTTCAATTTTTTCAATCGTTACCTTCTTTCATCTTTCATTTTCCGTCCTCAATCTTTTACTTATCTATTTTCCATTCTCAATCTTTCTTTCTACAAATCTCTGTCCCTACCTTCTAAAATTCTTGATTGCATATAACTTCACCTTATAAGAAGACAACTATTGTTTTATTGTTAATTTGAGATTGGGAAAGGAGTGAGATATTCTCTCCTCCCAGGAATTTTTTTTAAAAAAGGCTTGAGGAAGTGGAGCCAGTGAGGCCCACGAAATATTGCCATGTTTGTTGGAAAGTTATTAAATTTGATGTCTTAAGAAGAGTTATGTGCAGTTGTTTCTTGTTGTCCGTAAAGACATTTTTTGAAACTATTATTGCACATACATTTTAGATATTTCTGTACTGCATTGTTTTTATTCATTTCGAAAACATCTGTAGGTACGTCGCCAATTAGTATAGTTGGACAGTTGTTTAATATATTTTCATTTTTTATGAATAGATTCTCTAATTCTTCAGTAAATTTACCTTTCTTTGTGTTTGGAGGTTTATGTATGGCTAAAATGTTAATATTTTGTGTTTGATAACACAATCACATTTTTGATAACGAAACATATTAGGTTTTATTACAAAATTTCATAATAAGTCATTTTCAAAAGATTTCCTTGCTCCGACGTTTTAGTAATTTGTAATTTAACATTTTGCTTACAGAATGACAGACAGAAATAACGTTTTTATAATATACGTTTTTATAGTACATAATAATAATAGCCGGGTACCGTCGCTTCGCTCCGGAACCCTTGCATAGATAGCATTAAAAAACAAACTTTATTTATTTAGCAAATTAATATTGAAATCGTCGGAGAACATACGACCTCCCAGCCGGTTGTGGTGGCTTCTCCATATAACTCAGATGTATTGCGGGTTGGTGCCACTCATCAAAAATTTAAAGTTAAAAAAAAATCTCTTTTTGCATGTATCTTGCAAACGCAGAAACATTTGTGAATGACTGATATATCATTCGATATAACTTTCAAATACCAACATTTTTTCAATATAATGTTCTCTTTAAGGTTTCCAACTTTTATACTTTTTGTTTAAATTGAGAAAAAGTCAAAATGTGACCCTTTAACAGGCGCCATCTTGGAAACCAAAAAATTTTTTCGAAAGATTTTTGTAGCATTTTGTTTGTCTTAAAAAGATCTACATTTTATCCATTTACATGACTAATCTATCTCTTATAGTTCACAAAATTGGAAAAACTTAAAGTCTTATGACAGAATAACGTTTTTATAATATATGATATATTTTTCGTCACTTTGGCCTAAATTTCAAACCGGCGTACATCTGAATCGTCGTAAAACGAGGGCTACCTGTATTTGTTTTATTTCATATGTTCTCATTAGCATTGGGAGAACATTCATTCATTGGAGTCTATCAATTTTCCTCTCGTGTACCATTATCAATTTTCTTCCTATTGTTATTCTATAAGTCTATGATTTATTTTTGATTTATGTTTTTTTCTTTTACTCATTATGACGGATTACATTATTAATTTTATTATTGTAGTTTTACCAATCATCCAACTTCTATTATTTATTAGATTTTGTTTTTATTTATATAAATATATTTTAAATCTTTTCCTTTGGTCTTAACCTTGTACTTTCCTTTTCTTCTCCCTTCGTCGAATTTGCTCTCTCCCTCTTACTTTTTAACGAGAATCTCTCCACTCAATTAAATACATTCTCCTGAGGACTCGTCCTGCCGAAACCTCCACTGTCCCCTATCCTCCTCTACTGTTATATCAGTTACCACCTCCAAGAGACAAACCACGTAAACAACTTTCCGAAAAAAACTGACAACAGAAATGCCCAGACTTAATGTAATAATCTACATCTCCTGAAGAAGGCCCAAAATACCTGGCCGTAATATTAAGTAATTCTCACCCCAAAGTGCGACAATTCCTCAGACAATGAATTTCTCAGTGTTGAAATTGCTTTTTTTTCTCACTTCAATACCACTTTAAAAGTAAATTGATTTTTTTAAATTACGTCATTATCTTATATTAAAAATTTATCTGTCCCCTATCTTCACTGCCCCCAATCCTCCTCTCCTGTTATATCAGTTACCGTCTTGTCTCCAAGAAACAATCCAATAAACCACTTATCCGAAAAAACTGATAATAGAAATGCGCCAGACTTAATGTATTAATTACATCTCCTGAAGAAGGCCCGAGATATCGGACCGGAATATTGAATATATCTCACCCCGAAGTGCAGGCAATGAGTTTATCCAGTATCACGTTTCACTCCTCCTTCAAAACCAAAGCAATTTCAATATTGTAATAAGATACGTAAATTCTATTAAATGTAGCATTTTTGACAAAATTATCTGATATTAGCAATAGAACAGAAAAATTATGAAACAACAGAGAAATCGATTTTTAAAAACAACGAAAAGAACTCTGAGACAGAGAGAGAGACCATGGGAATGAATGAAAGAAGAAAGGCTGTAGCTAATCCACAGAAAGAGAAGATTGAATTTAGCACAAAGTGGACAAAGACGTAAGGCGGTATAACAAGGAAACAAAGTTAACAATAAGTAGCCTGTGAAAAAAAAAATCCAACAACCTAGGAAGTTACGTGAAAATTTCAGATGTCACTTTAACAATAATTCTATAGTTATTTGTTTTTTCGGAAGAAAAATCATTTTAATGAAAAAATTATTACGAAGCAAAAAATTTTTTTGAAACAATTGAATAATGTTTTTAATGAAATTTTATTTTAAATTTTTAGAACTAAATAATTACAAGATAGACATTTATTGTCGATTAAATATCATACATTTAAGAGTATTTGTTTCTTGAATGTCAGCCTGTACAAACTGGCTATCAATGCAAAGCAATCTGACAGAAGATTTCTGCTAATTTACCTACAATATCACAACTTAACAACTCAATTCACAAATTTATAATAAACATAAAATGAAGCGTCTCTGTACAATCTATCAAATGCTTGCGTTCTTTAAGTGCCAATATTATTGATTGGAGCGCAAAATCTATATTATATTATCTATATTACTATATCTATATTATTATCTATTCAAGCTTCTGTAATAAAAAAATTTAGCACAACTTCCATCACTGTCTCGTCGCTTAAACCGTTGGCATGAAAATGAAATGCCGGCACTGATTTTATTTATTATGTCTAGATCTCCATTTTGCAAGATTCGGACTAATGGTCACTTTGAAACGGAAATGGCCACACCGATTCGAAGGTATCATATTCGTTCTCATCACAGTCAATTCAGTATAGAATTACAGTAGACACTCGCTAATCCGGCACGTTCGGGACTTCGGCAGTACCGGATTACCGAAAATGCTGGATTACAGAGCGCCGTCTAAAAATAGCCGTTATTGCGAGTATAGCGGAAATACCGCTAAAATAGAGAGTCAAAAGAGCTATTAATAGATATCAGGCTATTTTTCCGTGTTCTATTGTGATTTCTTCCACAACAGGTCCTTCTTTGTCAATGTTTACGTATTCGCAAACTTCATCTCTCGGCAAATTACGTACAATTTCATTTTCTGCATTATCCAACAGGTTCAATGCGGCATTATTTTCGATTGGAACTGGCGAGTCTGTTTCGTCCGGAAGGCTTATTCAGTGTAAAAAAAACCCTTAGACCGTTGCCGGATTATTGAATGTACCGGATTATCGGATGCCGGATAAGCGGGGTTTTACTGTACCAGTATTTTTTTGAGTAGGACCTAAAACCTGAAGTGAGCTGAACCGGAAATTGGATTTTAGATCAAATTTCCAGATCACGGCTAAGGGTTACGACTCCATTTTCCTTCCCACGAAGTAGCTAAAAATCTTGAAATATCATCTTTAATATAGAGAAAATATTCAAACAAAAGATGCAGGAAAAGTGCATAATTAACGTTTAATAGGAAACCTATAAAAATAAGTTAACAATTGCCAATAAAATTTGATTAAACAAATTTCTGTAGATAAGAGGTACATTGAAATAAGAGGATCTTTACCACTTTTTTATTTTCCAAGGTTTTAGTCACCATCACTCCCACCTTCCCCTAATAAAGTATGAGGGGCGTTCAAAACGAAAAGAGCCGGAGTGTGGAATGGACAAACCGGTTACAGAAGGGTAGTATCGTTGCATGTGTAACCAAGATTGGTTCGACACGAGTGAGGGCGGAAGTTCACAGCCCGCTTCTAGAAGATCACGGGTGCAATTCATGTGACTGAAAGCTAATAGAAGCATGCGTCAATCGTCCAAAACGGTCTTCACCGCAACGCACAAGCACTTCACCGCATTACAGATGAAACGACCAGGCAAACTCATCCGTGGGGTCATTCTGCTCCACGACAATCCAAAGCCCCATACGGTCAACACAATCACGGCATTCTTGCAGAAATTCAAGTGGGAGGTTGTTGATCACCCTCCATACAGTCCAGACCTCTCTCCCTGCGATTACGCTATTTTTGGTCCCCTTAAAAATGCTCTGAAGGGCAAACGATTCGCCTCGGACGACGACGTCAAGCAGTACGTGCGGAACTGGTTCACAATGCAACCCCAGGAATTTTATAAGGCAGTCATTCACAGCCTTGTGTCGCAGTGGGACAAGTGCCTTAACCGCCAGGGCCAATACTCCTGACATACAGGTTACTGGTTTCTGTTCCTAGGCCTCCGGCTCGTTTCTTTTTGAATGCCCCTTTTAATTTCGTTTGATTCCCAGAAATAAAAATTAGCCTTGACAAGGAAGGTTAGAAGGAACTAAAAATAAACAGAAATTAGTAGATTTAACTGGGAATTTGTTTTAACAGGGACGTAATATTTTGATTTAGATATTAGGAATTAAGAAAGCGAAGGAGAACACAAATTACAATGATTTTGGCTAGGTATCTCACAGCGATAAATTATTGGAGATTTGGAGAGAAATCCAACTTCTAATCCAGGTCTTTGTGGCCACTGATCGGTTCAGAAAATAGTGATAATTAGAGAAAATTGAAATCTATGTGTACTGAATGGACTATGCTGAGAAAGAATAGGATATACTCGACTCAGTTTGTCACTTACTGAGTCACCTCGAATGCAGGAAAATCTGTACGGGTCGCTTGGCTTTGTGTACTACAAAACTGTGAGTGGCCTTTTTTTTTTGGTTCTTTTTTCGTCTGAGCCTTCTTTACATTAACACTAACTGACTGAGGACATCAATAAAATAATACGTGTGTAGTAACTCATGACCTAAGATAATATGAACACACTAAAAAATAGGTTTATGGTTTTTAAAATTTTTTAGTGTTCATATTATCTTAGGTCATGACTGAGGACATCTTCGATGACTTGGAGGCATGTACTGAGCAATATGAAAATAGGAATACACAGTTTAGTCACGCTGAGATTTCTCAAAAAAGTTGGATCTTTGAGTTTGAACTTACTAGCTAGCACACTTCTGTGGCTGATGGAACTTATCGCTTCATGATGTAAGTACGGACCCGCCAAAGTTAGTTTTTGTTTCGAGGTTGAGGGAGACAATGATCTATAATTATCGAGAAACGTTTTTGAAATATTTTGGGAGAAAACATAAACTTATAAATACTTTATGCGACGTTGGTGATCTACAATAATGATGATCCTTTATACAAAAGTTTACAAAAGGGTCAATCCATTTCAAATAACGCAGTCAATATTGCACGACTGTTTTGATTTTTCTAAGTTTTTGTCCCAAGTGTTCCTTAGTATTTTCAGAGTTACAAAACATGGTTTAAATTTTTTTTATCGTCAATCAGTTTTTTTTGGTAGCCATTTTTAATGGTGGCGTAACGCTATTTTGGGGAAAACCGCGTTACACGGAATATGGTGTAGCTCTCTTATTTTGGTGTAGCCGGTCAAACCTTGCGTTAAGCCCAAATCTGTGACTTTCAATATAGAATATCTCCAAAGGGACTGAGTGTAAAATTATGAAATATTCCTATAAACTGCTTCTTAGTTGAAACATAGCAGATATATTCGATCAGTGAGACTTAAGTGGTTCCAGAGTTACAGAGCATCAAAGTTGGCTAAAATTGGAGTATATTTAATCTCCGGCGGAAGAAGAGAAACAGAAGCAAAGTGTCTATATTTGTGCTTTCTTTGAGTAACATTTATTGTTGCTTGGAATGCATAACTAAACAAGTTAAATTAAATAAAAATCATTATGATTTCTCCAAAAATAAAACCGCCCAAGAAATACAATTAAAACATCAACTTATATAAATGGTCTGTCTGTCTGTCTGTCTGTCCGTCCGTCTGTCTGTAACTCGATATAATTAAGCTATTAAGATAGATCCAAGGTTTTCAATGGTACCATTGAATCAAGGGTACTCAAATTGGATAAAATATTACTTCATTTTGTCATTCTATATTGGTTCCATGAAATTTTAACTGAAATTCTAACAAAACATGCGTTCAAAACCAAATAATTTCGTTACCATTGCACCGAATTTAATGAAATTTGGCATACTTACTCAGTTTTTTACGCTGATTTTGAAACTCAAAACCATTTTTGCCGTAGAAGCTTCGTTCACAAGTTAGCGCAGTATTTAGATTATACAAAGGTGAGTTTTAAATGCCTTTCGGCGTTATGAGTCAAAAATAATAATTATTCATTAGATAAATTAAACTTTAGATATGGTTGGTATTTCATTTTTCTTTTTGGATGAAAATCATCCTTTAGATTAAACTCTCAGAACCTATATTACAGGTGTACAGGTAAGAAGTACATCTAAATAGGTTTGATAAACATTAAAAAAGAAAAAAATTCAAATCAAATCATCAATTAAATAAATATATATATATATATATTTGTATTATTCACGATCAGGCCCTATCGGACCACGCGAAATACAATACAAAGTCATTTCAGTCTCTCCTCCTTTTCTCTGTTTTTAGCTTTCTCTGTGCGCATATTGTTTTCATTCTTTCAGAATGGGCTCTTTTTCTATCCTCAGCCCAAAGGGTTCCTGTTTTCCTGGGTCTTTCTGCCTTACAAAAGGCACTCCTTTCTGTCCACTCCGAAATTTTCTGCCCAAAAAGTTTCCTGTCATACACATCTTGTTGTGATATCCCTGCTTCTTGCAGGTCCTGTTTAATTGCAGCTATCCATTTCATTGTTTCCGTTTTAGCCTTACTGCGAGTTTCATAGAATTCCACAACTTGTTTAGTTAGTCTGGTTGGTTCCATTCTTTTAATATGTCCATAAAATTTTAGTGTCCGTTTTTTTATATCCGAATATGTTGAATACCTTTGTACTTCATGATTTGGTCTCAGTCTGAATGTTCCTTCTTTAGTTTGATTTGGGCCTAAAACTTTCCTAATAATTTTTCTCTCCTTTTTTTGAATTTCCTCAATGTCTCTTTTTCTGTTTAAAATGAGTGTTTCAGCTCCGTAAAGGCATTCGGATTTGATCACTGTGTTGTAGTGTCTCAGTTTTGTATATTTAGAAATACATTTTTTGTTGTAGATATTATTTGTGAGTCTGATAGCTGTTTCCATCTTTTGACAACGTTTCTCATTATCAACCCTTTCTAGACCAGTCTCCTGAATGGTTTCACCCAAATATTTGAAGTGAGTTACCCTTTAAATTTTGCAGAATTTAGTTTCTAAAAGTGTCGGGGCCAATTTGTCACTGGTCGTAAATACGGTTTTTTCAAATGAAATTTGGAGACCCACCTTTCCTGCGGTTTATGTTAGAATTTCTATTTGTTTCTGTGCTGTTGTGAGGTCTTGGGTAAAAATAGCAAGGTCGTCTGCAAAAGCCAAACAGTCTATCCGAATATTGGTTCTCCCTAATTTAATTGGTTCGTCAATTTTAAGGTTCGACATTAGCCTTCGCCACTCTTGGAAAACTTTTTCTAGGACGCAGTTGAATAATAATGGAGAGAGTCCGTCTCCTTGTCTCACTCCTGTCTTAATTTCAAAAGGTTCAGAAATTTCTCCCATGAATTTCACTTTAGATTTTGTGTTAGTGAGTGTTTGACTGATAATTGCCAGCGTTTTGAGATCCAGACCTTGCTCTTTCAGAATTTGGAAAAGAGACCTACGATCAACCGAATCATATGCCTTTTTGAAGTCAACAAAGATACAAACTATTTTTTTGTTGTAAATCTTTTGGTGTCTGAGAATTAGTTTGTGGCATTCTTATTTAAAAGTAAATTGTTTAAGATAATTTTAAAATAGACTAATTTAATAGACTGTTATCTTGAATAAATAAATGATAAAAAATAAATATCAGACGATATTTGGGTTGAAATATAATTCTGTTCTACGAAGTTTTTTATTTCTTTTATTTTTTTTTTGTCATGAATAGTTTTCTCAATGACAGAAAGCCTCTACTCATTGCTAAAGGAACTATTCTCGTGATAAATGGAAGGTTAGTGCCATCTAGTGTCAAGTGATAGAATCACAGTTAGCTTTTCCTGTCAGTTCCAAACTGATATAAATATTAGAGTTATTCATTTTGTAATCTTTCGAGATTTCCTGTCGATATAGTTTCTATAAAAAATAGATAGAATTACAAATATTCAGTGCTTCATTTAAAATATGTGAGGAATCAATGTGAGAATTAACAATGAATGCTTTTTTTCTTATATTTACGTTTTTAATCATACTTTTAAATGACAGTTTCCGAAATTTTCACTCAAGTTTTGAAAATTACCGTATTTACTCGCATAATTTCCCCCATCGATTATTTTCCCCACCCCAGTTTTTGTGGATTACAAAATTCAATTTTTATTTTTATCGCATAATTTCCCCACCTCTACTTCAACGCGTTTTCAACATGACCTTGACTGGCGGTCAACTCACGACGACGCGACAATGTACTGTTACTATCGCATTTCTCTATCCCACGCTACTTTAGGGGAAAATTCCACCCCCACCCCGGTCAATACAAGAGCAGACTCCTTCTGAATCAGTACAACAATTTCGAGTGTTTTGTGAAAACGTGAAGTTCGCGAATAAAGTTAAGTTCTCTATTAGCAGGCAGCTGATGCTGACGTCATGCAGTGAGCAGCTATAAAGATGAGTTACGAAATTACGTCACAGTCGCACGCACACTTCCGTGCATGCCTATTGCTTAACTGTACTTAGTAATAGTAAAGAAAAAACAAATGTTGAGATGTGATTTCTTATATTTTAAATGTTGCATGTTAATAACATTGTTGTTAATTACATTTTTTGCTTTAAAAATTAATATTTAACATGGTTTTCCTTACACTTTCACCATATTTTTTTTCCTCAAATTGAAAAACATCGCGTAATTTCCCCGCCCCCCTTTTTTTTGTCAAAATATTGATGAAAAACAAGGGGAAATTATGCGAGTAAATACGGTAGTACCTTAATAGAAAGATTATAAACTGCAAACTTTTACAGAAAAAGTTGCCAAATTTTGAATCAATTTATTCTAATCTTCGGTATTTTATTAAATAAATACTGTATAAGTATTTTGTTTTTTTATTCAGTATAAACATTCAATTGCTTTTCATGTCATGTTTAACG
This sequence comes from Thereuonema tuberculata, assembly GCA_023159025.1. Lineage (NCBI taxonomy): Eukaryota > Metazoa > Arthropoda > Chilopoda > Scutigeromorpha > Scutigeridae > Thereuonema > Thereuonema tuberculata. The sequence goes on along the minus strand of JAFIDM010000004.1, from coordinate 22,883,904 downwards.
TCTGTCTTTTCAAAGATTATTATATATTTCATATATTCATAGAACGTCTTAAATTCATAATTCATAAATTCACGGAAATAATGTAGCCATTCTACGATTTGGTACTGTCCGACCACGTATATGAGAAACCTCGACACTTCTGCGCATGTCGGAAGAAGGCGAATTCGTTTCCAAAATAGGATAGTGAATCCGTGTCACGAGAAGTTTGATCCGTCTTCTTTTTTTATTATTAAACATAGGAATGTAAACATTATATTTTAAAATCATAACTATTTTGCTTAATAGTTGAAAATCTTATTTAATTTATAATAAAATAAATACTATTTTATATTAAAATTAACTATTTTACAATAAGATAAAAAAAAAAAAAAATCAACAACAAATTCCCCTTTAACACAAATCGACCGTTGATGGCACTTTGCCAAGTGGTGATCTTATATCGGTGATCGGACAGTACTTCAATGAAATAGCGTTTTCAAGACAATTAAAATATAAAAAAAAAATATTGGTATAGAGCTGATTTAAGCTAATTCTGGACGTCTTTATGTTAATTAATGTATTAATGTAATTATTAAATAGGGAATACAGTAAATTTAAAACTTTATGTTAATTTCAGGAATAAAATAACGTAATTGAACAGTACCATGACAGAGAAATAGATCAAAAATCCACAATAAAAACAACAAAAAAACAATATTCAGAATTCTGCTCGGGCTCACTTCTGCATCTTGGCTCTAAAAAACCTCATGAAGGAATTTCAGTCAATCTGAATACAACGGAGAACTGATGAGATTCACTGACGTTATTCATGAGGTCTTTAGATTCAAGATGTAGAAGTGGGCCCGGGCAGAATTCAGGTCCTTAGAATAGGATAGGCGTAACCCATCCTAACATTCCATTTTTTCCCTTTTTTATCGCAGCATATACAATGAACTTTCCGCTTTCATTCGTGTGACTTTATTTGGTTCATACGCCTCAGTAAAGAAGGAAATTTCTGTGGAAAAAGTCGTGATGTTTAACCTGACGCACTCAGAGAAATCGTGAGAAGCTTTTCTCGAAACTAACTATTGGCGCATACGCCTTTCCTATTCTAGAGGTCTCAATTCTGTATACGTTTACCATGCATGAGCGAATATTTAAGAAAAACAATTTATGAATTTTAACGTAACCGATTTAACAATTCCATTTAATTTTCATATAACTTCTGAGCCGATATAAAAATTACAATGAAGCTTATATTTAGATAAGATTTCTCCACAGTTATTAATGTATGAAGGGACGAGGAAGATACATGGTAATATCTTTGACTCTGGACTGGAGGGGCGGTTGTTTTTTCCTCCGTTGAATTCTCTTCGATACTGGTCCTAAGGTTTGCCCGGCTTTCTTTTTGGATTGGTTTCCCTAGAGTTAAAGAAGTAAAGAAGGGAGTGTCGTTCTGATTAATCAATCTCAGCG